>JAVKPL010008795.1:0-340000 GCA_032173675.1 Gastrolobium villosum | reverse complement strand
TTTTTGTAGATACAAGGTATGTTTTGATAACAAAGTGGCAATAACAAAAAGAGAAGTGCTTTGATCAATAGCAAAAAGCATCAACCAAACCCTGAGCCCTAAACCTAAACACTAACCCTAAACCCTAAACCCTAAACCCTAAACCCTAAACCCTAAACCCTAAACCCTCAACCCTAAACCCTAAATCCTAAACCCTAAACCATAAACCCTGAATCCTAAATCCTGAAACCCTAAACATATAACCTTGAAAACTGATCCCAAAACCCTAAAACCTGAACCCTAGACACTAGACCCTAACCCAAGATCTTAACCCTAGTCTTAGCCTTTAGACCCAATACCAAGATCCTAAACATAGCCTTAGCCCCAGTAATAAATTAATAAGTTTATTAAGATTTTTTATTTTTAAAAAAATATATCACAATCAAAATATTTTATCTAATTAAATAAATATTTAATTTTTTATATCAAATGATTTCAACTAAATTTGATTTTGTCAAAAAATAAATATTACAATAAATAATATAAAAGACGAGGGAATTTGATTCCACTTTAAACCTAAGAAGTCTTAGTTTCTATTTAGTTATTAACTTTTATCTATCTAATGGTCGTAATTTATTTGGAATTAATAATTATTTAATTTGCCTATTCAATAATTTATAATCATTACATGGTTGAAAATCAATAGTTAAGATGGGAAGTAAGACTTCTTACACTAGAATCGAAAGATCTCTCCTAATATAAAATCGCATTACATTTTTTTTTGTAAGCCCTTCCCTTGTTTGCGAGCTGGTTTTTGTAGATACAAGGTATGTTTTGATGATAACAAAGTGGCAATAACAAAAAGAGAAGTGCATTGATCAATAGCAAAAAACATCAACCATATGTGAATATTATTGAAGATATATGATGTAACCACACAAGAAGAGTGATGTCATATAAATGTGGCAAGATCATTGGATCAAGAGCAACACCAAGATCAAAGACAACTAACCATGGACAACATCTAAGAAAAGCACAATATCATAACCATGGTGAAAAATGATCAAAACCAACAAAGTGTCAAACATTGTCATATCCAACAAGTCAAAGCATCAAGTTCAAGAAAAGATCCAAGACACAAGACATAAAGCTAAGTCTAAAATCATATTTGGAATATATCTTTAGGACTTAGAATATATTGAGGGTATATGATAGATTGTATTGCATGAGCTCAAAGTTTTTCTCAAAGTAAACGTGTTTTTCAAATTGCATAATCATAGTCTTTATATACTTGAAAGAAATTTGAAAAATCCAAGGAAAAGATCTTTGACATATTTTATAACTTCAAAACATATTTATCAAGTCAATATCTTTCCCAAAAAGTGGTTGGAAGTAAGCTAGAACACATTTGAACCTAAAATTTGTTGCTTAATTTTGCTGCTTCCTTACATACAACTTTTCGTATCTAAAATGATGGATTTGGATCTTTTGTTCTTCATAAAAGTTGTAGATATTTCTTTTATCTTTCCAACGTGACTAAGATCATATCAATCCGACAAGTATAACTCAAGTTATGCCCAAAATACGAAACAATGTTCTTGTTGTCAATAAAGTATTCGAATACCTCATGAAGTATTCGAATACCACACGAAAAGTATTCGCATACTTTTTGGGAAAAAGGCTTATAACGGCCATAAACGGCTATAAATGAATTATTCGAGTACCACACGAAAAGTATTCGAATACTTACTGAGCAGAATGCATAAAACAGTCATAAACGGCTATAAACTGCTAGTTTTCAATGGAAACATTATAAATACATTTCTTATGACCCTAAAACGAATTGATCACCATTCCTACACATCTTAAGGATGATTTGAGAGCTTCTACACATTCATTTGCATATTCTTTCATATCTTTCAAAGATCAAACATATTTGAGCTCATATCTTGAAAATCCATATACCCATAGTGCTTCAAGTTGTATATCCACACTTTGAAAGTGTAATTCATTTCCTAATATTTCCCTTCTTGTATTCTTGAGTTGAAAGGGTTGTGAGACCCATTGTTTGAGAGGTAGCCATACTAAGTAAATTTGGAGTGAATTGTAAGTTTGCCAAGTACCCGTAAACTTGGAGATTGTAAGGTATTCAAGAACCCGAAATCTTGGAAGATTGTAACCGTGAAGTTTGACCATTAGTGAAAGATTTGATCGAGCGGCTTCAGTCTGGACGTAGGTCACAAGTGGTAGTGACCGAAACAGAATATATTGTGTTAGTAATTCTCTAAACTCTAAACTCTTTATTTCTAGCACTTTAATTGCTTCTTTGATATCTTGTATGTGCTAGTATAAGTTCTATAATTGTGATATATTATATATATATTATGGATTGTCTGAATGTATTGATTAGCTTTCCACATGTCAAAGTTTGTTTGAAATGATTATTTAAAAACTAGCAAGGGGCTTTGGCGAAAATTTTGTAATACTCAATTCACCCCCTTCTTGAGTATGGAAGCCACAGTCCTAACAGTTTTTGGCGGGGAAGAAAGGGAAGGGGTGGGTTTTAGTAAGCATTTCTCTTGTTTGTGATTTTAAAAAAATGAGGGAAGGAAATTGAGGATTTTTGCTATATCCTCCAAAACCTTCCTTCTTCTTAAAATTAAAGTTTTCGCAGTTTGGGGGGTTTAAGGGAGAAATATTGAAAATTACTTATCTACCATTAGCATTAAAATATGAAAATTACATAAATTTGAATCATTTTTAAATATGACATTATTAGAAAAGTATCAGATATCAACAAAATTTATCGACGAAAATTATTTCATCAAAAATAGTGTTACATTTTTTGATGAAAATAATATACGTCAAAAAATTTCCGTCAAGACTAAAGACGAAATTAGAGATGAAACTAGATTTTGCCAAAATCACCGACATAAATTTTTTATGAAAAAAAATTCTAGACAAAATTATTGATAGAATCAAAATTCCGTCCAAACTTTCAACAAAAATATTTCCGTCCAAAAATTTGACGAAACAAAATTCCATCGAAAAGTTTCGACGTAAAACAATTACGTTAAAAATTTTTACGGAAAACATTTCCATCAAAAATTTTCGCAAAAAATTTCGACGCGAAATTTTTCCATCAAAATTTGTGACAAAAAGCATTTTGTAAAAAATTTTGACAGAAAATTTTTTATGTTAAATTTTTTTACAAAATTAAAATTTCGTCAAAACATTTCCCTCAAAATATTTCACAAAAACATATTAATCGAAATTTTTGACGAAAAATACTTCTATCAAGATTTTCCATGAAACAAATTTTCATCAAAAGAATTTTACGGAAAAAAAGTTCTTCAAAATTCTTTACACAATTCAAATTCCGCCGAAAGTTTTCGACGGAAACATTTTCGTTAAACTTTTTAACAAAAAAAATTCCGTTGAAATTTTTAATGAAACACATTTTCATCAAAAAAATTCAACGAAAGATATTTTCGTCAAGTTTTTTGAAAAAAAAAACATTTCCATCAAAAAATTTCGACAGAAAATATTTTCCTAAAAAACTTTGATGAAAAATGTTTCGATAAAAAATTTTGACGGAAAAAATATTCTGTTAAAATTTTCTATAGAATCTAAATTTCGTCTAAAATTTCGAATAATACATTTCCATCAATTTTAGACAAAACAATTTTCGTCAGAAAACATTTCCATCAAAATTTTGAATGGAAAACATTTCGTCAAAATTTTTGACGGAATTCTTTTTTCGTTTAAAACATTTGATGGAGGAAATCATTTTTATCAAAACTTTTGACGGAAACTAAATTGCGTCAAAATTTTCCGTAGAAAATTTATTTTTGAAAAAAATTTCATCGGAGGAAAAATTCAGTCGGTTTTCGACGAAAAGTATTCCGATGAAAAAATAATTTTGTGACAAAATCTTCGTCATTTGCTACGTAGAAATTTCATCGAAAATATGATCTTTTTAGTATTGTGAAAAGTACATAAATAATTTTGTTAAAATTTTTAAATTTAATTTAATTTGTAATATATAATAATTATATTATTTTAAAAAAATGGTAAAAATATCTTATTAACCCTCCATTTTTTCTCCTCCATTTTTTAACTCTCAAATAAGGGAATGGAATACCCTTCAATTTTCTTCCCCTCCCTCCCCCTCGATCTCTTTCCTTTCCTCTCCCTCTAAACTCCCAAACAAATCCTTAAATAATGCGAAAGATATTTATCATCTTAAAGTATATAACTTTATATAATTTTAAATGGAAAGCTTTATTTTGTGATTTTTTTTATCTTCTCTCCTCCGCAATATAAAAAAAGAGAGAAAAAAAAAAAAACAGTATGATACGAGAAGGAAGGTAAAAGATTTCCAAAATAAAATAATTTCATTTAAAATAACATATTTAAAATTACAAATATCTTTTCATTAAATTATTTATAAATTAGGTTAAAAAACGAGAGTATTCAACGATTACAAACAAACTCCGAAAATAGTTCTGAAGTATCATCGAATAAGCAGCGACGAGTTTTAGCCGGAGGAGTTGCTTCTCTCAGCCTCTGTTATTTTGTTGTCGTTGCTTTGGTCGACTGTGTGCGTATGCAGGAATCAGGATACTCTGCAAAACAGTACTATTGAAGAGATGAGTCTGAAATCGCAAGGTACATAAGCTCTTTGTCCCTTTTTATAATGGAATTATGGAATCAATTCCTATTATGTTTTACGTTCGTTCTCTCGTCCATTCAGTAGTAGCAGTCTATGATTTTGGTTGATATTGTCCGTCGGTTGCCCATACATTGACTGATAGTTTTTGTATACAGTTTATTTGGGTTTTTCTTCAGTATGTGGATATGGTGCCAGGTATAGGGATCTTCATAAACCCAGTCTATAGTAACTACTCCTATTTTTATTTTGAATTTAACTTTCTGATAACCCATCACCGTCATTTATATATCTTTCGTCTCTCTCTCTCTCTCTCTCCCCCCTTTCTTCAATACTTGGTTGTTTCACTTCTTTTATAATAGTTCTTTTGGCTTCTTTTCTTTTCAAGGAAGTTTTGTTAGAATGATTGAATATTGACTAGCAGAAAGATTACGGGGAAACATCAGACATGGATGTTGGGGGCAATTCTCTACCGTCTGCACCTGATGGGGTGAAGAGAAAGGTGTGCTATTTCTATGATCCAGAGGTTGGGAATTACTATTATGGGCAAGGTCACCCTATGAAGCCACATCGTATACGGATGACACATGCTCTTCTTGCCCACTATGGATTGCTTCAGCACTTGCAGGTCCTCAAGCCCTTTCCTGCCAGAGACAGGGATCTTTGTCGTTTTCATGCTGATGATTATGTTGCATTCCTTCGAAGTATAACCCCTGAAACACAGCAGGATCATCTGAGGCAACTCAAACGCTTTAATGTTGGCGAAGACTGCCCTGTCTTTGATGGCCTCTACTCCTTCTGTCAAACTTATGCCGGGGGTTCAGTTGGTGGTGCTGTCAAGTTGAATCATGACCAATGTGATATTGCTGTCAACTGGGCTGGGGGCTTGCATCATGCCAAGAAGTGTGAGGCTTCTGGATTTTGCTATGTTAATGATATAGTCCTCGGAATCTTAGAACTTCTTAAACAGCATGAGGTTTGTCTAACAGTGAATTTCCATTTCATTTCCTTTTTGTCATGCTTTAGTGGTATATTAATTTTGTGGAAATGTTTGTATTTTTTATAATTCAACATCTTTAGGACTTAGTGGCAAATAAGTACTTAAGTGAATATTGTAAATATTAGGGTTTATTTATTTGTTGTAAATATTAGAAATTAGTTTTTCTTATTTTTTTTTTTTTAATTATTTAGAATCCTCTAGAAGGATCTAGATTTTTCTAGGTTTTACTTTTATTATTTTTGGGCTTGGCCCATTAGACCTTTTTGTACTCTATAAATAGAGTACTCTTGTACAGTTTTATACACAATTCAATATATGATTTCAAATACCTTTTTCAAGTTGGTATCAGAGCTCTCGATCCTGAGGGCTCTTCTTCCGCAACTACCGCCTTTAGAGCGGAATCCTATTTGTTAGCCTCTAGCCGCCACCGGAAAAATTTTCCGGGGACCTTTTGGACCAAGAGGACCACTGTTTGACTCCATTTTTCCAGATCTATCAATCTACGGACGTTTCAAGCAGTGGGTCTTTGATCTCGTCATAAAAATCGGATCTTTTTTGCCACACGAGCCTCCTTTGATCAAATCTAATTTTTTAGTTGTTGTTTGGGACGTTCAGAGACCTCTACTTGTCATAAAAAGTTTTCTGATCGACTCTCCAAGCTTGTTTTGGATCTGTGCTCTTCTTTTTGATCGGACGTCGTTTGGTATTTTTTTCCGAATTTTTTGGCTTCTTGGAGCTTGTTTTTAACTATTTTTGTGCAGTATGGTCTCTTCACAAAGGAGTTCTTTTACAAAGTTTTCTAATGGTGCATCTTCTAGACCTAAGAGAGATGATCGATGGTGTTCTTATTGTAAAAGAACAGGTTATATTAAGGATATATCCTTTCGTTTTCATGGAAAGCAAACTGTCTTAGAAAAGATGGCAAAGATGCGTGGTCAAGCGCATTTTACTTCTTCTGAAATAACTCCTGCACCTAATACGACCCAACCTATATTTCGTCCAGATGAGTTGAAACGGCTCCGAGCCATTCTTGATTCTCTAAGTAAGCCATCTGATACTAGTGCTTTGACTATGACTGATATGAGCTCCAAAACTTATTCTTTCCTTTCTTCATGTAATGATTTTAAACATTCCTGGGTTGTTGATTCTGGTGCTACTGATCATATGGCTTGTTGTGCTGACTCCTTTACTTCTTATCATCCTACCATTGGAACTCATACAATAGCCGTAGCTGATGGCTCACATACATCAGTTGCGGGTTCTGATGACATAAACTTACAGCAGTCCTTACATCTTAAAAATGTTCTTCATGTTCCTAAACTCTCCACGAATCTTCTTTCTATTCATAAAATCACAAAAGATTTGAATTGTACTGTAACCTTCTTCCCTACACATTTTGTTTTTCGGGATCTTGCCACGGGGAAGACGATTGGTAGTGCTAAAGAGAAAGGTGGGCTGTACTATCTGGTGTCACAATCTCCCGAAAATAAAGTAACCGATCACATCTTGCTGTCACATAGCCAGTCAACTGCTGATTCTCTGATTTGGCTTCATCATAAGCGCTTGGGACATCCTCCGTTTAGTTTACTCAAGTCTTTGTTTCCGTCATTGTTTTTGTCTAAATCTGTTGAGTCTTTTCATTGTGATGTTTGTGAGTTTGCTAAACATCATCGTGTATCTTTTCCTTCTAGTAATACTAAAAGTGTTGAACCTTTTGATCTTATTCATTCTGATGTTTGGGGTCCTTCTAAGGTCTCTCATTCTTCTGGTAATAAATGGTTTGTTTCTTTTATTGATGATTGCACTCGTATGACTTGGGTTCACTTAATACGTGAAAAATCTGAGGTACCACAAGTGTTCTTTCAATTTTATAAAATGATTGAGACTCAATTTGGTAAAAAAAATCAAAAGACTAAGGACAGATAATGGTACTGAATATGTTAATCACTCTTTTTCCCAATTTATACAAAATCACGGTATGATTAATGAACTTACTTGTGTAGGCACCCCTCAACAAAATGGGGTTGATGAAAGAAAGAATCGTCACCTACTTGAAGTTGCTCGTGCCTTACTGTTTCAAACACATGTACCTAAAAACTATTGGGGAGATGCCATTCTTACTGCAACATTCTTGATCAATCGTCTACCCACTCGGGTTTTCGATAATGTAAGTCCTATTCACTCCATGACTTCCTTTTTTCCTTCTGTTCCCACCTTACAAAGCCTTCCTCCTCGAGTGTTTGGATGTGTTGTCTTTGTTCATATTCATAAACAGCATCGCAGTAAGTTGGATCCTAAGGCTCTTAAATGTGTCTTCCTTGGATATGCTCCTAATAAGAAAGGCTACAAGTGTTATCACTCTAGTGGTCGGAAATTGTTTGTTTCTATGGATGTTACATTTCAGGAATCTGAGTCCTTTTTCCAAGGTCCTCATCTTCAGGGGGAGAATAATTCACAAGAAGACTCATCACCTTCCTTCTTTGAATTTGAATCTTCAGTGTCTACTCCTTTACTTGTGTCAGTGTCTCTTCCTATTGTTCCTGTCCCTAATGTGTCTATGTCTGATCCTCTTGTGACTAATTCTCCTATGACTGATACATCAAGTACACCAAAGATACAGAAGATTATGACACAACCCACATTGCCTCAGCAGTAACCTCAATCGTCTGAACCTCGGGTAAGTCCTGAATCTCATATTTCTGATCATGATACCTCTGATGAGTTACCCATTAATGTTGATTCTAATGATTTTCCCATTGCTCTTAGAAAAGGAAAAAGATCTTGTCACAAGAAAACTTGTCCCTCTTGTACTCAATATCCTATCTCTCACTTTGTTTCCTCTGCTAATCTTTCGGTGCAGCACAAAAGTTTTGTTTCAGCACTAGATTCTATTGCAATCCCAAAATCAGTACATGAAGCTTTGCAAGATGGGAACTGGGCTCAAGCCATGCAAGAGGAGATGAACGCGTTGGAGAAAAGTAAAACATGGGAGGTTATTGATAGACCCAACGGAAAGAAAGTAGTAGGGTGCATATGGGTTTATGCCCTAAAATATAATTCTGATGGAACTCTTGAAAGATACAAGGCTCGATTAGTGGCCAAAGGTTACACTCAAACCTATGGCATTGATTACGAAGAAACCTTTGCTCTAGTTGCAAAGATGAATACGGTGAGAGTCTTATTATCCCTTGTTGCCCATTCCAATTGGGATATAAATCAATTTGATGTGAAAAATGCTTTCCTCAATGGTGAGTTAGAAGAAGAAGTCTACATGGAAATCCCACCTGGTTTTGATTCTGTAAAGGGAGAAAATAAAGTTTGTAGATTAAAAAAGGCCTTGTATGGATTGAACCAGTCACCTCGTGCCTGGTTTGGAAGGTTATGATGACCTTAGGATACAGACATAGTTAAGGAGATCACACCCTTTTCTTCAAACACTCCCATAATGGGAAGCTTACTGTGCTCCTTGTATATGTTGATGATATTATTATCACGGGTGATGATTCTGTGGAGAAACAGATTATGCAATCACGGCTTGTCTCTGAGTTTGAAATCAAAGACCTTGGAAAACTGAGATATTTCCTAGGGATAGAAGTAGCTCATTCAAAGAAAGGGATTTTCATCAGCCAAAGGAAATATGTTCTTGATCTTCTTAAAGAAGCAGGAAAACTTGGGTGTAAACCCTCTAATACTCCTATTGAGCAGAATCACAAGATAGGCTATGAAGAAGAGAGTCCTCCAGTTGATAAAGGACAATATCAACGGTTAGTTGGGAAATTGATCTATCTGGCTCATACTAGACCAGACCTGGCTTATGCCGTTAGTGTTGTTAGTTAGTTTATGCACAATCCAAAAGAGAAACACATGCAGGCAGTGGAGAGAATTCTACAGTATCTTAAAGCTACTCCTGGTAAAGGATTGTTGTTCCGACGGGATGGCAATCTATCTTTAGAAGTCTACACTGATGCTGATTATGCTGGATCTGTGACTGACCGTCGTTCTACTACTGGTTATTGCATGTTTCTTTGCGGTAACTTGGTGACATGGAGAAGTAAGAAACAAGATATGGTTGCCAGATCAAGTGCAGAAGCTGAATTTCGAGCTATGGCCCAAGGCATTTGTGAGTTACTGTGGCTCAAAAATTGTACTTGATGATCTCAAAATAAAATGTGAGGGACCTATGAAACTGCTATGTGATAATAAATCCGCCATTTGTATAGCTCACAATCCAGTTCAACATGATCGGACTAAACATATTGAGGTCGACCGTCATTTTATCAAAGAAAAACTTGATAGTGGGCTAATTACCACTCCATACATTCCCACTGGGCGCCAATTAGCTGATCTATTGACAAAGGGACTTCCTTCAGAAAGATTTTAAGAACTTACTAGCAAGTTAGGAATGATAAATATCTATTCCTCAGCTTGAGAGGGAGTATTGTAAATATTAGGGTTTATTTATTTGTTGTAAATATTAGAAATTAGTTTTTCTTATTTATTTATTTTTAATTATTTAGAATCCTCTAGAAGTATCTAGATTTTACTTTTATTATTTTTGGGCTTAGCTCATTAGACCTTTCTGTACTCTATAAATAGAGTACTCTTGTACAGTTTTATACACAATTCAATATATGATTTCAAATACCTTTTTCAAGTGTGAATAATGAGGGATCATGTTAGAGAATAATATAAATCATTAAAAAGGCCATCACCCAATACCTTAAGGTTTTGGGTTGAAGTGGTTCTTTAAATGGTATCAGAACTTCAGTGACCGTAAGGTTACGAGTTCGATTTTCATTGCCCCCACTTATGGAATTAAATAAGCATAAGATAAAATCAAAAAGAGTTTTTCTAAGAGTTACTGGAACACAAGCCCTTTTAAAAGAGTTACTTCCCACCTTGTGAAGCATTTATTGTTAACTCTCAACATCACATACTCCATGCCTACTATGACCGGCACATGAAGTCATCAGTCATTAGTCAGTATCCTTTGCCACATTAACAGTATTAAAGAATGCATCCACAGATTTCACTTCTCAATCTCTAGGAGTATTGTTATTGGTTACATTTCAGGAGGAAGCTTCCTGAGATATACATATCAACAGCCAAGCTTGTCATCCTTAATGCATCTACAAAAAAGTAAGTTTGAGCAATACCAATTTTACCCCCAACAGAAAACATTCCTCCAATTTATAATTTTAAAGGACATATAATTATAAAAAACTTGCATATTGTTATGGATTATTTTCCTCTTCAGAATCTTCATCCTTTTATAATTTCACATTCACCAACCTTGGGAAGCTGAGCTAAAAATCTGAAAATTTCTGTATAAAATTATTCAGGACAAGTCAATCCAGAGAAGTAGCTTGGCAGCTTTCGTGATAGTCATTGTAGAAAGAAGTTTAATGTTCACTGGAGATCTTTGATTACAGCCTTTTTTGTGCGCATTGGCTAATTATTTTGTGTTAATTTAAAAGAAAAATGTTGTCTTAGAAATCTCCGAGGGAATTTACATTGTAATCTTTTTAAACCAATAGAATGTATTTTTTATGGCATTACTTGTACAATAGGGCCTGATTAGTTGTCAACATGGCATGCCTGAGGATTTGGCTGAGTCAAGTTTTTCATATTTTCATCATGCACTTTGAGTTAACTAAGAATTCTTGTTATCTACGTTTGGCGGATTTGTTCTTTATATCACCGATCAGATAAGTAATCTTTTGGCTCCTCTACTGGCTGTTCATAACAGGAGTTTTTCTTACTATTGATACTTTGTACAATACTAGAATACTGTTTAGTGTTTAGTAGGTTTGATATGTGATAATTTAAGCTGAGAGGGAATCTATCATTATTTCTTCATTTGCTTCCTAATTGTTCGAACTCTGATACTGGTGGTAATTTTCTTTATTTTCCTGCAGTTGTTTCTTATATGCTATATGCTTTTCCTAGGATAGTCTATATAATATTTCTGTTTCTGCTTCAATTATGTATTATTTTAGTTCTAAGTTGAGGTTCCTTGTACATGCATGTAAGTGTCTTCAACTCTTAACAAAAATGAGGGGATAAAATGTAAGATTTTAAACTTGGTGTTTTCAATTTGAGGGACGAAAACTTTAGGGAGGTGAAGTGTTGCTATCCTGAGCTTCCCAAGTTTCTCATTGTAAACTTGTGTCTTCCTATTTTAAAATGCTAATTTTACATTTGTTGCAGCGTGTTCTGTATGTCGACATTGATATTCACCATGGAGATGGTGTGGAGGAAGCTTTCTACACTACTGACAGAGTCATGACTGTTTCTTTCCATAAATTTGGTGATTATTTTCCTGGTACAGGGGACTTACGTGATATTGGTTATGGAAAGGGAAAATACTACTCTCTTAATGTTCCGCTTGATGATGGCATTGATGATGAGAGTTATCATTTCTTGTTCAAGCCAATAATTGGCAAAGTGATGGAAGTGTTTCGGCCTGGTGCAGTAGTTCTCCAGTGCGGTGCAGATTCTTTATCTGGGGACAGATTGGGATGCTTTAATCTTTCAATTAGGGGTCATGCAGAGTGTGTAAAATACATGAGATCGTTCAATGTGCCCCTCTTACTACTGGGTGGTGGTGGCTACACCATTCGGAATGTTGCTCGATGCTGGTGTTATGAGGTAGAATGTTGTTTTAATTGGTAAAATTACTGTCATTTATTTAATGTAACACCATTAAATATAAGGTAGCATGGTCTATAGGGCTACCATGTTTGAGTCGGGTTAATTGCTAGTGCCACAGCCCGCAAGTAGAGTTATTATATTGCAATTCTAATATTTTCTCCATCTTTCAATATTAATTAAAAAAAGCTATACATGAAGTAACTTTAAAACTTCTTTATAAGTAATGATGTTAGAGGGTCAAAGTAGTTAAGTTCATAGTAGTTAATTGCGTCGCAATAGCACCGCAAGCCGCGCTGTATGGGCGTTGCGGTGCCTCTCCGCAAGAAACGGCGCCGCACCGGAACGTAATAGCGGCCATCGCGATCGCATTTGCGGCCATATTGCTGTCATAAGGCACAATGTCTATTTTGTCCTAAATTTAACTATGTAACAGAAAAATTTAAGGGTTTTTTAGTCTATCCGCGTCTCTCTCTGTCACTTTTGTTATCTCTACCTTTAAAAAATGTTTCTTTTTGTTATTATTTCTGTCTCATATCTAAAAAAAAAAAAAACCACTCCCGATTAAACCCGACTAGCGAGTGTGGGGTGGAGGAAATCTTTGTACGCAGCCTTACCCTTGCATAATTGCAAAGAGGCTGTTTCTTGGATTCGAACCCATAACCTTTCTGTCATATATCTATTTCGCTATTTCCGCAACCACAACCCGCTATAACGCTATAGCGTTTTTCGGGGTTGGCCGCGACATGCCGCAATCCGCATTTGATAACTATGGTTAAGTTATTGTTTCCTTTCACTAGTCTTGTATTCAATGTTAACTATTAAATATAAATTGAGAAATCCTAAAGCCTCTCAATATTCAATATGACTTGCCATGTAGTTGCTGTTTCTCACTTCTTAGCTTGTTCATCATGTTTTAATATTTATGTATGATTTGAGTCATTCTTCTGTATAGCTTTTCATCCAACCACATAAAGTTGTATGTGTTATATTTTTATTTTTATTTTTTTGTGGTAATCATGTGTTATATGTTAAGGCAGACAGGAGTTGCTCTTGGAATAGAAGTTGATGACAAAATGCCACAGCATGAGTATTATGAATACTTTGGTCCAGATTATACCCTTCACGTTGCCCCAAGTAACATGGAAAACAAAAATTCCCGTCATTTACTTGATGAAATTCGATCTAAGCTACTTGAGAATCTTTCAAAGCTGCAACATTCTCCTAGTGTCCAATTTCAGGAAAGGCCTCCTGATTCTGAACTTGGAGAGGTAATTTCTGTTGCCCCCAGTGCTGTTTATCATTTTACAAATGCTAACCATGATATTATCACCTTTTTGAACTTAGCAAGAAAGGAGAGGGAAAAAAAAAGATTGATGTCCACTTTTCCTAGTCACTCTAAGACTATTTGCTCAGGTGGACCTTTTTCGTTTTTGGGGTTGGGTGGATATAATATCTTCAAATACACAAGTCCAGTGAGTGTTAGCCAAGGTGTAGAAATGGATTGAAAATGTTTTCCCTACACTAAGAGGATCTTACGATTAAGGAATTTGCTTATTCTCTCTTCCCATTTCTCAAACTGCAGATATTATTGTTGGAAATGCAAGTGTGTGATAAGTAATTCTCACATTGGTTAGGAATGAACTAAGTATGGAACATATAAAACTCATAAACCTAACGCCTTGAGGTTATGTGTTGAAATGTGGTGTCGAGCTTGCTTATCGTTGTTTGTTCTTGAGCCTATTGATGCGTGGAGGTCTCTCTTGCTTTGGGCTGCATAATACCGGTATCAAATTTAATTTCAATGGTTCAACTGGGCTAGCCATGTGTTTAGTTTTGGTGAGTATTTGGAGATGGTGGTTGGTGTTGTTCGGGTTTGTTGTCTCCCCAAGCCCATATTGCGGAGCCAAGTGTTGATTTTTTGTTGGTAATCCCAAATACTAAAAGAAGTATCCACTTCAGGGGAGAAAATGTCGTGACTGGGACTCACACTTTTTGTGGGGGGGGGGGGGGGGGGGGGGGGGGGGGGGGGGGGGGGGGGGGGGGGGGGGGGGGGGGGGGTGGGATGTCGGGAATTTAAGTGAGTGTGGTGAAGTTCTGCGTTGGTTAGAAATGGAATTATATAAGTGAAAAGACCTATTGTTACAACTTACATTTGACATGGGACTTGGAGGAATATTCTTGTAGGAATATACCTCAATAAATATAAGAAAAGAGATGTTATGAGAGTTATGGCAGCAGTTATGAATAAATATGATAAAAGAGAGATTATGAGGGTTATGACAACAGTTATGAAATTATATAATATAATAAGAGAGGTTACGAGAGTTATGGTAGCATGTAAATTTTAGATATAAGGAGGAGCCTCTTAGAAGATAGGTAGACAGTTTGCTTTGTGAGTGTTTGGCTTAGAATCTTACTCAGATTAAAGGGCTATTTCCTGAGAAGTGAGAGCTCTTGTATCCTTTGTTTAATTTAATAAAGAAAATCTTCCTTTCTCACATCTTTTTTTTTTATTCTAGCGGTCAATTCTTGAATTCCTAGATTTGAACCATATCAAATTGGTCTGGACCGTCGAATCTTGAAGGAGGCTGCCATGGAAGCCAGCTTTGGAGCAATGTTGCAATTATTTGGAAGGAGACTGATGGAACCAAAAAAATATATAAAGTAAAATATGGAGACAAGCTCCTTACATTTTGAAGAGTAACGGATGGAGAAAGAACAAGTGACCCTATCCTAGCAATAGGTGTTGTCTAGAATTGGGATTGCCACTAAGAGGGGCAACAAGTAGGAAATTACTTGTTTTAGCTAAGGAACATGAAGAAGGGGATTTTACGGATGAATTGGAGGACTGAAGCAGTTCAACCAGTTTGTCAATTTCTTCCTTCATGATAGGAAGCTCCCTGAAGAAGACTGTTGGACTCGATTTTTGGTTGAGGCTTGAAATGCTCAATTATCTCCCTATTTTCTTCCCATTTGGAGGTCAATTTCCAATGAGCATCATGTTTGTGCCAAGTCTTTCTAAAATGGTGTCAACACAGTTTTTTGAGATTGATTAGACTTGAATTTGTAGAGTTCTGTCTAATCTGACTACACAAGGTTCTATATGTAATAGTGAGGGAATAATTACAGATTATTATAAATGATTCTATACATGATATCTAACAATTACATATCTAATAATAATCCTAATATATTCTACCAATCACATTAAAGGCTTCATAGTCCATGCCCCACTCAAGGTGATTTTTACTGTTCAAGTCATGAACAGTTTGTTGAATGTTATTTGGTCCTGCAGAAGGAAGGATTAGTGGAAACACTGCCCATTACCTATCCTGAGGACATTGGCCAACACTTGGTGCATGTCATGGCTGTTTTAACCATGACTCCGGTTAGTCCCGGTTCTCTGATACCATAAGAATAGTAATTGTTTATTATCGTATCATTAGGGAAAATACATCAATGAATACGACTAGGGAAAAAAAGGATGTTTCCACAAATATCTCAACCCCTCCAAAAACTAGGAAAAAGAAATGCAAATTAGCAAAAGAAAACATCCTAACTTATCTTACACCTTATCCTAATTATATTTTGACTTTTCTCATCTTGTTCAAACTCATTCCCAAAAATATACATATTCACATTCTTCCAGGCAGATGAAGATCATGATGATGGTGATGGGCGATGGGATCCCGATTTTGACATGGACATTGATGATGGCCGGTATCCGCTTTATCCTTAAATTACTTCTCATCATTTAAATCATATGATCAACATTTCCTCAGTTTGTTGCCTCATTTATCAGTGAGCTTCTCCCGAGAAAAGTAAAGAAAGAAATTGTTGAACCTCAGCTTAATGATCTGGTATGTGTTTAGTTTTTGAAGTATTTAATTAAAATTTAATAATTTGATACTTGTTGAAAGTCTAATATTGGTAGAACAGATGATATATGTAGTTAGAAATTGTATCTAAATATACTTACTTTGCCACTTTTTCATGCACAATCTAGAATTAAATTTAATACAATTTTGCAGGTATATAAATATTGCAACTTGCAGCCACAATATTTACATGTTAACTAGTCGACAGTACCTCCATGTGCTTAATGCACTGTTCATCTAAGAAATTTACCATTGTTTCTCAAGGAAAATCATATAATCTCACTGTATCAGAACCCTATAAGCTTTAAAAAAAAACACTAGCCCATTTAATTTTGTTCGTTTTCTTAAGTTGTCCCATTTCTTGAGCAACCTACCCTTAGTCAAAGAAGATGAACGTAAGAGAGAAAGAGAGAGATTCAGAGAAAAGGAAGAGAGAGAAACTGAATGTGCTTTTTGTTATTGTATTGAATTAATTAGTTATTGTACAGCATAATGACTTATATAGCAATAGCCCCCCTCAAACGCAAGGTGGATGAATCAGAAGCTGTGAGTCAACCACCGTGAGTTTGTCCCGCAAAGAAGCAAAACGAGAGGCAGAGAGACTCTTTGTGAGAGTGTCAGCAATCTGATTCAAGGCAGGGACATGACAGACACGGATTTCATGAGCCAGAACACGCTCTCTGACAAAGAATATGTCGAACTCCATGTGCTTGGTTCTGGCATGAAGGACAGAATTGTGTGATAAAGAAACTGTACTCAAGTTGTCACAGAAAATGAGAGGAATAGTAAACTGAACATGTAGTTCTTGAAGCAAGGATTTAAGCCAAAGAATCTCAGCAGCAGCCAGAGCTAAGCTTCGATATTTGGCCTCAGTGCTAGAACGAGCAATCAGAGTTTGCTTTTTGGACCACCAAGAGACCAAGTTAGATCCAAAGAATACACAAGCACCTGAAGTAGATCGACGGTCATCTGAATCTCCAGCCCAGTCAGCATCACAGAATGCTGTGACAGAGAAGAGGTGACTGGGATTACAAGGTCGAAGAAGCATTCCATGATGAAGAGTCCCTCTAAGATACCGCAGAATTCGCTTAATAGCACTCCAATGTTCATCAAGAGGTGGACGAGTAAGGGTTGCATATTGCAAAGCTCCAACTATGGAACGATAGAATGGAGGATCTGAGTAATAATGAGTATAGACCATCTGAGCCCAAGGTACCCTCCAATAGCTCTTCATGAGATACCTGTGATTTCACACAAGTGAGAGGATGAAATTCAAAATATACACCATTATCTCTGGCAAACTGACTCACACTGATTAAATTTTTGGTGATAGAAGGAACAAGAAGTAAGTTGTGAAGATGTAAATGTGTGTGTGGGTGAAGTGGGGAGGCAAAGGAAGAATAAGCAGTGGCTTTCACTTGCAGACCTTGCCCATTCCCTATGTAAACCTGATCAGCACCAGACAATTGTGTGCTTTGCAACAGATTCTGGGAATTGGCAGTGACATGATGAGACGCTCCTGAATCTGGATACCACTCAATGGTTTGAACGTTTGTTGGAGTAGGAAGAATTCCTTGTCCTGGAATCTGTGAAGCAACATTGCAGTGTTGTTGACCAGCAGTGTGAGATTGATTTGTGGTGAGCAAGGCTTGTGGTCCCATAGCATTGGCTGGAGATCTGATATACTGATATGATCTTTGAAAGGAAGGTTGAACTGGTGTGAAGTATTGAGGAGCTTTAGGTTGAGAAAATTCCGGCACAAAATTTTCATCAAATCTATGCCAACAGGTTTGAACACTATGTCCAAACTTATAGCAGAATTGGCATTGAAGATTGCTGCAACCATGAGCTCTTCCTCCTCTATTATGTCGACCATATGATCTTCCTCTGCCTCTTCCAACATTACTCTGAGCACCATAAGGCTTCGGATTATTTGTATGCAGCTCTTGATTTTGCTGTAGGACATCAAAAGGAGGTCTGTTAGATCCAGATCCAGTAACCTGCTACTCAGTTTGTTTCTGGACAACATTTATAGTCATTGAATTTGAGAGGAGATTTTCATTTTGCCTTGAAAGCATCATTTCGTGTGACATGAGTTCAACTCTCAAGTCAGTGAGAGAATAAGGATTTTCACGCGCCCTGACTGAGGTCACGAAGGCATTGAACTCTGGAGGAAGACCAGCAAGTGTGATCTCAGTTTGTTCTTCAGCTGAAATAGGACTTTTGATGGCTTTCAGTTCATCACAAAGTGATTTGAGACGTCTCAGATATTCTGCAACAGATCTTCCACCTTTTTTGATGGTGCGAAGTTCATATCTGAGTTGATGAGCCTTTGATTTCATCATTCCTTAAAAAAATCTATGAATCTACTCCCACGCTTCATGTGCATGACTAACTCCAAGTATTTCATTCAATATTTCTTCTGAAATAGTAGAGAGAATCCACGAGAGAAGCATCTGATCTTGTCTTAACCAGTCAATATACAAAGGATTAACAGCTTCATCAACACGATCTTGCTCAGATCTGAACTGAGATGGAATTTTAGGGTTAACTAGAAAGTGATGAAGTTGATGAGAGATGATTACAGGTTCTACAACCTGATTCCAGAGGAGAAAATTGCTTTCTGTTAGTTTAACAGAGACTTGATGATTGAATAGCGATGGAGAAGAAGACGAGACAGAACGTTTCTCCACTGTCGCATTTTCAGCTGAAGCGGAACACATGGCTAATTGATTTGTAACAGACTCTCAGAGAGAGAGAAGGCTCTTGATACCATCAAAGAAGATGAACGTAAGAGAGAAAGCGCGAGATTCAGAGAAAAGGAAGAGAGAGAAACTGAATGTGCTTTTTGTTATTGTATTGAATTAATCAGTTACTGTACATCTTATTGACTTATATAGCAATACACGTAAGCTGAAAGGTAATAGCCAAATTACAAAACTATCCTTACTGAATAATAAAGGTCTATTTACTAAAATATCCCTGCTATAACAAGTGTTACTTGTATACTCTAATACTTAGAGAAAGGGCCAGGGGAAAACCTAGCCAATAGATAGGAAAAACTTCAATCCTTGATCCCGAGGCAAATATGCATAAAGTATTAATTTTATCAGTACGGTTTAAAGCCACCGCAACCACAAAGTTTATAACAATTAAGTAGAATAGGTTCTAAAATATTAGAATTTAACCATGGAAAGAAAGTGAGGGAAATTGAGAGAAACTCGAGTGAGAGAGATATTAGAAACCATCTTTCTTATTGAATAAACTTCTGGATGAATCAATACAACAGAGAGAGGAATGAGCACTATATATAGTGCTAGAGCTAACTCAAAGCTGAGTCAGCAACCTATAACAAACTAACAGAGTATGACAACTAGTGATACAGCTGGTACAAGAGAAAGAAATCAACTAAGACCGATACAAGAAAGATAAATTGCAACAAGAGAGTTAATATCTAAAAGCTACGCTAATACTCCCTCACAAGCTCAACAGTGTTGGAGAGGTAGAATAGAATCCAAAACTCTGAGCTTGGTTCTGAAATCAACAAAGGATGCTGAAGATAATGGTTTGGTAAATGTATCTAACAAGTGATCCGTTGCAAGAATGTGAGATACCTGTATGTCCTTAGCTACAACCTTTTCATGAAGGAAATGTAAATCCAACTCAAGATGCTTGGTGCGAGCATGTAAGATTGGATTGTGTGCTATAGCCGCAGCACTAAGGTTGTCACATAGGATAGGAGGGGCAGAGGGGGACAACTGCAACTCATGAAAAAGTGACTTAATCCACAATATTTCTGTACATACTAGAGCCATGCTCCTGTATTCAGCTTCAACAATGGATCTGCCAATAAGGGACTGCTTTTTAGACCACCAACATATCATATTGGAGCCCAAAAAGATACGGGCACCAGAGGTTGATCTTTTATCATCTGGATCACTCCCCCAATCAGCATCATAGAATGTTGTAAGAGGAAAGGAGCCAAAGACTGATTGGACTGGCTGGAAGTGAAGTCCAAAAGTAATAATGCCTTGAAGATATCTCAAAATACGTTTTACTGCTTTCCAATGCTCTATCAAAGGCTGACTCATATATAGATGAGGATCTTCGAAAGTATTGGATCCAAACCTTGTTAGCTTGTTGCTAGAAGTCATAGGAGTGGAAATAGGCTTTGCTTTAAGCATGTTAACTTGAGAGAGAAGATCTTTGATATACTTGGATTGAGCAAGAGCTAGGTGGCCATAAGAAGGTCTTTTGACCTCAATTCCAAGAAAGTAATTTAAGTCACCAAGATCCTTTAATGCAAAGGAAGAATTAAGTTGTGAAATAAACTTCTGAATAAAAGGAACATTGTTTCCTGTCAGAATAATATCATCCACATAGACTATATATGAACAAGGAAGGGTCACATGTGCTTGCTTGGAACCCAAATGACAGAACATAAGCTTTTAGCTTATCAAACCAAGCCCTTGGTGCTTGCGTAAGCCCATAGAGAGACTCGTGAAGTTTACAAACCAGTGATTTATCCTTAGATTCAAAACCAGCAGGTTGATCCATATAGACCTCTTTCTCTAGGTCTCCATTGAGGAAGGCATTGTTAATGTCTAGTTGCCTCAATGGCCAACCAAATGTGAGTGCAATAGCTAAAACTGCTCGGACAGTAACAAGTTTAATGACAGGAGAAAAGGTTTCATTATAGTTGTTAGAATATTAGATATGAATAGATTTGATTAAATATGATTAGATTACTTCCTATCTGTAAATATTCTTTTTTGATTAGATCTGGGCTTCTCACTTAAGCCCATTAGGGTCTCTATATATTGTAACCCTTTGTATTAGCTTAATACACAACTCATTATTTTATGTCGAAGTTGGTACCAGAGCTCTTTGCCGTGCGTCCTTCCGGCAAGCCACCTAGGGCTGTAAGCCCCTTCTGAGTGATTTCCGAACACATCAGCACCTCTGATCGCCACCGGAACCACTGTCCGTCACTGTTCAAGCCGTCGGAGAAGTTTTCCGGCGAGTTTTCAGCCCAGACAACCTGCGATCAGGACCTTCTCCTTCCAGCGACCAGCTCTGTGGAGGTCCGACCACCGTCGCGTCAGTCACGAGCCTCCATGCGCCGCTCGTCTCCTCTGCGCGTGGTGCTCACGCGTCACCTTCCACCGACGCATGTGCACTGTTACAGCAGCTTTTTCCAGTCATTCTTGGACAGAGAAGCTCGCCTCCTCCTCCTCTGTCTAGATCTGTGGTTGGTTCTTTTTGGGTCTCACTTTTTATGCGTATCTCTTCTTGATTTGCAATTAGGTTAGTTTTTATTCGCTTGGTTGTTTATCCTTGTGATTTATTATAATGGAAGCATTTTCTCCTACTCTCTCGGAGACCAGTTCTCCCTCTCGTCCTGCCAAAAGTTCCCCTAATGTCATCTCAACCAATGTTGGGCCCATTACCTCTTCAAACTGAAGGGTTCTATTAATTACAAGAATTAGGCCACCTCTGTTCGAGTTTGGTTCTTTGGATAGGGACATGGGAACCATCTCACAACTAAATCTACTAATGTTCCTAAGGAAGAAAATTTTGATTGGGAAAGGATTGACAACTAGCTTCTGAGTATCCTTTGGCAGTCTATTGATCCATCGTCTTGGATATTTTCTATTCTTTTCAAACCTGCAATGACGTGTGGGAGGAAGCAAAACACCTATACGCTAATGATGTTCAGCAGCTTTATTCCATCATGTCTCATTTTATGGATCTGTGCAAATCATCTGACACTCAGATGGAAACATATATTGGCAAAAGTCGATCTCTGATGCAAGCATATTTGGATATGTTGCCCTACCATACTGATGCTTCTGCATATCGGAAACAGGTGGAACGTCTCTTTATGGTTGCCACACTTTCTGGTCTCCCCGAAAAATATGATAATGTCCGGGATACTATCTTGACTAGTGGGTGTAACATCCCCGTCTCGAGCCGGTTCAATTAAAATGCATATGATACAAACAGAAACAGCGGAAGACTTACTTACGAAAATACGAGCTAACTTTTTCTTTATCTAGTTAAATTCTTATCCGGCGAAAACGAAAATCGGACAGAGTAACCTCTGTAAATCGGACAACTGGGGATTTTCCAATCGCACTCTCAAGAGTTCCTGATAGACAATTTATACAGCATATAAATTCAGAAGTACCTGACATCCAAATATAATCATATACCCATCCATGGGCGCATGCATAACTTGGCTCCGTGCCACTAATCTAACAGCATGCAATCCAATACGTAAATATAACTGAATACTACATAGTCACATATCAACATGCCTGAATACACAAATGTACATACATCAAACTGAAAGACATGTACAAAACATATACAGGCCATATACGAAGTAAAGGATCAGACATCATGATCCACAAAATACTGAAATACTAAATACATAAACACACTCCAAAAGGGTAGTAGCCTACAGCTACTCAAAATCTGGTCCGTCCAAACGCCTCAACCACGGGTCGCGTCCCTGCCTAGTGAGGGCTCACCGGGAATCTGAGAACCTGAAATGATGTCCCCAAAAAGGGGTGAGATAACAAATCTCAATAAGCTCCATGTTTATAGAAAATTCTCCATACCCCTGGGCTCACTCATGCATGAAAGTCAGATACAGAGTATACAAATGCACATATAACAGATATCATACCAGAACAAAGCATATATCCATATCATATCAGAGGCTTGCGCCGTCATTCCCAAGTGAGGACCCCAAGCGGAAATTAACGCACGTGTTCCCAAGGGAGAACCCCAAGCGGAACCAGAACATGTCAGAGGCGTACATTGTCAATCTCAGGGAAACCCCAAGAAGACATCAGTGTACCATACAATCAATACAGAAATCATATCAGAACAAGTCATATCATGTTATCAAATGGCTCTATATGAATGCATCTATACAAAGCATCGAAACAATCATACAATCCAACCACAGTTCCCTAACTATGGTGGAGCACTCAAGCAGGAAAAGACTCCTTAAACATAGAGCTTACCTATTGAAGCTTTTCTAGTTCGCTTACTTGTCGCGCTAGTTACTTATATAGCTCCAACGGAAGTTCAAACCCTCTCAATCCCTAGGCACACCTAGAGAAGGATTCAAAACAAAAATCAATAAAATGTTACAATTGCCATGAAATTTACACAAGGCATACATCTTAATGTTCACTTTTGTTTCCTCACATTATGCCAATCCTATGCCAATTCACAAGTCAAGACCACACCTTTATAATTCCCTTTATTTCACCATTTCATGATCATTAACGTTTCCTAAATTAACTAAGTATCCACTTGAGAATTTTAAACATAATTCATTGCATTTTTCTTAATAAAGCCGTGGGTACACATAAAGGGAACTAAGATTTACTTCAACAATTTTTAAGTCATTTCCCTTCTTTAACTCATCAATTTCATACATTGGAAAACTACACATTTTATTAAAATAAAATGTAACTAAATCTATCTGTAAACCACCCTATAGGTCGAAATCTATAAGGGACATTCAAAGGATTCCTTTCTTTTTACAATTTATTTCTTTCACTAAATTTGTAACTTACACACACACACACACACACACATATATATATATATATATATATATATTCACCATGTCCAATTAAATTTTGAACAAACTCCTCTATGGTACATTATGGCCGAAACATAGAGACATAATGCATAGGATTTTTTCTACTTTAGCATTCTCACTAATTCATCAAATTTTCACTTATTCCAACATATTAAACCTTCCCAATACATAAGATAAAATTTTGCACATCACACCCTAATTACTCTATCAAGGCCGAGACATAGGGGAGGGTGTGCAATGGGATCTTTCAATTTTTTTAAACACATGACAATGCTTATTTCACATTCCTATGTCCAACACATAACTAATCCATCATCAACTCAAATTTTAAACTCAAGGTTTTCCCACCAAAATATATCCTAAATTTTCAAAACTTAAATCATGAAAAACAAACCATAGAAATGGAGATTTATTACCTCTAATCCCTTGCACAAAGCCTAGAGGGCAACCTCCAAGCAAAGCTCCATCAAAAACTCAAATTTCTACCCTTGATGAATAGTAAAACAAAAAGGGAAAAGAGAAGAACTCCTCACACATGCAAAATCAGCTCAAACTAAGTGGTGGAATGGATTCGTTGGGTGGTTTACTATCGATTTCATGTGATGGACTTTGGCATTTGGAAGATTGTGGAGGGAGAAATCAAACAAAGAAATTTTCAAACCCTAAACCCCTTTGGAGAAGAACAACTCGGGTACGAAGAGAGAAAAAAATCTGATGTGAATAGTGAATTTTAAGTCACTTATGGTTTTTAAGCACATGTGGCTTTTTACCGGATGTTTTTCTTTCGCGTATTTTCACTTAAACTGACCCGGAACTAACTTAAAGCTACAGACATATTTTTATTTTTATGAACTCATTTACATTAGTTTTTATTTCATAAGGAACAATATTCATAATTCACAGTATGGTTTCTGCACCATTTTTGACGAAATGCACTGTGAATCACTAATGTACATCGTTTGCTTACGAAACTTAAAACTTATAAACTTATCATTCTTGGGCCTATTTTGACTTGTATGGCATATAATGGACTTATTATTATTTCATCAATTATTTATTTCTGGACTCTACAAGTTGCTTTGACAGCAGTACGAAATACCCGGTAGAAAACACTATTTACGAGATTTTCACGGAAAGTGTCAGACTATGCAATTTTCCGTTATGAACTCATATTTGGCGACAGAATTGTCAAATTATGTCTCTAAAATCATTTTGCTCATTAAAGCTCTACCGGTTAATTCACAAGACTGCAAATTTATCCGGCAGAACGCACTGTTCATAACCTAGTCATGATTACAGTCAAAATACTCGAAATCACGCTCTGAATCTAATTATGGCATTTAAATCCTTAAATTAAACCTCTAATTAAGATTTACCAGTTAGGGTCATTATAGTGGGGATCCTGATTTATCAATGACGTATCAGCGTCTTCTGAATCTTAATAAGAAATTTCCTCCTGCATCGTCTGCTGTTGTTGATTCCACTGCTCTAGTTTCCCGTGCTGACTTTCGTGGGAACATTGGAGGTGGTCGTGATCGTGGTAGTGGCCAGGGAGGATGTGGTCAGCGACCTCGTTGTCATTATTGTCAGCAACTCGGTTATTATGAGGAACGTTGCTACATAAATTATCCTCACCTGCGACCTTATCATGCTGCTAATATAGCTCAATCGAATACTGCTTCAACTGGTACAGTCTCTCTCCTCTGAAGACTATGCAGCACTCCAGACCCTTCTCAGGAAGGCCTCTTCTCTGTCTCAGGCCTCTGCTTCAAAAACTGGTAATCTCGTTGCTTGTGTTTCTCATTATGCATCACTTGGTCCTTGGATATTTGACTCAGGTGCTACTGATCACCTTTGTGGTAATAAAGAACTCTTTTCATCTCTTACATATTTTGATAATTTACCCTTTTTTACTCTTGCTGATGGCACTAAAGCCCCTGTTCATGGGATTGGACAAATTTGTCCAACCTCCTCATTGACCTTGACTTCAGTCTATTACATTCCTAACATCCCTTATAACTTAATCTCTGTTAGTAAATTGTTCAACTCTCTTAACTGTATTGTCACCTTCTCAAACCATTCTATTTCTGTGCAGGATCCGGGTACGGGGAAGACGTTTGGTGTGGGCCGTGAGTCACAGGGTCTGTTCTACCTGGTTGTGCCGAGTCCTTCAATTGCTTGTTCTCTCTCAGAATCTCCACAACTCACCCACAGTCGCCTTGGGCATCCTAGTCTTTCAAAATTGCAGAAGATGGTTCCTCTTTTATCCGGTCTTCAAACTTTAGATTGTCAGTCATGTCAGCAAGGGAAGCGGATACACTCCTCCTTTGCCAATCGAGTCAATAAACGAGCTGATGTTCCTTTTTCAATTATTCATTCCGATATTTGGGGTCCTAGTCGTAGTGTGTCTGTTTTAGGTTTTCGGTATTTTGTTACCTTTATTGATGATTTTTCACGTTGTACTTGGATTTATTTAATGAAAAACCGTTCTGAGTTATTTTCTATTTACCAATTTTTTTTTGCTGAAATCCATACTCAATTTGGTGCTTCTATTAGTATTTTACGTAGTGATAATGCTAAGGAATATGTTTCTGTTGACTTTTCTAATTTCTTAGTCACACAGGGTACTTTACACCAAACTACTTGTCCTCACACTCCACAACAAAATGGAGTAGCTGAACGTAAATGTTGAGATATTTAAAAACCATTAAAAAGCCATCACCCACCAGCTTAAGCTTTTGGGTTGAATTGGTTCTTTACATGGTATCAGAGCCTCGTGTCCCGGGTTCGATTCTCGCCGCCCCCCCACTTTCTTTCAAGTGGAATTTCTTTGTTCGCACAGGTAGGTGGGCCTGTGCATTGTCCACCCTTCAAGCCCAGTGGGCTCTCGTGTGAAGGGGCGTGTTGAAATATATAAAACCATTAATGTAGCCTCACCTAATAGCTTAAGCTTTTGGGTTGAATTGGTTCTTTAGATGTTGAAATATATAAAACCATTAATGTAGCCTCACCTAATAGCTTAAGCTTTTGGGTTGAATTGGTTCTTTACATGGTATCAGAGCTTCAGTGACTACAAGGTCACAAGTTCGATCCTCACCGCCCCCCACTTTCATGTGGAATTAAAAAAAACACGAGGTAGACCAAAAACTGGGCTCGTGCAGCACAAGGCAGACCAATAATGGGCTTGTGCCATATTCCACGCTTTAAGCCCAAAGGGCTCTTGCGTGAGGGAGTGTGTTAGAGAATATAATATAAATCATTAAAAAGGCCCTTACCTACTACCTTAAGGTTTTGGGTTGAAGTGGTTCTTCATGTAAAGAACCTTAGGATACAACACCCCAAAAGCTAGCTCAAAGGGTGGGAGTGCCGAAACGCCCCCTCACACGAGAGCCCATTGGGCTTGAAGAGTGGATTATGCAACAGGCCCAACCTACCTGTGCTAAGAGAGTCCACAAGAGAAAGTGGGGGACGGCGAGGCTCCGATACCATGTAAAGAACCTTGGGATACAACACCCCAAAAGCTAGCTCAAAGGGTGGGAGTGCCCAGGGCCTTATAAACTCCGCATTAGTTGCTCATACAACCAATGTGGGACTATATATCTCAACACTTTATAGTAAAAATAGACATCTCATTGAGGCTGCACGGACTCTTCTTATTCACATGCATGTTCCTCTTCACTTCTGGGCTGATGTAGTCCTTGCCTCGTGTTTTCTCATCAATCGTATGCCTTCATCTGTGCTTAATAATGACATTCCTTATAACTTGTTGCTTCCAGATGTTCCTCTCTATCCCTTATCCCCACATGTTTTTGGTTGTACTTGTTTTGTTCATGATCTCACTCCTGGTAAGGACAAGTTAACATCCAAAGCCTTTAAATGTATTGTTCTTGGTTATTCTCGTTTTCTAAAGGGTTATCATTGTTATTCTCCCGATCTTAAACATTACTTTGTTTCCGTTGATGTCACTTTTCTTGATCAACAACCCTTTAATTGTATCCCATCTCAATTGTCACAGGTTGATCATGTGTTCTTCATGTTCCTTTTCTTGACTTGTCTTTGCCAGCTGTGGGTACTTCTATTCCAGATGAGCAACCTATTGCTTCCATACTTGCAGACCGTCCACTTCTCACCTATCAGCGTCGTAAAATTGTGCCTCCTGTTGATTCTTCCAGAGTCGACTTGACTCTAGCTGACTCATCGCCTACTGCTGTTGATTCTTCCCCTCCGGCCTCTTCACCAGAGGCTCTTCCTAATATACGTACTACTCGTAATCCTTATCCTCTTTATATCTTTTTGTGCTATGACAGTCTTCTCCTCATTTCACCTTTGTTTCTAGTCTTTCTTCTGTTTCTATTCCTAAGACCACAGGTGAAGCACTTTCCCATCCAGGGTGGCGCCAAGCGATGCTTGATGAGATGACTGCACTTCATTCCAATGGCACTTGGGACCTTGTTTCTGCTCCTCCAGGGAAGTCTACAGTTGGTTGTCGCTTGGTATTTACTCTGAAAGTTGGACCTGATGGCCATGTTGATTGTCTCAAGGCAAACTTAGTTGCAAAAGGTTTTACTCAAATCTTTGGCCTTGATTATAGCGACACATTCTCTCCGGTCACTAAGATGGCGTCAGTTCGCCTATTTCTTGCTCTTGCTGTTGTTCGTCACTGGCCACTCCTTCAACTTGACATCAAAAATGCTTTTCTTCATAGTGATTTACAAGAAGTTTACATGGAGCAACCACCTGATTTTGTTGCTCAGGGGAGTCTGGGAAGGTGTGTCGTCTTCGCAAATCCTTATATGGTGTCAAGCAGTCTCCTAGGGCATGGTTTAGTCGCTTCAGTTCTGCTGTTCAGGAGTTTGGCTTAATCCGCAGTAAAGTTGACCATTCTGTATTTTATAGGATCACATCTCCTGTTAAGTGCATCTATTTGTTAGTCTATGTTGATGACATCATTCTCACCGGAAGTGATCAAGCTGGAATTCGTCAGTTAAAACAACATTTATTCAGTCAATTTCAAACAAAGGACCTGGGGAGGCTGCGTTACTTTTTGGGAATTGAGGTGGCACAATCTAGATAGGGCATTTCTATCTGTCAAAGGAAATATGCCTTGGATATCCTAGAAGAGACTGGTATGTTGGGGTGTAAACCAATTGATACACCCTTGGATCCCAATGTCAAGCTATTGCCCAGACAGGTGGAGCCGTTATCTGATTATGGTCGTTATTGGAGACTAATTGGGAAACTCAATTCTTACTGTGACTAGGCCAGACATTTCTTTCGCTGTTAGTACGGCTTCCTTGATTCCCCCTTGTGATTCTCATCGGGATGCTGCTGTTAGGATCCTCCGATATATCAGAGGAGCACCAGGAAAAGGTTTGTTGTATTCGGATCAGGGAAATACATAAATTTGTGGTTATTCAGATGCTGATTGGCCAGGATCACCCTCAGACAGGCGCTCTGCTTCTGGCTATTGTGTTTTCTTTGGAGGAAACTTAATTTCTTGGAAGAGCAAGAAACAACCTGTTGTTGCTCGATCTAGTGCAGAAGCTGAGTATCGTGTAATGGCAATTACTACATGTGAGTTAATTTGGTTAAAGCAGTTGATTCAAGAGCTTCATCTTTGTGAACAGTAACAACCCATGACACTCATTTGTGATAATCAAGTTGCACTACATATATCCTCTAATCCTGTATGTCATGAGAGAACCAAACATATTGTGATTGATTGTCACTTCATTCGAGATAGGATTCAGTCAGGAGAATTCAAAACAGTTTTTGTTAACTCTATTGATCAACTTGCGGATGTCTTCACTAAAGCTCTTAGAGGTCCTCGGGTTGAATACATTTGTAGCAAGCTTGGTGCTCACAATATTTACGCACCAGCTTGAGGGGGAGTGTTAAAATATTAGATATGATTAGATTTGATTAGATTTGAATAGATTACTTCCTATCTGTGAATATTCTTTTTGGAATAAATCTGGGCTTCTCACTTAAGCTCATTAGGGTCTCTATATATTGTAATCCTTTGTATTAGCTTAATACACAACACATTATTTTATATTCAAGTATAGTCAAAACCTGGTTGTTTTGTATTTGTTAATTGTTCCATCAGGGTTCTCTTTTACTTTAAACACTCACTTGCATCCTATAGCTTTCCTACCATGAGCCAGTGGGGGCTGGTCAAGGCCTGCTTAACACATAAGGGCTCAGTGTGAGTCAATAGCCCAAGGTTTTTGGCAACAATTTTTTATCTTGTGTTAATTGAATGGACAAGAGATGATAAACTTCATGAATTTGAGGGTGCATATTCAAAGTGTGAAGGCTCAGGACTAGAGTCAGAATTGGAAATAGGAGTAGATGATGATGAAGGTAACGAGTAAGAGGATTGACTAGAAGAGTGACTAGATTGTTGAACACTGTCAAAGGTTGACAAATCTGTGTGAGGAGATACATCAACATGTGAATCAGTGGTCACACTGGTATGAGTAGTAGGTAGCACATCAGTACGTGGGACTCTTGAAGGGTTGTAGGCATTTGTGGGGTAGGATGGGACTTGTGGGTAAGCCATTCCTTATAGGGAAATCTCCTACTCATAAATAGGAGGCTTTGGATATGTAGATTTTATCTTCTGGACTTAAATAGATGTACCCCTTATGATTGAACGAATAACCAATAAAAATACATTCCCTTGATCCGAACTCAAGTTTATGTCTGTTGTATGGTCTAAGGAAAGGAAAACAAGCACAACCAAATGTCCTAAGGAAACTGTAGTCAGGTTGTTAATTGTAGAGTTTGGTGTGAGGAATTTCAAAATTTATGGCAAACAAAGGAAGTCTGTTGATAAGATACACAGGGGTGGTGAATGCATAGTCCCAATACTTCATGGGTACAGATGAGTGAGATAGAAGGGCAAGACCAATTTCCACTATGTGTCTATGTTTTCTTTTCAACAACACCATTTTGTTGATGTGTACGAGGATAAGTGACTCTACTATTCCATGTGAGTTGAGGTATTGAGTGAAAACTCTAAACTCACCACCCCAATCTGTTTGGAGAGCTCTTAGGGGTAGTTGGAATTGATTTATGATCATGGCATGAAACTGTTTGAACACAACATCTGTTTTAATGGATAAAGCCATGTGTATCTAGTATGAGCTTCAACAAATGAGATGTAATACAAGTTACCAAGGGTTGATTTTAGGGGTGAGGGTCCCCATAAGTCACTGTAAATGAGTGAAAAGGGTTCCTTATATTTCAGTATTAGATGATAGAGAGTGTTGTCTGTGAGACTTTGCACAACAACAACGAGAATAGAATTCTGCCATTTTATTGCTAATGTGTATATTACAAGCTTTAAGTACACTTTTGACGGAATCTAAATGTGGATGCCCCAAATGGCAGTGCCAATAGAATACAAGGAACTAGAAGGAGTACATTCACTAGCTCCATTTCCAATAACAATTCTAGGATATTGACTACTGGTATTATTGCTAGAATTTACAACATTGACAGATTTGTTTGTAGGAGAAGGCAGAGATGAATTGGAAGAGAGATTACTTGACAGTGTGACAGGAATTTTTGAGAGCGTCAAGTCTGAGTAGTGATATAGACCATCAGTACCAATAGCACCTTGAAGGAGATTTTTATGTAAGTCCTAACATTTTACAAAGCACACATCATAATGGAATTCAAAAAACAGAGAATTATTCTTAGCAAACTGTTAGGACCCATTTGTAAGATATGGGACTTGGACTCCCACATCGGTTGTATAGGCAACTAATGTGGGGTTTATAAAACCTTGGGCACTCCCACGTTTTGAGCTAGCATTTGGGATGGTGCATCCCAAGGTTCTTATCAAATGGTATTAGAGTCTTTCACTATGTTTCCCGGTTGCAATCGAGCTATGCGGGTGGTGACGCCGGCATTGCAGTGTTCGCCTGGGGCTAGTAAAAGAGTAGCGCAAAGCTAGCCCGCGTGGGCGCCGGGGCTGCAGAGTGTGGTGGAATGTTTGGACCCATTTGCAAGGTATGGGACTTGGAGTCCCTCATTGGTTGTTTGGGCAACTAATGTGGCATTTATAAGGCCTTGGGCTCTCCCACCCTTTGAGCTAGCTTTTGGGATAGTGCATCCCAAGGTTCTTATCACAAACTTATTGACACTGATAAGATTTTTTGTGATTGAAGGAACTAGGAGTAAGTTCTTAAGTTGTAGAACAGAACTAGAATGAAGGGGAGATATGAAAGAGGAAGATCTGACAGCTTTTATAGGCAAACCTTGGCCATTTGCTATTAAGATGTGATCTGTACCACTGAGTTGTTGCCCTTGCATAATGTTGTGAGATGCACCAGTGATATGACTCGATGCTCCAGAATCAGGGAACCACTCAACTAGAGGAGCAGAGTTAGATACTGATGGAAGAGCATATTGTGTTGCCACGTACGCCTGAGCTTGGTTCTGAGGTCTGTTGTATTGATAAGACCTCACAGGTTGAGGTTGCTGTTGAACGAAGAACTGAGGATAGGATGTGTTTTGTAGTGGTGGTAGGTTAGGAGTGAAGTTCTCGTCGAACCTATGCCAACATTCTTTGACATCGTGGCCAAACTTATAACAGAGTTGACAATGGACATTTGTTCTGTTTGCACGTCCTCTTCCTCTGTTTTTGCCATTTGATGTGTTAAATTGCCTGAAATCTTACTCCTTTGTTCTGCTTTGTTTTCTCGATTCATGAACAGTGTCATCTTCTTCATCAGAAACAATCTTTTGTGGCACCTGAACACGCTAGGTCAGGTTTATTGAAGATCCTTCAGCCAGCAATTGCTCGTTCTGCTTGACTAGAAGCTATACAAAGGCCATGAGTTCCACTTCTAGATCTGCAACAGAGTAAGCCTTTTCCCAACCATGAATCATCATTATGAATGAGTTGTAATCAGAAGGCAGTCCTTCAAGTATCGTTTTTGTATGTTGTTCAACTGATACTGGATTACCTATTGATTTGAGTGAATCACAGATCGTTTTGATCCTTGCGAGGTATTCCTTTGCTATCTTCGTTCCTTTCTTCATCGTATTCAGCTCAGGCCTCAGTTGTCTGGCTCGTGACTTCATTACTCCATGAAACAATTTGTGTATGTTCTCCCATGCCTCGAACGAGGGTTTCACTGGAAGAATGTCATTTACCATTGATTCTGAGATGATAGAAAGCAGCCAAGTCAAAAGCATTTCATCTTGCATTAACCATTCAGTATAAGTTGAGCTGAAGGTGTTACTCTCTCGATCTTCATCTATTCAAACTTTAGAGGAATTTTTGGGTTTTCTAGGAAGCGTTGTAATTGGTGAGATGTAATGACTGGCTCCACAATTTGATTCCAGAAGAGATAATTATCTTCTGTAATTTTGTGGAAACTTGAAAATTGAAGAGTGTAGAAGGATTTTTCTGCTCCATAGCTGTAGATCTCGAAGCTGATTTGTTTGTAGGTATTGCACTAGCGCCTGAATTGGATGTAGAAGACATGATTGAAGCTGTTATATGGATCAGGCCCTTGGATAGGGCTCTGATACCATATGAGAATTTAACCATGGAGGGAAAGTGATGGAGATCTGAGAAACCATCTTTCTTATTGAATAAACTTTGGGATGAATCAATACAAGAGAGAGAGAGAGAGACGAATGAGCACTATATATAATGTTAGAGCTAACTCAAAGCTGAGTCAGCAAATCTAACAAATTAATAACTAACCTATAACAAACTAAGTATGAGAGCTGGTGATACAACTGGTACAAGAGAAAAAAACCAGCTAAGACTGCTACAAGAAAGATAAAGTACAAGAAGAGAGTTAATATCTAAAAGATATGCTAATATAAAACCACTATTTTTTTGTCAGGTCACATGTTGGGCTGAAAGTCCATAATTAAGTACAGCCCACTTGATAACAATTAAGTAGGCTGGGAGTTTATGAAACAACCCTGCTGACTTGTTGGATGTCACTGGGTGTTCACTATAAACAATGTTAATCGCCTCAAAGCCACTTAGTGGCCAAGGGATATACTCAAATTTTTGGACTTGATTATGGAGTTACCTTCTCTCCTGTAGTCAAGATGAACTTAGTCCGCCTGTTTCTTGCCCTTGATGTCGTTCGTCACTATCCCCTTTTCCAGCTTGATATTAGAAATGTTTTCTTACATGGTGACTTGCAGGAAGAAGTTTTCAATGAGCATCCACCCGGATTTGTTGCTCAGGGGGGGACCATGGGTTAGTGTGCAAATTCTGCAAATCCTTATATGGCATGGAGCAGTCACCTCGTGCTTGGTTTAGTTGTATTAGTTCAACTATTTAGGCTTTTGGTTTGGCTCATAGCAAAGCTGATCACTCTTTTCTATCGGCATAATTCTCCTTATTGGTGCATCTATCTCTTGGTCTATGTAGAGGATATTATTATCACTAGAAGCGATCAAGTTGGGATTGAAAGCTGAAAACAATACTTGTTTAGTCAATTTCAGACCAAAGATCTTGGCAAACTTTGATATTTCTTAGGCATTGAGGTGGCACAATCTAGACACAACATCTCCATCTCTCAGGAAGTATGCCTTGGACATCCTGGAAGAAACTGGCATGTTGGGGTGCAAGCCTATTGATACATCCATGGATCCTAATATCAAACTCCTACTTGGATAAGGGTAGCCACTTAAAACTCATGGCCTTTATCAAAGACTGGTCGGAAAGTTGAATCATCTAACCGAATATTTCTTTCATGGTTAGTATGGCTATCCAATTCCTTGACTCTCCTTGTGATTCCCGTTGGAATATAATTGTTAGAATTCTCCGATACATCAAAGAAGCATCAGGAAAATGTTTATTATATAAGGATAAGGGGCATGATGATGTTTGTGGCTACTCAAATGCTGATTGGGCAAACTATCCTTCAAATAGACGCTCCACCTCAGGCTATTGTGTCCGGGGGAAATCTAGTTTCTTGGAAAAGAAAGAAGCAAACTGTGGTAGCTAGATCAAGTGCCGAAGTTGAGTGTCGAGCAATGGCTACTGCAACCTATGAGCTTATCTGGTTAATGCAATTAATCAAAGAACTAAGTCTTTGTGAACAACGATCGATGAAACTTATTTGTAACAACCAGACAACTTTGCACATATTTTCCAATCCGGTTTTTCATGAAAGGACCAAGCATATCGAAATTGATTACCATTTTATTTGAGAGAAGATTCAGTTTGAAAAGATAAAGACAACATTCTTCAACTCCAATGATTAGCTTACAAATATTTTTACTAAGGCTCTTAGGGGACCCTGTGATGACTATATTCCTAACAAGTTTGGTGCCTACAATATATATGCAAGAACTTGAGCGGGAGTGTTGGAATATTTAAATAGCTATGTTAGTTAGTCCCACATCATGTAAATAGGGCTCAAGCCCATGTATCTTATTATTATTAATATAACCCTTGTGTGTTCATGCGGGAGACACGATTCCTAACCTTCAAGTCATTCTAAGATATAATCATGATGGAAATCAATTCTAAGATATTATCTAAGATATAATCATGATATTCTGGGATACAATGCCAAATTGCCCCTCCCCCTCCCCCCATTCCACAAAAGTTAAATTTTAAAAATATGTTCTTTGGAATTATGTACCTAACAATATACATGACTGATCTTTATAGAACTTAAAGATTAAATCATTTTATTTTGTCCTCAATCGCTCCAATATAGTTCGACCTTTGATTTGTGGTCGATGTTAACAAGCATCCCGTGCATAGTTAGGGATGTAGTTCAAATACACTGATAAAATTGTGTAGTGTGTTCTGTCTTCCTATCAATGATGGCCACGAAAATGGAGGAAATTTTCAACTAACGGCTGCGATTCCCATGTATTCCTTGTTACCAAAGGTTTTATTTAATATCAATAGACAACCTGTTGACAATAGTGTGTGGAGACACCCAGTTGTAGGCTCTGGTGGCAGCTTTTTTATTGTATTATACTACACATGGCCATATATCATCCATTCTTCAATGCATTGGATTTTGCAATCCGTGGACTGCTAATATACTTTCTGCCTCTGTTAAAAACCATTATATGAATTTACACATAAATTCATGATATGGAACTTTTTACAATTTGTAATGCCGGCTCGCCATTCCAGGACCACCAGGGAAGAAGTGGAGAGCATTTGGGAGAATCCCATGCTGCAGTAGCTGAAACGTGCATGAAGGTGAATTTGATAACATTAAAGCACCAACAAATAAACACAAGCATGTTTCAGACAGTGTAGCATTTTATTGAAAGTATGTCTTTACTGTAATAGCTTTTGTCTCACTGAATTTGTTTCTTGCAGGCTTTAGATATTTGTTCTCAGCAAGTTGATGAAGAAAGTGTGAAAGTTGAACGGGATAATGTGAATGATTTGGCTGGAGAGACGGATCTGAAGTGTTAAGCGAGATAGGTTTTAACTGATTGGTGAATTGCTAATTGAATGATCCATTCGTGCTGTCGCGTTTCACAAATAATCGAGTGGCTGCTGCTTGGTTCCATTGTTGTCATCATTGTATACACCGGCGGACGCACGGCAGGTCACATGTCCGCACTTGCTGACATAAAAATTATGATTTTAGTTTTTGTTTTTTTTTTTTAGATTGTTATTTGTTTCTTGGTTTAATATTTATATTAGTCGCCGTTAATTTTATATGCAGATGTTAAATATATTTTTTGTGTTGAGATGAAATGTCAATAATTATAATAGCATACTACTATTTTTCTGGTAGCAATTGAAGAGATACGATTTTTTGGATTTGCACACTTCAATCGCTCAACCCAACAATAATTGGACATAGCTTCACTATCATTAGAGGTGGCAAAGCGAGATGCCTCAGCCTGCCAAAAAGCGGGTTGCCCCGCCTCGCCCCGCCTTTGAAGGTGGGCTAGATATCTCAGCCCGCCCCGTTTGGGCGGGCGAGGCGGGCTGCCCGCCAAGCCCATAACATTTTACACTAAAAAATAAAAAAATAAAAAAAAAAAATCAGCCTGGGCGAGCTGGCGGGGCGGGCTGCAGGCTGCGGGTTTGGAAAACTCAGCTCGTCCCGCCCCGGCGGGTTCGACCTATTTTGCCAGCTCTAATCACTTGTAACATTTAATTTACGAAAAAAGTGTTTGTACTTTCAAATGACAATTTGTGTCATTTCATTCGCACAAAAAAGGTGGGATCCACACTTTTCTTTTCTTTTTTTGTCCACTCTCTCCCTCATAATCTATCTCTTTCTCTCACTTAAAATGACATAATTTTTTCATCCTTTAAAATGACACACATTTTTTCCTTAATTTATATGTCATCTTTTACTAGTTTATGTTTCTATCAGCTTCGAATGCTATTCACCCTATATGTTTAAGTCAACTCCTTCATGTGAAAATTATATCAAAAAAAATTTCGGGACTCCCACTACTAAATATGCGCATATAATTATTTTTTCTGGGTCTTGTATACATGCAGTAGCATCTTCCTGTGCAAGTTGGCAAGTTTAATTCTTTTAATTACATGACAACTGGTTTCTTTACCTGATATTTTGATATTACTTCTTGTTGGAGAATAGTTATTAGGTTATTACGTGCTATTGGACAGGGTTTATTTTTCCTACGCTGATCTTCATTTCTCAGTGTATATACAGACAGACATAGAGAGAGAGAGAGAGAGAGGGTCAGTTTGATTTCTATTTTGAAAAATAACTTTTTAGTGTTTTAGAACAAAACAATAAAAAAAAAGCTTGTTTGATAAGTGTTTTGTGAAAATGACTCTCAAACAATATTTGATTTTTAAAAAAATTAAAATTAGATATCAGCTTAGAAATATTCTAAAAAATTATTTTTTTGATTTTATTGTTTTTGTAATGACAGTAATTATTTGATTCATTAATGTTATTTTGTAAATAAATTCAATTTTTTCATTTTAAATCGTTTTGTGGTGATAATGTTGTAATTATGTAGGTTTATTAAATAAATTTAATTTACTTTCAATTTTAGAATCAGTTTTAAAGATTGATATTACAAAAGAGTTTTGAAGAAAAAGAAAATCAGATTCAAACATACGCTAACATATTGTGTTGTTTATTTTCATTAATTTTCTTTCACGTGATATAAACTTTTTCAGCCGAGGACACCTTCGATTTTTCTGTACTTCATCATTTTTTTTTTTCATTAGAGAGATATGCTTCACTTAGTAGTGCATTCAAGAAAAAATATTAAAACAAAATCCAAACATAAGAACACTTCAGAAAAGCAGCCCAGTCTGTTCCTGCAATTGCAACAAGAAAAAAATTAAGGGGAAATTCTTTGTGTTTTTGTTTCTCAGTAATATGTGTCAGTTTTTGCCCCTTCATTATCCTTTTTTAAGTTTTCATAATACATTGTAAAAAATAATTTACATATCATTTAAGGGGAAATGATTTGTCTTTTTAAAATATGTAATTTATGATTTACTATATACTAAGGGTAATACATAGTTATAATATTAAAGTTTTTTTTCTTTCTCTTCAGACACTGTTTGTTGATGTCAACAACATCAACAACACCTTTATCCTAAATTAATTGGGGTCGGTGGTAGATGAACCCAAATGAAAGATACAAAAAAGTTGAAAAAAGAAACATAAAGTAAAAATAAAAATAAATAGAATAGAATAGAATAGTAATAATATACATATATATATATATAAGTAAAAAGTAAAAATAAAGGGAAATGAAGGGAAAAATGACTAAAAAGGGACATCTAAATTAACTGGGGTCGGTGGTAGATGAACCCAAATGAAAGATACAAAAAGGTTGAAAAAATAAACATAAAGTAAAAATAAAAATAAAAAATAGAATAGTAATAATATATATATATATATATATATATATTTTTATATATATATATATATATATATATAAATATAAAAGTAAAAAAGAAAGGGAAAAGAAGAAGAGGGGAAATGAAGGGGAAAAAGACTAAAAAGGGACATCTGGAACATAGGAATAACAACGGGTCTAACCCTCCACCATGCTTATAGAGTTATAGTTTTTCTCTCATCTTTTCAGCCACCGGTAGTACTCCTACCTTTCCTCGAATATCTTCATTTCTTATCTTATCCATCCTCGTATAATCACACATCCACTTTAACATCCTCATCTCTGCTACTCTCGTTTTATGCTCATATTGCCTATGTGCCATTCAGCTCCATATAGCATTGCAGGTCTTAATACATAATTATAAATTCTTAAAAAGATATAAGTTACATTCTTCAAAAGGTCAAACTTTTAACCCATCATTTAATTGAAAAATGACACCACAAATGCTAAAAATTCTTCATTTAGTTTTTTTCTTCTTTTTTGGTGCAAGTAGTCAGCAGTGAGATGCTTCCGTTAGCTTGTAAACAGATTTAGTAGTGAGCATTTGAAGTAAGATGTTTATTTAACGTATGAATGACTCACATCTATTGGATATATGTCTATTCCAACCATTTAGAGATCGTGCATAATACTAATAAGTCCGTTGATGATTACATGATGTGGCATTCACGATGCCTTTTTAATATCAAAATTCAGATAAAGTGGAAACAGAATATTTTATACTGGGGAGTGGACTAAGAAATGATACTTGATAGTTGATAGCAAGCATAAGAAGAAAATAAAACCAAAGCGAGACAAAATCAGTAATATTGGCCTTATGTGCTTAAGCAAATGACAATGTAATATCTTATTAAATAGGAGCCCTTAATAACACAGATGGAGTCATTTAAACCATCTTGAAAATTCAAGGCGTTGATTCGTCCAATCAAATGTTGAGGAACATTGACACAACCAAATTTGAGGGAATAAAGTTCAATTTTACCTGAAGCCAAAAGTAACTGTACAGAATGAGCACAATCGAAAGCTAGTGAGCACTTGGTGCATCTCTCATACTCAAATTGAGACTATTGCGCATAGTCCTCCTTCCGATTCCAGCATTGCCTTTCTGCATCATGGCAACAAATTCACCGTAGTCTATCCTTCCATCCTAAAACAAAGATATAAACAAAACCATGAAGTATAATCAAACTAGAAGAGGATGGAAGAACTTAATTTAATTAAAGATCAATAAAGGGAAGTCCGGTGCTATGAAGGTCCTGCCACGCACAGGGTCCAAGGATTTGATGTTTATTGAAGATTACTTAAGGCTTCATATAGATTTGATGATTTAGTTACCCCCCCCCCCCCCCCCCCCCCCCCCAAATATATCACATCTCTGATCACAAAAAGTTATATGGACAGATCAAGCATAGGTTATAACTGCATAGTCTAACCTTACACCCACATCTAGTCATACATGTAAAAACAAAGGCCTGAAGACCAGGTGCAATCACAAAGTGCTTTCTAATAATAAAATTACATAGCTTTCATGAAACTATGACAATCAAATAGCATAACCCCAAAGTTCTTGTAACAAACAGTACAACAAATTAGAAGAACAGCATAGTTTGGAAAAAAATACAGATGTTGCCGAATGTAATATAACCACATTCAAGAATGTAATATAACAAGAATAGCATATTCTATTTTTTGGTAAATAAAAATTTAGGGGAGCAGATGCTACCCATTCCAAGGCCAGGGTATGTGTTAGGAAACCACCTGTCACTAAGGCGTACGTTAGGAAGGGTTGTAGGGGATCGGGGACGCTAATGAATAACAGGGAGGGCATAATTAACGTACGTATGTAACAAACTGCAAGAATGGCAGTCATTGAAATTGGGAGGGAAAGTAAGGAAAAGTGTGTAGAAAGGAGAGGGAGAGTGCAAGGTCTCTCAAACACACCTTTTCTGTTTCAGCTCTTCATCTTCCATATTAATTCCACCATGAAGATACTGATATCACACTGATATCAGTATCCACAGGAAGAATACAGTGAATTTACATTAATTTAGTGTGTTCTGATCCAGTCTCTATCAGTATTACCAGAAACCTCAATGAGGACTTAATAGTGGTACTTACAGATTGCCTTATGAGCGAAGTGCTTTCATTAGGATACCTATGTACATAGAATCGCAAGGCTCTAGACAATGTAACAACTGTGTGATTTTGGCAGTAATTACTATAATAAGTTATCAAAACTATTTAAGGTCACATTATATTGCCACGTCCTTGATTATCACAACATAGTCCTAATAAGTATACTCATAAACAATCAACATAGCCACAATGTTATGAACATAAAGTGTAAAACCTTATTTAGGTCGTTCAAAGATACACTCTATCAATTTAATCCCTCAAAAATAAATTTTATCATTTTGATCCTTAAAACTTGAAATCCCCAATTTTTCTGTCCTCCATCCATTTGAGCATAATAGTTTTAACTTTACATGCTGATTTGTACTATCACAAGATGATAGGACAGGCCAACTCAAGAAATTGATCCTATTTTCCTTCGCACAGCCATCATCCTCCCCCCACAAGCATCTCGAGCAAAACCCCATGCAGTAGTTCCTTGCAAAACATTCACAAGGGCATGCACTCATAGCAGGACTTTTTCTTATCATCCTCCCCTCACAGGCATGATTTGTAAGATAGCGAAGATTGCAAGAAATACTTATTTACTACAAAACATAAACTTTTCCGTGATAGACTTCTCTCAACTGCTAAAAACTATTATGGGGACTAATGATTTATAAGGATCAGGATGATGAAGGGACCAAAAAATTGGGGATTTCAAGTTCTAGGGATCAAATTGATAAAATTTATTTTTGGAGTGCTAACTTTATGAAGTGTATCTTTTAGGGACCAAAATAGAGTTTTACTTTATAAATTAATTACTTTTGGAAAGCATCTCCGATTTATGAATAATATCTCCTATTTAGGGACTCTATATTGTAAATAATTAGATTTGATTTGAATTATTTTCCTTAATTTTCTAAATTCATAGTTTTCTAATATTAGAGATTGTAGGTCAGGTATAAATATAATGTTCTGCTGAGGATTCCATCAAACAATTCACAAATCCCTCTTCTACAATTACTATCACTTTTCCATAGCCTTTATGAAGGTTTAATGAAACCATATAATTTCTACTATAATTACTGTAATTTCTCTAGGACACCCCATATGCATTTCAGAAAGAGAGATACAAGCTTCTATTAGAATGAATTAAAAAAAAAAAACTCCTCATGAAACCTCAACTTGCGACTTGTAAGGGTATGGATGAGAGAAAAATATTTGTACATAATATTACCCTTACATTTATGGAAAGAGACTTTTTGGATTCGAAACGCTGACCTTTAGTCACAAAAGAACATATATATTTTTTTTTTGTAAACCAAAAGAACATATTTACCACTGTTCCAAACTCGTTCTCTTAAAAAAGATTTAAAAAAATTATTAACCAAACAATTTTAGATGTAATATTTATACAAGTTCATACATTGATTAATCAAAAGTAGTTTTAAGGATCTAAATCTCAATCTGTGTTAAGATGATAGAGAAAGTAATTTTTATAATCTACAAGTTATGAAATGAAACTCCCCGGCATATGCATGGGTTAGACGATAGTATAATGCAGAATAAGTCTTAACAGAATATCCAACATTGTAAGAAAATGTGAAATCTAAATACTTAATCAGTCCCTAAGGAAGATATATAAATAATACCCTTATACCCAGCCTACGCATTTCCTATTTGAATGTATAGCATAAGCATAGATTCAAATGACTTACATTATCTTGATCCACTTCCCTAATAATATCTTCAAGAAAAACATCAGTCATTTTATGTTCTGCACAGGCGTGTTGAAGTTCATCAACTGTAATATAACCACTCCCATCCTTGTCAAAATATCGGAATGCTGCAATAAGATGTTCCTCACGCTCTAGTTTGTTAAGATGAACTGTTGCGGCAATAAACTCCCCATAATCTATAGTTCCACTGTTGTCCACATCAGCCTGAAACAACTAGGGAATTTCAGCTAGCTAAATGGAACACAATCAACGCTCATCCAACACGAATAAAAGCTGAAATTTAGACAAAAATAATAGAGTAATGTATTTAAAGGATGATCATCTAGTCCCATGGTCTTCAGCTGTATCAGGTTTAAACATGCAACACTAATCTCCAACGTCAGGCCGTCACCCTTGCTGTCAGAAAAACAATATCCCAGCTAAAAAAGAGCCCTCATAATAACCTACACAAGTTGGCTGAATCAAAATCTTGACAGACCAATTCTATCTAATTTAAACATATCTATATACATTCCAAAATCTCAAACATCCTTTCTTTGGGTTTATCTATCTTGATCTTTAAAATATGAATTCAACAAGTAATGTAGAAAAATCATTCAACAGAGGGGATGACAGAGGATACAACACAAACAAAGAGCATATGTATAAGAATTGAAAATTCATAAAAATAGAAAAATAAAGAACTGAGTGGAAGTACATAAACAAAAGAAAAGAAAAACTTACCGCTTCCATAAGATCACGTATTTCTGTATCCTTAAGGGTAGACCCATATCTTCTTAAACCAGCTTTGAGTTCGTCGAAGGTGATTGCACCACTGTTATCAGTATCCATCGCCTTAAACATTTCTCTCAAACCAGCAATCTCCTCCTCAGACAGACTTTCAGCAATTACCTGAGAAAATAGGATAACATGCCGTAATAACTGTTTATCAGATCGAATGATTGATCATTAGTGACATAGTAAGTTGATCAAAGACAGCATTGTACATCATTTATAGAAACTGTACAGAGGAGAAACATTTATAATAACTGCAGGAGAGGAGGAACATTTATAAAAAGAAGTTACCAACATTCAATCAAACAAAAAGCCAATAGATGACAAAGCAGTGGCAACATGGGGAGATTCATTGGCATCCAAGAAGTGCACAACAATGTGATGACTCCACAAGCTAACAACAGCCCTTCGTTTATCATGTATAAGAGTGCATTTCCTATCTTTTTCATAAGAATGTATGAGAGTACATTCATACATAAACAGAAATTCATGCAATTAGATTCACTTACCCGCAAAGCCATCTTCTTTAGCTTATTCATCGCAGAGAACTGTTTGAGACGAGAGAGAACAGCACGATCCAGTGCTCGGTCTGGGGCAACTCCATTTTCACATATCCAAGGATGACCTAATCAGGCACAACAATAAAGAGCATGTGATCTTTATATTAGATTAAATTATGAGCAATGATGCAGAAAAGAACATTGAAAAGTAAAATGGTAAAGTTCTCAACATTTGCATAATTTAATCCATCCATCTGTTTTATAAAATAGACCAAAAAAATTAAGCTTATAACATTGAAGTTTGTTTTTAAAGGAAACAACAATTTTTTATCCATTTATTAGTCCAGAAAGGAGGATCTTCCTAGGCAAGTCTTCCGTGGAAGAGGCAATAACAATGAGATTTTGATCACTTTTTGCATCCCTGACCAATCCAAGGTCTAGTTGGAAAGTTTCAATAACAAAGGGTAATGCCAATTTCTAATGCTCATCTTCTCTACTACCCCTGCTCTGTAAAGAAATCGATGTATCTACATCCAATATGCAATTATAGTGCCAATTCAAAAAGAAAAAAAATCAACTATCTTATTCATATCGGGACAGCACTTGTTTTGTAGTGAGATGGGATCAGCAAGAAAATTATAGAGGGATGAACATACATAACACTTCATGAGCAGTCAAACGTTCTGAAGGCCAAGAACATAGCATCTTTCTAATCAGATCTTTTGCACTCTCAGATATTAGCGGCCATGGATCTGATTCAAAATCTATATGTCCCTTCAATACTGCATCAAATATACCCTGCTGGGTTTCTGAATTCCAAAAGGGTGAAACTTTCAGTGATGTCACAGGCGAAGGAGAGGAGATCAAAGAGTATCAGCCATGACATATACCTGCCCAAAATGGTGGCACACCACTAAGCAATATGTACAGTATGACCCCCGCTGTCCATACATCTGCTTCAGGCCCATAATGCTTGAGGAGAACCTCAGGAGCTACATAGTACGGGCTGCCAACTACATCAGTGAAAACTTGACCTGTGGCAGTAATATTGAATGAAACATTGAACAAACTCTGATTAAAACATGGCATGGCGTCCTCTAATAGCAATGACGTATCCTCAACAAGAGTACCATAAAGTTCAAGAAAAGTGTTATAAAATTGAAATTTAAAAGACAGGAGCACCAACTTCAGAATTGGGATTTGCAAATTCAGAAGCATAAAATGAAGATAACAAGCATGCATTATGGCATATAACTGTGCCGAAGATACAAAATATGCAATAAAATAAACAAACAAAAAAAAAAGTAATTTTGTTCTTAAGAGGTAAGCAGAAGCACAAGGGGAATAATTATGGAGAAAAAAGATGTACGATGTAAGGGTGCGCTGTTGTGAAAGTGATGGTTACTAATTAGTTCTTGTGCTGACCATGATACTAAGAGAAAGCAATTTGTTACCTGGTTTGAAGAAAACAGAAAGGCCAAAGTCAATTGCTTTAAGAGAGAAATCATGATCTTTATTGACCAACAAAAAGTTTTCGGGTTTGAGATCTCTATGCATAACCCCAAGGGAATGGCATGCCTCAACAACACCAACAATAATTTTGGTCAATTCTGCAGCCTTCCTCTCGGTGTAGTGACCCCTCTGGATGATGCGATCAAACAACTCACCTCCAGAACAAAGTTCCATGACAATATGGACACAGAGTGGATCCTCATAAGCACCCTTGATGGTGACGATGTTCTTGTAACCTGCTAAATGGTGCATTATCTGAATTTCCCTCCTAACGTCCTCTACATCCTCATTGGAAATCAACTTCCTCTTGGAGATGGATTTGCATGCATATTCAATGGAGGTGGAATTGTCGGTGCATAAATAAGTGGTGCCAAATTGTCCCTGTCCTAATATACGGCCAAGAGTGTATAGATCACCAATGTTGGGAGTCTTATGACCCAATACATAATATGCTTGGTTATCGAGGCCTCGGCGCATGACGGCGTCTTTTTTCAAGGGTTATAGTTGTTAACGTTTTCTGTACAATTTGGATTTTCTTTTAGCTGCTTGCTTGCTGGTCTGAGTTGGAGCGATCAACGGTAGAATGAGTGTTTCTGTTGCGCTTGGAATGTTCTTCGGCTGTAGCCCTCAATATATTTTCCTTTCAAATGAAACAAAATAATCCATCGCATGTGTTGCGCAATAGTAATAATCATAATATCAAACAACTAAATTTTCATTTATATCACCTAATATAATTTATTTTAACTTTTCAGCAAGAGGGAAAGAGAAGTAGAAAAATTACCAGAAGGTGAGAATGAAATAGGATGGATGAACTCAAATCTGGACCACTGACACTTCGTTTCCTTTCAAATCATGATTCTTTCTCACAACTCATGCAACTCTGCCAAAAAGTTTACATTTTCTCTTGCACTTGTTAATTTTACGACGGTTGCTACCGAGAAACATCGGAGATGATATGAGTGCGCCAGCTACCCTATATCTCTATTGTGTTTTACTAAATTTTTTGTCTTTCTGTTTTTTTTTTTTTTTTTTTTTTTTTAATAAACCCCTGCAATCACTAGGTAAATACAAATGAACAGGCAGAAAATCAAATGGACATGAAAATATCCTTTCTTTATTATACGGGCATTCGTGAATTACGGAGTTCGTCCAAATCATAAAATCGAATTTGAAAATACTGTGTTTGTTTTTCTGTTTATTATATGTGAATTGGTTAAATTCGAACAAAGGGACCAACGCAAGCTCTGCTCGTCCAATTCCGGCGGTTGTCAACCTTCTCCCAGTATGCCAATTTAACAAACAAACAAAAAAGTTCTTTTTGGCTATTTTTCTGTTTTCTTTTGGCTATATGTGAATTGGTTAAATTCGAACAAAGAGACCAACGCAAGCCCCTCGACTCAGGTGGTTGCTTCCAATGGACCGGTTCTATTTTAACCATTCACATATTAATGTGATACCCAACCAACAATAACAAACCCACGAGAACCTTGTTCACATAGACCACCAAGTTACTTGTCTGATTATGTGCATGGCTATAATGGTTGATGGTTTAAGTTCCGTATTGTTCATAAGTAGGCACGTATGAGCCTTCCATGTCCCATGACCGAGGACCAGTGGATCGTGATGGCTTCCACTCTATATGAGAGGATCTGTATAGCAAATCCGACCATCGGGAAAGATCCTCCCTTCATGATGATGTATCGATGTTTGTTCAAAGATTTCGGTGTTTGAATAACCTTTACTTTGAGGAGAGACAAGTGTTAAGGGAGTTTTTGGTTTCCCCCTCACAACTCCTCTCTTTCCTTAGAATGTTCCAAGTTGTGTGCGTGACTTGGGATTGTTATGTTAGTTCTAAGCTTTTTTTGCATCGAAAAAGAAAGGTTGGATTTCTCTGAAGTCTGCCATTATTCCTCTATCTCATGCTCTTATTCTGACTTTTAAGCATTTTAAAATGGGTTTCTCTGATAATTGATTGGGAATAGTAATTGTCACTCAATAAATGTTATTAATTTATAACTATTATATTGATGAAAATTAATTGTAATTAAATTAATTGTAAGAGTTCTAAAGATTTTTTAGTGGTAAATGGATTCGTTCTCTTTATATAAATATTAAATAACTTTAAACGATTATAGACCAAAGACAAATTTTCTACTCGACATACAACCAATATGGGATTATATATCTCAACACACCCCCTCACACAAGAGCCCATTGGGCTTGAAGAGTGGATGATACAACAGACCCAATCTACCTGTGCTAAGAGAATCCACTAGAAAGTAGGGGACGGCGAGGCTCTGATACCATGTAAAGAACCTTGCAAGATTGTTTCAAATGTCTCAAAGGATTGTAGCATAAGGGAGTATTTGATAAAATAAAATAAAAAAATTTACCCGACGATCCTTGAAAATATGATAAAGGTCAAAATATTCATGGGAACGTTGAGTTAATTTTCTTAATATTATATTTGATTGTAGAATATTATTAGGAATGTACGTGGAGGTTAATTATATCCCAAAAAAATTATTAAATATTCTCATTACATGAAATTTTCAAAATACCACATATCTGGTGGTATTTTAAGATAGAATTGAATGCAAGAACTTCTTTCTTGGAAAAATTTTTTACAATTATCATATTATATCAAACATGAATAAATCGAATTCTTAATTTCATTTTTCCATGATTTAAAAAAAAAAATCTTCTACCATTGTCAAATGGGGAAAAGTACGATTGATTAGAGAGAACGCCTCTAGTCAAAGAAGCAGATCATCCTTCAAATTAGTCCCAGTGCTAAGGAGCTCAAAAGATTGTCAGAATGACCAAAGTATTTTGCAAATCCTATGATCCATGTGCTAAGCTAATGCGACTATATATGTAGTAAACAAGCTCTGCCATCCACATTCATCTTATACATTGTATGCAAGTGGGGTGTTTCTTTATTTTCAATTTCATGGGCATTTAAAAGTAGAGATAATGAAGGTACTACATGGTGATGGACGGCCAAGAGCGTCGTTTCACGCGAGCTTGTATGATGTTTAATGGATAATGAAAAACAAAGCATGCTTTGGTGATAATTGAGGAATAATTTTTGCAAAAAGTATGTAACGAAGACTTTAAAGAAGACTTCAAGTATGTTACGAATTTTTTAGTTTTTATTTTATTATTTTGTTATTATTTTTAATTAGTTATTAGATTAGTATTTGAATTTGTTTGAATAAGTCTTGACAGTTTTCACAAGCCTAACGAAGTGGGTGGAGATAATTTTTGGTGGTTCTGTAAAGATCTTTTTAATAGTTTATATTATTCTCTAACACACCCCCTCGCGCAAAAGTCCTTTGAGCTTGAACAGGTCCAATTCTTGGTTTTATCTTTTGTGCTTTTATTTTATTCCACTATAAAGTGGGGAGCGGTGAGGATCAAACCCGTGACCTTGTGGTCACTTAAGCCCTGATACCATGTAAATAACCATCTCAACTCAAAACCTTAAGGTATTGGGTGAGAGCTTTTTTAATGGTTTATATTATTCTCTAACAATTCTTATTTTCATGCATTATGGCTTTCATGTGTAATTGTCTATTTACTTAGAGTTTTGATTAATAAAACACAATAGTTGAAATTATTAGTTTGACATTGTGTGCAAGCAAGAGTTCAGGTTTCCGGTAAAGCCACCATTTTTCTTTCTTTTTGCTTTGTCATCTCTTTGTTATGCCATCATTGTGTTACAAAATTAGCCAAGATAGGGAAGAAAACCCAAGACAAAACCTTGTACGTAACAGCTTGGTATCAAAGCATAGGCATGGATGAATGTGAAAATGCACTCCAGTCCTTGTCAGAACAATTTAAGCAGATGTTTGTTCAACTTTCTGATAGGTTGGATGTTATGGCGACCACATCAACATGTCAGAAAAGGGATCATTCTGGAAGCATCTCCCACAATGCTTCAGAATCGCACGCAACATACGCTTCCAAGGTGGTCAAGTTGGATTTTCCGCGATTCAATGACAATGAAGACCCAACTAGTTGGCTGTAATGTCTGGCAACTTGCAAGAATCAACGACTATCCCCACACACACTAACACGAGATTTTTTAGTGTGCTTTGTCCTCACTCGCACATTTCCCGGGAAAACTTTCCAGGAGGTCACCCATCCATGAATTGCTCCAAGTCAAGTACGCTTAATTGTGGAGTTCTTCCGTTCCGGGCTACCGAAAAGTAGATGCATCTTGTTAGTATAGGTAGTACTGTAGTACCAATTAATTCTTATAAGTCATTCCCATCTGTACTGTTCCATAACAGCACAGTCTCTGGAATCCTTCTCTTTCGGGTGTTGATTCGATTCATTCATGTACCCCCATCCCTAAAAGCCTGCCAGGAGCCGCTCCTTGTCTATGCCCTTTCGCACCGGTGATCACTCCCCGCCCTCGTCAGCGCCCGGGATGTTACATGCCCACCAGTGTAACGCCCGACCACTTCAAGAATCAACGACTATTCCCACATGCTAACACAAGACTAGTCATTGATTCTTGAAGCGGCTGGGTGTTACAAGTGGTATTAGAGCAGGCCTCGCTTCCAGTACGGTGTGGTTCGAGGATGAACCAGGCGAAAGCTGGTGGGCATGTAACATCCCGAGCGCTGACGAGGGCGGGGAGTGATCGCCGGTGCAAAAGGGCATGGACAAGGAGCGGCTCCTGATAGGCTTCTAGTGTGGGGGTTACATAGATGGATGAATCGAATCGACACCCGAAAGAGAGGGATTCCAAAGACTAAACAGATGTGAGACTGCACAGTTTGGAATAGCTTATAAGAATTAATTGGTACTACATATACTAACAAGATGCATCTTCTTTTCGGTAGCCCGGATCGGAAGAACTCCACAGTTAAGCGTGCTTGACTTGGTGCAATTATGGGATGGGTGACCTCTTAGGAAGTTTTCCCAAGAAGTGTGCGAATGAGGAAAAAGCACACTGAAAAGTCTTGTGTTAGCATGTGGGAATAGTCGGTGCGATCACTCCCCGCCCTCGTCAGCGCCCGGGATGTTACATTGGCTATGTCGAGCTGATCATTTTTTCTAATATCATCACACCCTAGAAGAAGAAAGAGTTTCACTGACATTTTTCCATCTCACAAGAGATGCTCAATTGTTATACCAATTACTCATCCAAGACCATCCTCATATCACTTGTTTATTCGGGAAGAAATACTGCAACGCTATGGTGCCAATCAATTTGTTGATTTCTTTGGGGAATTGATCAAGTTGGAGCAACATGGTATGATGCAAGAATACCAAAGCCAATTTGAGAAATTGCTCTCCAAGGTTGAACGATTGGAGGTGTCAAGGCAGGTAAGTTGCTTCATAATTGGGCTCTATGAGACTCTTTGAGCGGATGTGCAAGCAAATCGACGCATTTCCTTATCTAATGCTATTGGGCTTGCCAAATTGTTCGAGGCTCGAAACGATCAAATCTCCCAAAATACCACAAGTCCAACGCTTTTCCTCATGAATAACTCAACTCGGAGTGAAAATCCATCGGTCAAACGATTAGTCTTTGATGAAATCTCGGAACGAAGACAAAATGACTTATGCTTTCGTTGTAATGAGACTTATGCACCGGATCACTGTTGTAAGAAGTTATTCACAATCCAAGGTGTCATGGAGGGTAGTGACGGAGAAGCCGAGATGGAGCTTGAAGAGGAGCCGCCCAACATGGGAAAATAGAATAAAAATAAAAGGAATTACTCTTGGGGACAAAAGTAATTTTTAGGGGGACGGAATGTTACGAATTTTTTACTTTTTATTTTATTATTTTGTTATTGTTGCTAAATTAGTTACTAGACAAGTATTTGAATTTGTTTGAATAAGTTTTGGCAGTTTCCACAAGCCTAGAAAAATGGTTAGAGGTAATTTTAGGTGATTCATATTTTCATGCATTATGGCTTTCATATATAATTATCTATTGAATTAGAGTATTGATTAATAAAACACAACAATTGAAATTATTAGTTTGACACTGTATGCAAGCAAGAGGTTTCTTGTTTGTTTGTGTAAGAACCCGCACCGCTAATTAAGGTAATTAATGAATTAATTATGATAATTAGATAATGTTTCCATAATTGACCTTAATAATTAATATTGAACTTAGATAATTATACTGTGTGAGTAAAAATGCTGAAAGTCGCTTTTCGGAAGAAAAGCGCAGATACCGGTTCTGCTACCCGGTATAAATGCGTACCGGAAAATTATAACGAATGCATGATAATTACTAGAATATTATGTAGGACTTGTAAAACAAGTTTCAGTTCAAAATAACGTAATCTGATGCCAGAACTGATACTGGCTATGGAAAAGCGCGTACCGGAAAGGTGCTCCGAAAAATAAAATAAAAATATGTCAAATCTTAGAAAAATGTCTAGGTCTAGATTCCGAAGTTTGGGATCAAGATCTTTTACTTTGCTATTAAAGCTAATACTGCGCGACATGTGGCCATGTGCCTATAAATAGACCTATTAAGGGCACAAAACCCTAGGCACATTCATTTTGTACGTGGGAGGCTGCTGTTTTCTGAGAGTGAGCACTGTTCCATTGCCCCCTCACTCCCCTTCATCATTTCTTGAACCTTAAGGCCCTTTTCCTTCACTCTTCTTCTCCTAAACACTTGAGAGCATGCAAGGTGAGGAAGTGTGAGTGTGAACTTCTGAGTTTCCAGCCTTTGTGTGTTGGTGAGGTTGCTGGCCTTGGGTGGTTTGAGGGTTGGAAGCCATAGTTGTGGCATTTTGAGGTCCAAGTAGTGATCTTTGGGTAGGAAGAACCAACCTTTGAGTACATTTTCGTGCTCCTACTTGGTCTGAGTCTGAAGTGCCTTGGGAGAGCTCCAAGAGCACACACTACTCTGCTTAAAGCTTGGGGTAAGTTTCCTACACCTTTGATCTTAAGTTTTAATGCTTAAAGTTGATGTCTTGGCATGTAAAAGGTTAAAATGAAGTAACCAACACCTAAGTGAACTTGTATATGCTTAAAAATGGATCCTTTAACGTGTACATGTGTTAAAAGTGGGATCTTTGGACTGGATATTCACGAAATGCAGAAACTACATTCTGTCGTGAGATATCCGGATATTTGTCGAACAGATATCCGGATATCGATATCCGGATATGGTATCCGGATATTGATATCCGGATATGGGACCTGAGTATCCGGATATGTTATATCCGGATATGGTCAGTGTGATATCCGGATATGACATATCCAGATATGTCCTTTCTGATATCCGGATATCCTGGGTTTGCGCAGACAGTAGCTGTGTTGTGTGAACAGTGAGCTAATGGGGGTTTGTGGACCCTAGATTAAGGAAGTTGAACTTCTGTAATAAATAAACTAAGTCAGAATCATATGATTAAGGGCTTATGGCTTTGTTGGAAGCCTTAAGACGTAAAACGTAAAAGAAAGGCGTAGTCTTTAAGTTGTATGCTTGTGATGCATAAATATTGATGTATTATTGGTCCATATCAGATTGTGATACTGCTGTTGTTGGACTTGAGAGTGGTTGGACTCTCGGCTTGGATAGCTAGCTTGCAAGGTAAGCTTTTGTGTCCTCGGTTTAGCCATTTTATTGTTCCACCATGTCCCATGGGGATGGGTTTATGCATGCTGTGTTACATGCTTTAATGTTTTGGAAATGCTGTTGAGCTATTTATATGCAATGTGCTTTTATGAGATGCATGTGGTGTCCACCTATACGGTAAGCCTGAGTATGTAGTACATACAAGATGGTGAGGCTGTGGGTGAGGTGCAAGCGGTGTTCCTTGTACTCATGTAGGCATAGACGTATTCCTACATTTCTCTGGCCAGTAGATTTGATAAACACACATGGCATGATTAATTGCTGCATCGCATAGTTTTGGAACTTATATTGTAAATACTATTTTTGAACTTATATTACACATGTAAGTAAGCTTGGGGTGGAAGATCCTTGAGGACCCCTTGTCTTACTGAGATTTCTTGTTTAGAGATCTCACCCCACGTTTGGGGACGCTTATTTCAGGATCAGGTAATGTCGAGGGCTCAGGTGGCAGGAGGCCAGAGCTGAGTTGATATTTATGATATGCTGACCTGCTGGTTGTTGATTGCTGAGTATTTGACTGTCGTTATGTTTTCTGTTAAGTTTATGTTGAGACTGTTATTGGGCATTGTTGCCTCATTTGGTGAGCATGGGGTTTGTCCATGCCACATGGTTTGACTATTGTCTTTTAATTTAATGTTGTAATTAAAGTATCAGGATTTTGACCCAGGCTACGTGTTGTAGTCCTGTGGCTTTAGATACTCACAGTATATTTATATATGAGGTATTTCCAGTTAGTTGTCTTGCAATTTACATACAGGCAGTATTTTTTATGAAATTGATTAAGTAATCAAGTTGGCTAAGGTTAATAACGTCATAATTGAATTAAAGAAAAAGTTATTCCGCATTTTAATTAAGCGTGGCTTAATACGATAGTATGTTAACAATCCGGGTTAACACGGGCTGTTACAGTTTGTTTGCTTTGTTATCTCTTTGTTCTGTCATCCTTGTGTTACAAAAATAGGCAAGATAAAAAAAATCCAAGACAGAGAGATAACATTGTACGTACAAGCTATCTTCTCCCCAATTCATTCTTAACTATATCTTTTCTGGCTGCCTCGCACTTTTTCTATTCTCAATGTGGGGAGGGATAATGACTATATTGCCATCTTTTAGGCAAAAATTTACTGAGTTGCCACGTCAGGAAAATTTTTTTGTCAAAATGTCACGTCACAATCCCGCTTATCTGACAAGCGGGAATGAACTGGACACGTGACAGCGTCTGAATGATCAACCATTCTAGCTGAGCAGCCCAGCGCGAATGACAGAATGTTGACACGTGGCAAAAGTACAGGCATCCTGTACTTTTGCAGAGAATGCCTATACTTTTATCACGTGTCAATATTCTGTCATTCGCGCTGGGCTGCTCAACTAGAATGGTTGACCATTCAGACGCTGTCACGTGTCTAGTTCATTCCCGCTTGTCAGATTAGCGGGATTGTGACGTGACATTTTGACAAAAAAAATTCTAGCGTGGTAATCCGCTAAATTTTTATGATATGAGTGTCATTTTGGTCAATGTCCCTCAATGTGGAGAGAGAGAAGGAAATCAAAAAATTGGGTTATGTGGGGTCTATGGTAGAAACCCGAACCAAAGTCGACAGATCTCGAACTAAGGTAATTGAAATGGAAACAATGTGTATTACTAATACTAATCTTTAATAGTACATGTAAATGGACAAATTAGTATTAGAAGAAACTAAATCAACTAATACCGGTAATATCAAATTGACTGAAAATGAACGAAAATCTATAGACGAGACTGGAAAAATTAAATGATAGTGTAGAGTAATTAGACTCTCTTCCTATTCCAAAGTCCAAACCAAGATTCTACATACCCCTATCCAGCCCCTCCCCTTCCTTACTTAACCACCTCAGCCTCACCTCTCATGCCATCTATTCGGTTAGAGTCAGTTACATTGGGCTGCAGCTGATTAACTGAATCAACGGTTGACGCTAAACTTCTCTTTTTATTTCTTTTGCAAAAAAAAATTCTACTCTACCAAACATCCCACGGAGAAAAACAACCTCTCCATCTATTCGGTTAGAGAGTAATTGAGATAAAAAATTTCCTACATATCCTTCGACATCTATGTCACCTTTTTCTTTCTTTTATTTTTTATTTTTTTAGGTGGTAGAGCTTATAAATTTGTCTCTATGACATGAGATAATTAATCTCTTTTAATATGAGATTAATAAGATTCTATGTTATATGATATAACAATTTCTCTGCACATACAATTGAAAAGATAGAGGAGAGAGAATTAAAAAATGGGATACACATAATTTTGTAAGTAGGAAAATTATGTTACAAACATAATTTTTGATTTACCTTTTTTTAACTTAAAAGTTATTTTTAACCTAAAATTAAAAAAAAACTTATGAAATAAGGATAAATAATTAAGGTAAAGGAGAAATAAAAAATAAAATAAGGAAATTAAAAGGTTAATATACATCTTAAAAAAAAATTCTTCAATTTTTTTAACTTTTCATTATTTTAAGGGTTTATAACTCCTATCAAGAAGTTATATGAGAAAAGACTTCTCATATATCAGAAGAAGTCTTTTTCCCTTTTTACTTTTTAAATTATAAAAACTTATTTTTATAATAAAATTAAATTATATTTAACTAGATTTCTACGTACAAAAAGAATAGAAATTAAGGGTAAAGTGTGTGTCATTTTAAAGGATGTAAGGTTGTGTCATTTTAAGAAAAAGAAAGAGATAGATAAAGAAGAAGAGGAAGTTAACAAAAAAATAAAGATGTGGGTCCCACCTCTTTATAAAAATGAAAGAATGTAAGTTGTGTCATTTAAAAAGATAAACATTTTCTCTATAAATTGAATATAAAACCTGTGCACTAAAGCATGCAAAGCAAATTGCAGCAACTCCGTTATAGTCAGAGGAGACGAAGTCATTTCTTTTTTTTTTTTTTTTTATTTCAAAAAAAAAAGTCATTTGTTTTTTAAATATGAAATTATATATATATATGGAAAAAAATATTTTTACAGTAACCGTAAATAAGATTATCTACAGTTATCCCTTTTTAACTAAGTATGACCAATCGTACTTAGTTATAACAATAAAATTGCTCTCTTGTTCTCTTTACTCAGACACCGTCGGTTGACGTGACAGAGAGAGAAAATGCACTTTTAATAGACGACCGGTCTTACTCAGTTAAAAAGTACTTAGTTAAAAAAGATAGCTGTAAACAACCTTATCTAAAATGGCTGCAGAAATATTTTCCCATATATATATATATATATATATATATATATATATATATATATATTGACATGTCAATTTGACACCAGTGATGTTACATGCTGGTCATATATATATATATATATGAGAAATATGATCTTTTGACATGTCAATTTGACACAGTTATATATATATATATATATATATATATATATATATATATATATATATATATATCCACACAGCAAAAATAAAAAACAAAAAACTTTAGCACGCAAAACGAATCTCTATAACATAACACAAACATTTTTTACTACATAACTCTTATAAAACTATATATATATATATATATATATATATATATATATATATCTTTGTTTTGACACCAGTGTCAAATTTGAAATTTGACACCTCATATGAGAGTCATTATATAAAAGACGATTAATGGTGTCATATACTTATAAATCAAAGTCGTTGTTTTTTTTTTTATCTAATAACTCACAGATGAATTGTCAAATTTGAAATTTGAAAGGATCTTAGAAGATAAAATTATTTCCTACAATTCTAAAATTACTCATTTTGAAGGTTATAGAACTAACAAATGGTTTTTTGGTAAAATTTATATAATAAAAAATTAAATAAAATTATCAAAACATCCTTTATTAATTTTCAAATTCTTAAAATGATGTAATTTTAAGGGATGTATGAGATAATTTATTAAAATTAAAAAAAAAGTAAAATATAATTAAACACCGGTTAAAAAAGTATTATAATCTGTACCAAAAAAAAAAAAAAAAGTATTATAAATGAAGTATCTCGAAAAGGATCGTTCATTATTACAAAAAAAAAGGATCGTTCACTGGGCTATTATTGCAACGTGCAAGGCAACCAACACATGTCTATTACGTATTGGTTGTTTACACTTGGGAATCGATCCTCGAAGAAAAGTACAGGACTTGTTATGATCTATTTTTATGAAAGCGATATTGAAGCGTAAAGTGTGTCTTCTGAATGAAGTTTGAATTGGTAACAGAATTCCGATCGGGGAGGGTGGTGACGTGCAGAGCAGTGCGAGAGCAACAAGGGCAGGTGTCCACTTGTTGCAGTGGGCTCAATTTCCATTTCATTTCATTACACTCTTTACTTTTCGACCCGGCGAATAGGATCGCTACTTGTGTGTTGTTTTCTATACGGCTTTCGTTGTCTTGTGACTGCACTCCTAGTATTAGTTTTTATATTTTAGTAATAAAATATATATATATATATATATATATAAATAAAAAATAAAAACTAAAAGGAAAGAAAGAGGTAGCGCACTATCATCCTGATGACCCCTTCCCATGTCATTTCCTGCATCTGAAACACCCAAGTGACGCTCCAATCCAAGTTGATTTGATTAGGTATGAAAATGGTTCTGGATCTGTGACCTATCTCTTCATACATCAATTATGCTTAGGGTTAGGGATCGTGAATCTGTTATTATAGTGGTTAAGTTGAGTTGTGTTGAGTTGAGTTGAGCTGAGCTGATCTTATTTGCGCTTTCAGGCTGATTAATTACGAAACAATGAGTGGAGCTGTTCTTGTTGCTGTTGCTGCTGCTATCGGTAACTTACTACAAGGATGGGATAATGCGACTATTGCAGGTCTGTTCCCCTAAATCTAATCTTAACAATTTGGTTAATTAATTAATTTTGTTTCTTTGATGTGGCGATCTAGCTAATAACGTGACAATTTATGCAGGATCTATTTTGTACATAAAGAGGGAGTTTCAATTAGAAAGTGAACCCACAGTTGAAGGTCTAATTGTGGCTATGTCACTTATTGGGGCCACCGGGGTTACTACATGCTCCGGACCTGTATCAGACTTGCTAGGCCGACGTCCCATGTTGATTATGTCATCTGTCCTTTATTTTGTTAGTTCTCTTGTGATGCTATGGTCCCCAAATGTTTATATCCTCCTCTTTGCAAGACTTTTAGATGGTTTAGGAATTGGTTTGGCAGTTACCTTGGTACCTCTTTACATTTCTGAGATTGCTCCTCCTGAGATTAGGGGATTACTCAATACACTTCCACAGTTTACTGGTTCTGCTGGAATGTTTTTCTCCTACTGCATGGTGTTTGGGATGTCCTTAACCAAGGCTCCAAGCTGGAGACTCATGTTGGGTGTTCTTTCAATCCCCTCTCTCATTTATTTTGTACTCACAATATTGTTCTTGCCTGAGTCTCCAAGATGGCTTGTCAGTAAAGGCCGTATGCTTGAGGCCAAGAAGGTTTTGCAGCGCCTTCGTGGAAGGGAAGATGTTGCTGGTTAGTTCTATGTTTTCTATTCTCCAATTACTTGCTTTTCCTTCATGCTTTACTACTTTGGGTATTCAAATTAGATCTTAGCTTCATGCACTTTGTCTTATCCTTTAGGATTGTTTTAAAGGCCGGCCCGGCCAGCATATGCTGGATATTCAGTTGTTCACTTTTGGGTGATTATATTTGTATTCTATGAACCTAATCTGTTCCAGTTGGCAAAATTGTTTCCTTGTTCATTTGTGAGGGATATCGAGAATGACACTGAACCATAGATTGTTATTACAGCCTGGTCCGTCAGTGATTGATATTTTTGTGTAAATTGGATTACAGATATTTAATTCATTCTTAAAGGTGGAGGGGGGAACTATTGTCATTCAAACGAAGAAACAGAAATATTTCTGTTATTCATTATTTAAAAAAAAAAAATTATTGTAAAATGTGATAACTTTAGAAGCTTCAGTTGGAATAACTGGTAATCATCTCTTTATTTATTTTATTTTCTCGCATTCTCCCAGTTTAGATGCATGTAGTTGATCTTGATCCTTTGTGGATTCTGGTTTTTGATATGCCTGGTAACTTCATATTGTTTACATGCTTTTGATTCTATTGCAGTAATAAATTTATGTATATGCATGTTTTTGATGATAATTGTTTTTGGGCATGAGCAGGTGAGATGGCTTTGCTGGTTGAGGGTCTTGGAGTCGGGGGTGATACAGCCATAGAAGAGTACATAATTGGTCCAGCCAATGAATTTGCTGATGAAGAGGATCCATCTACAAGAAAAGATCAGATCAAGTTGTATGGGCCCGAACAAGGTCAGTCTTGGGTTGCCAAACCTGTCACCGGACAAAGCTCTATTGGCCTTGCATCTCGGAAAGGAAGCATGATAAATCAGAGTGGTCTAGTGGACCCTCTAGTGACCCTCTTTGGCAGTGTCCATGAGAAGCTCCCAGAAACGGGAAGCACCCTTTTTCCACACTTTGGAAGCATGTTTAGTGTTGGGGGAAATCAGCCCAGGAATGAAGATTGGGATGAAGAAAGCCTTGCCAGAGAGGGTGATGATTATGTGTCTGATGCTGCCGCCGGTGATTCTGATGACAATTTGCATTCTCCATTAATCTCACGTCAAACAACGAGTCTGGATAAGGACATACCCCCTCCTGCTCATGGTAGTCTTTCAAGCATGAGGCAAGGTAGTCTTTTACAAGGAAACACAGGAGAACCTGCAGGTAGTACTGGAATTGGTGGTGGTTGGCAGCTAGCATGGAAATGGTCTGAACGAGAAGGCCCAGATGGAAAGAAGGAAGGTGGTTTCAAGAGAATATATTTACACCAAGAGGGTGGTGGTCCTGGATCTAGACGTGGGTCTGTGGTTTCACTTCCTGGTGGTGATATGCCAATAGATGGTGAGGTTGTACAGGCTGCTGCTCTGGTGAGTCAGCCAGCTCTTTATAACAAGGAGCTTATGCATCAGCAGCCAGTTGGACCAGCCATGATTCATCCATCTGAAACAGCCGCAAAAGGGCCAAGTTGGAGTGATCTTTTTGAACCTGGGGTGAAGCATGCATTGATGGTGGGGGTGGGAATTCAAATACTTCAGCAGGTAAGGACATATTTTCATTATCTTCTGTTTTTTGTTTCCATCTGTTGTAACATTGTGCTTTAGTACCTTTTTTTCCTTGCCTTGGGATGAAACATACATTTTATTGTATCCAAGTGGTGGTTACTAGTGCTTGTTTTCATCTGTTCACTTTCTTGAAAATGTTGAACAGGCAAGGATTAGGATTACTGTCGTCCCCTATCTTTATAACACCTGTGCAATTTTTTTATACAGCTTAAGTATAAATCTGATATGATCACCTCTGTATTGTTTTTGTTAGAATATTGGGACTCTTTAGTGTTTTAGGAGTCTTATAATGTTAGTGGTCTTATTGGGCTAGGGCTTGTACTAGTTGTACTACGTTAGTAGTTGACCCAGATTCGTAATATATATAGGTTTTTGGTGGTTTGTATCTAATACACACAATTCCTCTCAAATAGTCTCTGTTTCAAGTCTCAACAGTGTCTGTTTCTTTGAGCCCCGAAAAATGTGTTTGGGCTTGCTGTAAGATTTTGAATTTTTGAAGGGAACATGTCTGCAACTATTGGTTTATAAAAGAGTATTTTGAAAAAATAAGTTTACGTTCGAGATGTTATCTGAAAAGTTATGAGAGTGAAATTGTTTTAGTTGGGGTATTGTTAGAGCAAGTCTTTTTTCAAATGTAAAATTAGGAAAGGTATGGAAATGGTTCAAGCCAAATTTATTTGGATTTGAAATATATTTTTTGAATTCTACTTGATGTTAATATGAAATGATTATGCATACAAAGTTTGCAGTGTTCTATTATAAAAGTAAAATTGTGAAAAGGAAATTCTTGATAAAAATATTTCCTGCTTCGGAACAATTTACCTACTCAAGTGGCTAATTAAGTTAATAAGTTATTATTCATTAGCCAATCGTTGAACATCTTTATGTCAACCAGTAATGCCACCGGTGAAAAGTTATACTGGACTCTCATTTAACTACTCTTTGAATCAATGCAGTTTTCTGGTATAAATGGGGTCCTCTACTATACACCTCAAATTCTTGAGCAGGCAGGTGTTGGTTATCTTCTTTCAAACCTGGGCCTTGGTTCTACTTCTGCATCTTTTCTTATTAGTGCTGTGACAACCTTGTTGATGCTTCCTTGTATAGCTGTTGCCATGAGGCTCATGGATATTTCTGGCAGAAGGTATTCATCTCCCCCTTACCATTTTCAATTGACATCGTGCTCAAATCGTAAGAAATATGTTGTAAGAGTGGATGTATGTTGGTGGGGGGTTTTCTCATGAAAATAACAAGGTAAGTTTGACTTTTTTACTCTTTGTTGTATCAAGTCTCATTAAGATATTCATGAGGTTTGTGCTGGTTCCAGTGGCCCTCTTTCTTTTTCTTTTTCTAAATTTTTTTTATGAGGGCGAGCTTAGAATAGTGTTAGAGTTGCACATTTGTGACTGAAAGCTCATGGGTTCAAATATAAGAAATAGTCTATTTGCAAAAATATGCAACAGTAAGGCTGCGTACAAGAATTACCTTCAACTTGACCCTTGTTAGTCAGGTAAGTGATTTAAAAAAAAAAAAAAAAAAACTTTTCACTTGTAAGATGTAGCTTTTCATTTATTTTATTTTAGTTTTGTATTCCTATAAAAAGGTATTCACTGAAGATACTCAATTGTGCTATTGTACGGTGTTTCTCTAGTTGTTTGATAAACCATCTTTTCTATGGCTATCAATATGTATGTTTTACTGCTGAAGTTATATTGGTATTGGGCTGTTTTAGTTCAGTAGTTCTTGTGGTTGTCAAGAATAATGTGCGGTTTTAAAAACTGCCCATCACATTTAATTTTTAAAATCATTATCTTTATAATTTTGGGATGGGTCCGAAGATTCAGAGCAAAGGTAAATGCTATCCGTAAGTGCTTAATATTTGTGGAGTTATTTTCTCTGTGCAGTGTTAGTATCCAGGCATTGTGATTCCTCATGTATTCCCCCATTATTTGTTTATGTTTATTCAGTTGCAGTACTGCATAGTGATACTCTTTTTCCTTCCTGCAGGACTTTGCTGCTCAGCACAATCCCCGTCTTGATAGTATCTCTCCTCGTATTAGTCCTAGGGAGTTTTGTGGATTTGGGCAGCACTGCGAATGCAGCAATCTCAACCATTAGTGTTGTTTTCTATTTCTGTTTCTTTGTCATGGGATTTGGGCCAATTCCTAATATACTTTGTGCAGAGATCTTCCCCACCCGAGTTCGTGGTCTCTGCATTGCCATATGTGCTCTTACCTTTTGGATTTGTGACATCATTGTCACCTACACACTCCCAGTTATGCTTAATTCTATAGGCCTCGGTGGTGTGTTCGGTTTGTATGCAGTTGTGTGTTTCATCGCTTGGGTGTTTGTCTTCTTGAAAGTTCCAGAAACCAAGGGCATGCCACTGGAAGTGATCATCGAGTTCTTCTCTGTCGGAGCAAAGCAGGTTGACGCTGCTAAGCATAACTGACTTAGGGATATGATAAATTGAAAGTTTTGACAGTACCTTTTAATGATTTTCATCTACGTTTTTTGTTTGATATTTTTTCCTCTTTCAATTTTTCTTTTCTATTAATCTCTCCTTTTCGTGGGTTGAGATTGAGAAACAAGAAACTGTGTTTCTGTAAAAAACTTTCATTTTTGTGGTTCATTTATGGTACTTTTTATACTTAGTTTTCCTGTTATTCGAAGTCGAAATTTTAAAGTGACCTGCTCTTCTTATGGAATATATGGCAAAGATGGCAAGTAGATGGTGAGCTGAGGCTTTTTTTTTTTTTGGTTGGTGTGAACTGAGGATTTTGGGATAGGTACAACAATAACAGCGACGACAAAAACAATTATACGATGACAGAAAAATTTCATTCACTCCATGGGATCGTGTGTTACTTATTAAGATTCTTACTTGAGTATGTTACCGAAATTGATGATCATTTTCTAATTTTTTTATGGGATGTTATTTTATTCTCTCGTTTTTTTTTTTTTATGTTTATTTTGCCTATCAATTTTCAATACTGTTAAATTAGAATCTCGAAAAGAAAAATTGTGAAGGTTAGTGGAGATTCTGATTTAATAGTATTAGAAATTAGTAGGCATGAAAAAAGTAGGTAAAATTATTTATCCCATTTTCTATTTCAATATTTTTCTTTCTTTATTCTCTTATTATTATTGATTCATGGCTATGGGAGTAGATTTTGTCATTTCATGTGTTCTTTAATCATACAAGAATGAATCAATGTTATTTAATTTTATATTCAATAATTTAAATGAAAAATGAAACAAGTTTAAAAATGCATCAAAATGAAACAATTTTATATGGGAAAAATATGTATGTTGTAAGAAAATCCTTAGGTCATGTCATAGAAATAATCAATTGTGGGGGGCCATGATTTTTAAAATAAAATAAAAAAAAGTAAAAGAATTTATGGCTCACTTTTACGTGTCTGCAAGAAAATTGCTTGTGTCATGTGAAAGGAGAAAAACATTCCCTATTTTATATTCATGGAATCTCATTCTTGGGCCGAAAAAAGGGAGGGGTTGGATATTTTCTCATCAATTTTTATTTCGATCCTTATTGTTAATTTTTTCTTCTTTTTTCTTTTTTGTATCAGTCCTTATGTTTGTACCCACTTAAATTTTAATATCTTTTTTTTTGGTAATCATAAAAATTAATCCTATATACAATTATAGTTTTCAAGTACTAAGGTATTGGTTTTTGAGACCAAAATTCAAAAAAGTAAAATAATAAAGTTCAATATCTAAAAAAATAAATTAAATCAAAAAGTAATCAGTAAAACTATAACAGTAAATTGTTTACTTTAACCAAAAGACCCTTTTTTTAATAAAATAAAGTTAAAGAGAATGAAATTGTCTTGATCCTAAGGTCGGCCCATGCCGATAACCTCAATATCAGTTGAAATGGACTTACCAACCAACTAGAGCACCGCTGGTTTGAGGATGGTCATTTTGTTCCGTCTTATTCAGTTTTTTACCCATTCTTTCAGAATTAAATCTTGTAGACAGTGAAACTTAAAAAGGAAAAATCATGAAGTGCATGAAGAGTAACTTTAAATTGCAATTCTGCGACACCTTCAAAAATAATATCAATAGGACATGCCATGGCCACTCAAGGACCTCATCGCACAATAAGACAGAATTTCAATCTCTACAAGATACATGGGATGGTGCCCATAGTGTGTCCCAGCACATTCTCGTATGCATTTTTAACACTTTCAGCGCACACCATGGTCTTTTTAAGCAGTGGATTTGACAATGAGAAGTATCCATGTCGGATGTCATTTTAAGCTCAATATCAATTACTCAGCAGCACTTCCTTTGATATCTTAAAACGACTACTCTCTTAATCTATGAACAGTTTTCTACCTCATCCGGCATTAAGAATCTTCAATCTGAAGTAGCTTCAAAGATTCTGGACCAACAAGGAATATACGCCTTGTGGTTTGATATCTGAAAACGACTACTCCTTTATAGGCTGTCCTGGGCACGCCATCCTGAAAGTGAATGAATGCAACGGAAAAATGTAGGACAAAATTAGATCTATCAACGAGAAAAAGGCAAAAGATAGCGAAGTTTACATAACGTGGGACAGAAAGATGGGGTCTGCTATGCACGGCTACACATAATATATTCACGGCCACACAATTATAAAGTGTTCTCAAATGTAAGTTCAAGCTTGATTCAGAACACCGCATTTGCTATTCACCACCCAACCAATAAACCAAAACATGAATGGAAAACTTCTAAGCAATTCGTAAGAACTGATCCATTTGTGAAGATTAACTCAACTATCATAGCATGCCTCATTTCTGGCTCTTACAGTCTACTAATACATTTAGACACACAAGATTTTAAAGTAGCCTTTTGTTTCAGATTTCATTCAGGACTCGAGAGTCCGGGTGGCTGCATGCTAAAACTAGTCCAATGTATAATCTGCCACAGTAGATTGAAATTTAGAACTCTCCATTGCATATTATGCTGCGCATTTAAAATTTTACAAGTTAAGAACAAAAATAGCTGAATTACCTTCCACTCTTGAAATATACCAAATTGGTGAGCAATGTTTTCAAAGTTCGACTGATCGTTGTACTTAATACGCACATCACCATTTATATTATATGCCTTTAGAACCATGTCAGCTCCATAGACAGGTTTAGCTTTCTTAACAATGTTGGCAAAGTGCATAGTATAATTGTCCTGAAAAGTGGAAAACAAAATTCACAAACCACGACAGCATTCCTTTACACATTCAGACACAATTACAATACACCATCTCACCTCCAGCAAATAGCTCAAGTCCATTGACTTCCAATCAACCTTCCAAAAATTCAAGTTAATATAACATCATTCTAATATAAGAAACATATTTAAGACCGTATTAAGCATGCTTAGCTACCTGGACCTCATTCAGCTTGATTGGCTCAAGATATTGCTTAAAAAACTGTCCCAAACTAGAACCCTGTAAAAATTTCAAGACTTAAAAAGGCATTTGAAAAAAATCCATGTATAAGGATTTGAAAGTAGAGACAACATACACTTGGTCTTGCTTTCTAGTGCCTATATACCAACTACCACCCAGTACAGCAAGTTTAGAACAAACTGGGCTTTCATAGAAGTTTACTAAAACATTAATTTACATTTTATAGGTAGAGATATGCCAGGCAAGAGAATAGAAAGATATGTAATTTGATGAGGAGTGATGCTTATATGAGAAGTTAAGCAGCAAATAGATAAATTAAAAACAAGGGTAGTAACAAGGAAAAATGTCAAGAAAAAAAGTCTTTACAACTACTATGATATCTTAAATACTTTTTATTGCCCTCTAAATCATTTTAAAGAATGGAAGGAAAAATCTACACTAAGGACAATGTGAAATTCTGCTAAAAAAGCAAAAAAAAAATAAAAAAATTGAGTGTTGGGAACTCGAATACAACTATGATATTATCACAAAGTCACCGGGGAACTCGAATACACTTCATCTTTGACAAGTTTGGTGCATATGATTTGTATACTCCAGCTTGAGAGGGAGTGATTGGAAAATATCTCCTATTTAGAGAGTCAATTTACACTAAATAATTGAGATTTGATTTGCATTATTTTCATTAATTTCCCGTTTTCCCTTATTTACCTAGTTTCTTAATACTAGAGATTGTAAATCATGTATAAACAGAAGGTGCTGCCAAGGATTTCCTCAATTCAGAAATCAGGAGACTACAATCTGTAAAGAAATAAATTATTATCACCCAGCATGTGCAACTGTTCGAGTAAATATGAAGCATATCACCCTGAACAAAAGTATCTTAACTTTTACTGGACCAATAAATGCTCTTAAAATTGTGAGGCTTATAGGATACATGCCTGCAAAGTTCACAAAGCATATAACCACTTAATACAAAAGGTCAATCTTCAACATAAAATTAGTAAACTTACATGCTCGCCAAAATTATATGTTCTGCATACTTCGGGGCGGATAAACTGTCGTCCTTTGTGATTCTCTTTTAATCTCAACCAGTCATCCCAGTAAGTGAAAATTTGTCAAAGAAAATTTGATATACATACATAATATTACTGAAATTAAACAAGGGAGAGTCCCAAATAAGGAACTCTTGTTAAAAAATCACTATGAAGGAAAAAGTAACACTTAACACGGCTATTATGTACAATAAGTTTGCTCGAATAACCACTCCGAATGGTTATTAGTTATTACTCTTTCATGGTAAATATTTTTACCAAGAGTTTGTTATTTGGAATCCCCCCAATAAACAAATATGGCAGAAACAAACAAGGATAATTAATAAAATATTAAGGATATGCCTTTGGCCATTTTGGTGATAGTTCATCCCATGTAGATCTAGCCAGCATCCATCCTAGTCCAGGAAAGAAATCTGAGCGATAAAGTTCATCTGCAGATTAGATTAAAAAAAAATCATCAGAATAATAATAGTGTGATCTTCAGAACCATCATAATATTTTCAGGAATATCAATTTCATTTTGAATACATTATACCTTGCAATAGAAGTTACCAGAGGCAAGAAGATGATCTCATGTCATTTCTATGCAAGACTACTTAGGAGTTGTTGGTAAAATTAAACAAACTTGCATTGAAATTCAGTATATCTATTTTCAGTGTTGAAATGAATTTTAAAAAATTAAGAGCATAGCAGGTTAAGGCTGAAGGCTGCTATCCCAATAGGCCAGCAGGCAGAACAATGAGAGCTTGGAAAGCACACCACATGGTAAAAAATGTGTGTTCCCTTCAAATAACAGTGTGCCCCATCCTCAGCCTTCTTCATTTTTCATGAATTAAAAATTAAAAATCTCAATCTCCAAAACATTTTCATTTCCCTGCTGTACCTCCCTCCCTTCATCAGGCCTTTACTTTAGTGGTTGGGGACTTGGAGTAACAATAAATTAAAAGAAAAAACATTTGAAGATGTAAAGAACTAATTCAACCCAAAAGTTTTAGCTATTACGTGAGGTTACATTAATGGTTTTATATTTTTCTAACACGCTCCCTCACACGAGAGCCCATTGGGCTTGATGGGTGGATAATGCATCAGGCACAGCCTACCTGCGCAAAGAAATTCCACAATACTTAATTATTTATTAACTGAACGGGAGGTGGTGAGGATCGAACTCGTGACCACTTGGCCGCAGAGGCTCTAATACCATCTAAAGAATCAATTCAACCCAAAAGCTTAAGCTATTAGGTGAGGTTACATTAATGGTTTTATATTTCTCTAACATAAGAATTGAGCTTGTATTACAGAAAATGATTTTAATTCAAATGAGCGTATAAACGAAATTATTGTGATTAGAGAGAAGATGAAAAACCCATTGTATTAATGTGTAAGAATATTCTACATAATCTGATACACAAAGGCTCTATTTATAGAGTTTCAGACTGACTCAAATCTGAGTCAGATATTCTAACAAACTAACTAACAAGAAACAGAAAGTGGAAAAGATTCTATACAACTAGCAGTATAATAGCCAAGGTATACGAGTGACTCTAAAACAGAAGCTAAAGCTACAATATACTCTAATATCATTTACTGGTTTTATTTATAAGGGCTTGTTTGCACTTTTTTTTATAGAAAAAGAAATTCATTGAGAAAGAAGAGAATTACAAAGGAAGAAGGACATCACCAGAAAACTACTAAAAAAGAAATACGGAGAAGCAGGAAAAAAATATTCAAGAATAACCATGAATAATGGCAGCCCAATCTCTCTGCAAATCTGAAACGGCAACCACCTTATGAGACCGTCATGCAAAATGTTTGATTTTGGGCCCCTAGTTCCAGTTGCCGTTCACCCTAATAGTTTTGAAATTGATGCAAATTATGTCCCTTCCTCAATTTGCCATTCAATTGAGGGTGGCATGGCACTCTGTTGATGACAAGATGGCATGACCCTCTTTTGTCGATGTGGCTATAAGTTTTGCTGATGTTGCATTGCATTAGCACACATGGAGAGGACGTGGCAGTGGCACAAGATGTCACCCAATCCACCTTCAATTTAGCAACAGATTAGCACAGGGACTAAATTGTGTCAATTTGAAATCCGCGAGGCTAATATTGGTGCAATCGGAACTTGGAAGATCAAAACTTTCACGATACTAGGAGGATCCAAAATTGTAGTGTATGAAAGGAAAGGGTCACTGCCAAAAGTATTCAATGATAGCCTGTGCTAAATATGTCCAGCCTTTTTTCCACTTGAGTTTTCTGTTAGGATTTGTTCTTAATAAATAGCTTCACCACTAAAATAGTTCCAATCTAAAGCAATTCATTTCCAGTACGGATTTGAGCTTTTGAATAAGACCTTAGAATGATGAATAAGAGGCATTTCTAGTAAATTCTGCAAACATTCATGGCTCATTCATAATTTGACAGTGTTAACAAATGATTAGGATAACAACATATTGCAGAGTATGGACAATAACTCATGCTATGACGATTTTATACTAGTGTTTTTAAGACGATTTTCAGCATCAAAAGAATTGAAAAGAAGGATTTGTATATATTTGAATTGTAAGTATATCTGTACAAGAATTCTCTATTTAAAAAGACCTAATGGGCTAAGCCCAAATAAGCTTCTAGAGTATTCTAACTATTACAAAATAACAATAAAATAATTCTAATATTTATAATACTCCCCCTCAAGCTGAGGAATAGATATTTATCATTCTCAGCTTGGTAGTAAGTTCTTGAAATCTATCATTAGGAAGACTCTTAGTTAAGACATCAGTCAATTGATGACCAGAAGGAATATATGGAGTAGTGATCAGTCCACTGTCTTATTTCTCTTTAATGAAGTGGTGATCAATCTCAATATGTTTGGTTCGATCGTGTTGAACTGGATTACGGACTATACAGATAGCTGGCTTGTTATCACAAAGTAACTTTATAGATCCTTCATATCTCACTTTAAGATCATCGAGAATGATTTTCAACCATAATAACTTACAGATACCTTGAGCCATAGCTCGAAATTCTGCTTTGCACTTGATCTAGCAACCACATTTTGCTTTTTACTTCTCCGTGTTATAAGATTTCCATAGAGAAACATACAATAGCCCGAAATAGACCGTCGGTCAGTCATAGATCCAGCATAATCGGCGTCTGTATAAACTTCTAAGAATAAGTTTCCTCCTCTCTAGAACAATAGTCCTCTACTTGGTGTGCCTTTCAGATATCGGAGAATCCTATCCACAGCTCGCAAGTGTTTCTCCCTCGGATCATGCATAAATTGACTAACAACACTAACCGCATAAGCTAGATCAGGTATAGTATGAGCTAGATATATCAATCTTCCCACTATTCATTGATATTGTCCTTTGTCAACTGGAGAGCTCTCATTTTCACCTCCTAGTTTGTGATTCTACTCAATCAAAGTACTGGAAGGTTTACACCCAAGTTTTCCTGCTTCTTTAAGGAAGTCAAGAACATACTTCCTTTGGCAAATAAATATCCCTTGCTTTGAATGAGCAACTTCTATCCCAAGAAAATATCTCAGTTTTCCAAGATCTTTAACTTCAAATTCAGAAATCAGTCTTTATTTCAGAGTACATTTCTCACGTATATCATCCTCTGTTATAATAATGTCATCATCATAAACCAGAAGGATAGTGGTCTTGCCATCCTGAGAATGTTTAAAGAAAAGTGTATTCCCCCTTGGCTTTGCTTGTATCCCAATGAAAGCATAACTTTGGTAAATCTTCCAAACCAAGCACGTGGAGATTGCTTCAAGCCATATGCCTTTTTTAACCTGCAAACTTTATCATCTCCATTTGTAGAGTTAAATCCTGGTAGAATCTCCATGTAAACCTCCTCTTCTAGTTCACCATTGAGGAAGGCATTTTTCACATCAAATTGATTCAAATCCCAGCTAAAATGAGTAGCGAGGGACAGTAGAACTCTTACAGTGTTCATTTTGGCCACTAGAGCAAATGTTTCTTCGTAATCAATGCCATAGGTCTGTGTGAATCCCTTGGCTACCAGTCGAGCTTTATACCTCTCAAGAGTCCCATCAGAATTATACTTCGGAATATACACCCATCTGCACCTTACTATTATTCTTCTCCAATGCATTAATTTCCTCATGCATGGCTCGAACCCAATTATCATCCTTTAATGTTTCATGTACTGACTTCGGGATTGAAATGGAGTCAAGTGTTGTAATAAAACTTCTATGCTGTATAGAGAGATTCTTAGAGGAGACAAAATGAGAAATAGGGTGTTGGGTACAAGACTTTTTCCCTTTCCTTACAGCAATGGGTAAGTCATCAAAATTAATATCAGGCTCAGGAATAAAAGAAGTAGTGTATTCAATACTTACCAGCGGTTCAGGCGATTGCAGTTTCTGGTGGAGCAGTGTGAGTTGTTTCTTCCTTTGGTACAATAGTTCGTGTGTTCCAGCTTTGCGTACTTTCTGTCTATCAATAAGAGGCATGTCACGAGAGGAATCAGATGAATTTTCAGCCTCAACAATTAAGTCTTCCTTCTCATTGTCATGTAGTGTAACTGCTAGAGTTGAAGATGTAGGTAACAGAAAGGGAGACTCAGACTCGAAGAAAATGGATGAAGCTTCTATACTGTTCTCCCCCTGAAGCCGAGGGTGTAAAAAGTAAGACTCAAATTCATGGAAGCTAACATCCATAGAGACAAAGAATTTACGACTTAGAGGGTAATAATATTTGTATCCTTTCTTGTTGGGAGCATGACCAAGGAAGACACACTTAAGGGCTCTAGGCTCTAATTTACTCCGATGTTGTTTATGAATATGGACGAAGGCAACACATCCAAATATACGAGACTGGAGACTTTGCATAATTGGAACAGAAGGAAAAAAAGAGGTCATGAGATCAACATGACTTACATGGCCAAGGACTCTGGAAGGCATGAGGTTGATCAAATAGGCTACAGGTAATAAAGCTTCTCCCCAGTAAGAGTTGGGTACAGATGTCTGAAACAATAATGCTCTGAAAACTTCAAGCAAATGTCGATTTTTTCTTTCAGCAACCTCATTCTATTGAGGGGTATCCACGCATGTGAGCTCATGAATCATATCCTTATCTGAAACGAATTGTGACAGATACTGGTTGACATACTCCGTACTATTGTCAGATCTTAATCGCTTAATACTTCTACCAAATTGTTTCTCGATCATTTGATAAAATCGAATAAACAATTCTGATACTTCTGACCTGTCTTTCATCAAGAACATCCATGTCACCCGAGTGCAATCATCAATAAAAGAAACAAATCACCTAACACCTGAAATATTATGTAATTTAGAAAGGCCCCAAACATCCGAATGGATAAGAGTAAAAGGCTCTTTATTGAACTTGAAGGAAAGGGCACACGGTGGTTTTTCGCAAGTTCACATGCATTACAATGGAAGGAGTCAATTGACTGATCCTTAAACAAAGAAGGAAACATTGACTTCAATAAGCCAAATGATGGGTGCCCCAAGCGTTTGTGATGAAGCCAAATCTGTGAGAATGAAGTATAGGGTGATGACTCATCAATAGTTGATTCTTGGTATCCCTTGTAGCATGCTCTGGAATGAGATAGTACAACTCACCCTGCTCCTTAGCAACTCCTCCCCGTGGTGATATCCTGAATAACATAATGGGTAGGAAAAAAGGTGACAGCATAATTCATATCAATTGTAAGCTTATAAGTGGAGATAAGATTGGTGGAGAGCTGAGGAACACAAAGAATATTTTTTTTAAATAAGGAAGGTTGAATTTGAATGTTACCAAAACCCACAACTGATTTGTGCGATCCATCAGCTATAGCTATAGTACGGATACCACTAGTAGGGTGATATGAAAGAAACGAATCATCTAGACAATTCATATAATCAGTTGCACCAGAATCCATAATCCATGAATTTTTGAAATAAATGCAAGAAGTAAGAAGCGATGTAGGGTGTGTGATCTTACCAAACATAGTCGATCAACAATAAAACAAATTCCCGCCCCCCTTTTTCTTTTCTTTTTTAAATCGAAAAATCAAATGATGTTGAATCAAACAAAAAAGTACAAATCCAGAAAGAGCATGAAGAGGCGATCAGAACCCAAGTGGTCCGTGACGGAAAGTCACCGTTACGGGCCGGCAAAGCTGTCGGCGCGTAGGCGTCACGTGCAGAAGGACCTGTGGCGCGTGAGAGCACGTGCAAGGTCCGCCGGAGCTGGGCTTTTCACAGCGAGGTCGTTCGGCGAGCGCGAACCTGTCTGTGGATGATCGGAGTCAAAAAGTCGCCGGAATAGTGTTGTTTGCCGTCTGAACAGTGCTGTTTGGCGTCTTTTGGAGCTGTTTTGGTCGTCCAATGAAAGGAAAACTTACGTAGAATGTTAGATCTAAGAAAACGGAATGAAACAGTAGTCCTCTTGGTCCAAAAGGTTCCCCGAACAAATTTTTCGATGGCGGCTTTGTGGCAGCAAGAGGCAAATAGGGTTCCGTCTTTAAAGGCGATGGTTTGCGGAAGCAGAGCCCTCAGAATCGAGAGCTCTAATACCAAATTGAAAAAAAGGATTTGTATATAATTGAATTGTAAGTATATCTATACAAGAATTCTCTATTTAAAGAGATTAAAAAGACCTAATGGACTAAACCTAAATAAGCTTCTAGAGTATTCTAACTATTACAAAATAATAATAAAATAATTCTAATATTTACAATAAAAAGTCATAAATGTGTGTTTGGCAACTTTTTTCTTGGTTCTTAGGGGATGTATTTTAAAGCTTCTGAGGCTTTCAAAAATATTAAACACTCAAGAAAGTTTACTTTCACTTTAAGTCTAACTTTTTCCTTTCCTAATTTGAACATGTATCAGATTGCATTTTATATTATCTATTTTTGCAAGTTTAGATATTTACTGCAGTTTTACAATATTTTTTTTATCATATATTGAAAAAGGCAGTACCAATAGAAGCAACATGTTTCCAGGAGCATAATCAGACAAGGGATTGGAATGGGAGAGGCAGAGAAGCAAAAACAGTCATGCTACAAACTAGTCCAATTGATATTAACAAAATTATATTATAATTTTTGAGTTGTCTCATCTCTGCAATGCTATCTATTTCTAGATTAGCTTTTTGTATGTCCTACTGTGATATGATAACCACAAGGCCAGAAATTTGAACTCCAGTTTTCCTCATGGGTATTATAAACGGCGTATACAGACACGAAACTGAACAAACTTACATGGATCATGTACAAACTGCTTTTGTCCATTGTCATTCCATGAGGAAACAGCCATAATGGACCTAGAATAGATAATGCTAACTTAAAAACATATCCTGAAGTCTTAAAAAACTTGTATTGTTAATCAGAAGAAAATAAATCCAGCATTCCGCTATTCTTGAATGCATACTTATCCTTGTCAAGGAGTATCGATGCAGCTTCAAAATAATCAAAGAAATCAGGTGCTATTTCCATGTCATCTGAGATTGGATAAACTTATTCTGTCAGCTTCCAAATGTTATTATCAATGATAAAAGAAAACAAAATACATAACGTTGAAAAGAAAATAGCCCATTTCACCTTCAAGAATAATTACTCGGCTGAAGTTATGCTTGTAGAACAGTTGATCTAGAGCCCATTTGTAATGACCTGATAAAGGCATCAATTGTCACCTTTTGTGGAATATTCTTTTCAAAAAGAGAACACAAAACATAGGAAAAGGATGAAGAAAACTCTTACGTGCAATCTTGTAGTAAGCAATTAACTCTCCTGGCCTTTCAGTTTGAACTGGTTCAAAATCCAAGTGCTGCATCAAAATATTATTAGTACAGAAAGCCTGATTTCTTATTGTCAAACCACACAAGACAAATTATTGAGACCACAATAATTTTTTGAGATCACAATATTGGTTTTATATCTCTAGCACATCACTAAGAGATGATTTTCATTGATGAGGAATGAGAAAATACAAAAATGACACATGAACGAAAAACTTCTCCAAGGGCACTCCCCTTCTCTTAGACTTTCTCAGCCTTAAACTCACAATTCTCTAAAACTGCCTCTCAGTAAAGACTATACCTCTCATATACACAAGTTGGCTTCCCTCCTAAACTCTTAACTGCATAACTGCCCTTCTTAACCACCAATTCTTTCTAACCACTACCTTGGTATATTCCTAAGAGAATACCCCACCTATAACTGTAACAATACCTCCTCCCTTAAAAACAACCTTATCCCCAAGGTTGAAACCTGGTAATGCATCTCCTTCAGTTAGACATGTGTCCCAATAGCATGTGATCAAATGGGAGGGTATCTGACAGATTAGACGACAGTTGAACCAGGGGAAAGCAAACCAAGCTATCTCCTCACTTTTTCGAAAAACAGTCCCATCGATCTTCCTGACTAATTCCTAAAACTTAAAAATAGGCCTCTGACCCAAGTTGAACAAACTGTGTAATGGTCTTGCATACTATCAAGCAGCTTTGACGAGTACCAGAAGCAGCAATCCTCTATATTTAGAGATTTTATCTGAAGATAAATCAGACTTGACCAACTATCCATACTCCATTATAAATATTCTGATAAGAAAACAACTAAAATTAGCGTAACAAGATCATTTATCCCCTGAACATATCCACTTGAAGGATGCGGAATGGCCCTTCTAAATGCATCAAGTGCTTCTGCTCGTCTGCTAGATTCTTGTTGCAAGTCCAGCTTCATTAACACTGATTCAAAGGCAGCAACTCCATGAACCAGATCGGCAAGTCTAGCATCAACTAACACCCCAAATTCACATGAATGCACGGATTCATAACAAAGAGTCAGAGGAATGAAGACCTCATCAAATGCTACATAACAATTCTTAACAACTCCACAAGGGAGATTCCTGAACTTTGAGAGAGTTGTGGCTCCAAAACCTTCCACAATCTAGTGCTTCATGTTTGCAATTCTGCAAACGGTTTGCTCTGAATAACTAGTTGATGAAAGAAGACAAAAAAGATAGCATGAAATTGCAGCTAAAGAAGCACAGGAATATGTAAGATTAATTAAAGGTGATTGAATGTTGGAACTACTATTATTGAACGTGATGGAACCTAAAGAAACCCCACCATTTTTGGGATTGAGTTGCCTATAATCAGGTCCTGGAATGTTGAGACGAGGATGATGACATTCACCATTTTCTTCAGCTTTTTACAAGCAGATTAAGATGTATAGCTTTGACACTGACAGGCTAGTTCATGTTACTCTCCTATTGAACCTCTTCGACCAAGATATCCTCCAAAGTGTCATAGAAGTTTGGAGCGTCAAGCAAAGAAAGCTCTTCATTCCTATAAATAATGCTCCATTGTGGAAGTTTCTTGGAGCCTTGCCTATCTCAACAAAAATGGGCTAAACCAGTTGTCCCTTTTCCCATTCTTGTTCAGGTCTCCCATTACAAGTCTCCAATTGGGCCTGGCCCATTAGGGAAAGATCAAGACCCACATTACAGTATCCCCAATTTGCCCTTCTTGCATTCTCCTTCTTCGGAACTCCATTGCAAGGTGCCTCAAGAGTGTGCACACATGGCTGCTTCACTGGGAAAGACCTGTTGTCCACTGCAAGAGAGTTCAACTCTGCTAGCTCCGGGGGTGGCAGAGAGAAAGCAGGATTTCGTATCGCACAGGTCTCCACTACTTCTTCAAAATTCTTTTGCCCCTTATTTTCTGCCCCAACCTTCCCTACTCTATTCTCCATCTCAAACACCTTTCCTACTGGGTCATACTTTGCATCGTGTTTAGGCTTTCATTGTATTTCATCCAGCAACTCTTCTGTCTCCAATTCATGTTCTGATTCTGAAACATAGCCACCCTTGATCAAAGAAGCCTCACAATTCTCTAAAACTGCCTCCCAATAAAGACTATCCCTCTTATATACACAAGTTGTGTTTCCCTACTAAACTCTTGAATGCATAATTTCCCTTCTTAACCATCATTCTCTCTAACAACTACCTTAGTATATTCCTAAGAGAATATCCCTCCTACAACCGAGTAAAAACTCCTTTTGTATCCAAATACTGCTAAATGAGTAATTACAAATTCAATGCTTCATTTTTTAAGTATTAGAGTATGTATAAGCTTTAGCTTTGCCTGATGTATTTTGTCTAATATAGTTCTGGATATACAGAACATGTTCTCCTTGTAATCAGTTCAGAATTAGTTGTTCTGTTAGTCTTATGTCATTGGTTTTATGCTAGTCTTATGCTCTATAAATAAAGAGCACCTCTGTATCTTTTAATCAGAATGTTAATAGAAATCACAATGGCTTCCTTTTTCTCTATCTCTCTCCCTAAACTCTGATATGGTATCAGAGCTCTCTTCCTGAGGGCCTGATCCATTTCGTCCTCCATTAATGGCTTCTGCAACAGCTTCGTCAATCGAAAATCAAAGCAACAGCAACCATAGTGGTGCGAATCAAAGCGTTCGAAGTGGATCGATGGAAAATAAACGCCTTCTCTCTTCAATTATGAAATCTCTGTCAAACTTACCGTAGACAATTACTTGTTTTGGAATCAAATCATCGAACCTATCATCACTTCTCATTCTCTCCACAAATTCTTGGTGAATCCGAAAATTCCGTTAAAATTCCTCACAAAAGATAATCACGATAATGATTCAATCAATCCAGCGTTCCAGGAGTGGCTCATGCAAGATCAGATGTTGCTCACTTGGCTTCTTTCAACAATTTCAGAGTCTGTAGTGAATGAAATCTTAGGAGTTAAGCATTCTCATGAAGCCTGGGATCAGATTCACAAAATGTTACAAGGAAAGATGAAATCGAAGGCTAGGAAACTCAGATCTGAGCTTCGCCTGATCAAGAAAGGTACCAACTCAGTTTCAAAGTACCTTTGGCGAATCAAATCGCGCTGTAATTCCTTGAAAGCGATTCGAAATCATGTTTCTAAAGAGGATCATATAGAATACATACTCGAGTGTTTTCCTTCGCAATACAATTTCTTTGTTCTGAATAAGCAAAGTCGTGAAAAAGCATGTTCTCTTGCTAACCTTGTTGAAGATCTGATGGCCTTCGAACAACTCTTGTTAAAACAGAGTGAGAATCTAATTGCTTATCCGGCTACTGTACACGTTGCTCAAGCTCAAAAGTCTGTTGAACAAAATACTATGTTCACCTTTGTTTCTGCAAATGGAAAACAGAGCATGAACCAGTCCAATCAGCGACTGTCACAATTCATTTCAGATAAGGGTATGATTCACAAGCTCACATGGGTAGACGTCCTTTAACAAAACGAGGTTGTTGAAAGAAAAAATCGTCACTTGCTTAAAGTAACCAAAGCATTCCTTTTTCAGACATATGTTCCCAGCTCTTATTGAGGAGAAGCCATATTAACAGCAGCTTATTTGATCAACCGCTTAACCTCCCGAGTGTTTGGTCAAGTCAGTCCTGTTCATTCCATGATATCCTTCTTTTCTTCTGTTCCAGTCATGCAGAGCCTTCAATCTCGAGTCTTTGAGTGTATTTCCTTTGTCCATATTCATAAACAACATCGGAGCAAATCGAGCCCTCGAGCTCTTAAATGTATCTTCCTTGGTTATGCTCCAGACAAGAAGGAGTACAAATGCTATCATCCTCCAAGTCATAAGTTCTTTATCTCCATGGATGTCACTTTCCATGAATCTGAGTCATATTTCCCTCATCCTCAACTTCAGGGGGAGAATAAGTTAGAAGCTTCGTCCATTTTCTCCTTTGAGTCTGAGCCTTCTTTACCATTACCCATACCTCTTCAGTCAGTCTTTATTTCCCCAGATGCTCCAGGAGTTGATAACAAGAAAGACTTAGTTGATGAGGCTGAGAGTTCTTCTGATACTTTGTGTGACATGCCTCCTATCGATCGACATAAAGTACGCATGGCTGGTACACTCGATCTACTGTACCAAAGGAAGAAACAACCCACACTGCTCCACTAGCAATTGCAATCGCCTGAACCACAGGTAAGTACTAAATGCACTACCTCTTCTATTCCTGAGCCTGATATTAATTCTAATGACTTACCCATTGCTATAAGGAAAGGGAAAAGATCTTTTACCCAACATCCTATCTCTCATTTTGTCTCCTCTAATAATCTTTCTATGCAGCATAGAGTTTTATTACAACACTTGACTGCATTTCAACCTAGACATCAGTTCATGAAGCATTAAAGGATGATAATTAGGTTCAAGCCATGCGTGACGAGATGAATGCTTTAGAGAAGAAGAAAACATGGGAACTCATTAATAGGCCAAACGAAAAAAGGCAGTAAGGTGCAGATGGGTGTATACTCTGAAGTGTAATTCTGACGGGACTCTTGAGAGGTATAAGACTCAATTAGTAGCCAAGGGGTACACACAGACCTATGGCATTAATTACGAAGAAACATTTGCTCTAGTGGCCAAAATGAACACTGTAAGAGTTCTATTGTCCCTTACTGCTCACTTTAATTGGGATTTGAAACAATTTGCCATGAAAAATGCCTTCCTCAATGGCGAATTAGAAGAGGAGGTTTACATGGAGATCCCACCAGGATTTGACTATACAAATGGAGATAATAAAGTTTGCAAATTAAAAAAGGCATTGTAAGGCTTGAAGCAATCTCCACGTGCTTGGTTTGGAAGATTTACCAAGGCTATAGTTTCATTGGAATATAATCAAAGTCAAGGAGATCACACAATTATCTTTAAACATTCTCAAGAAGGCAAGCTCACTATCCTTCTAATTTATGTTGATGATATTATTATAATAGGGGATGATATAGGCGAGAAATATGCTCTGCAAGAAATACTGACTTCTGAATTTGAAGTTAAAGATCTAAGAAAACTGAGATATTTTCTTGGGATAGAGGTTGCCCATTCGAGGAAGGGGATCTTTATTTGTCAATGAAAGAATGTTCTTGATCACCTAAAGAAGCAAGAAAAATTGGGTGTAAACCTTCCAGTACTCCGATTGAGCAGAATCACAAACTAGGAAGTGAAAATGACCTCCGGTTGACAAAGGACAGTATCAACGAATGGTGGGAAGATTGATATATCTGACTCATACTAAACCTGATGCAGCTTATGCAGTCAGTATTGTTAGCCAATTTATGCATGATCAGAGGGAAAAGAAAAACACTTGCAAACGGTGGACAGGATTCTCCAATATTTACAAGGCACACCAGGCAGAGGACTATTATTCCAGAGAGGAGGAAACCTATCCTTAGAAGTGTATACAGACGCTGATTATGCTGGATCTGTGACTGACCGACGGTCTACTTCGGGCTATTGTATGTTTCTCTGTGGAAATCTAATAACATGGAGAAGTAAAAAGCAAAATGTGGTTGCTAGGTCGAGTGCAGAAGCAGAATTTCGGGCCATGGCCCAAGGTATCTGTGAGTTATTATGGCTAAAAATCATTCTCGATGATCTCAAGGTGAGATATGAAGGATCTATGAAGTTACTCTGCGATAACAGGTCAGCTATCTGTATAGCTCACAATTCAGTTCACCACGATCGAACCAAACATATTGAGATTGACCTCCACTTCATCAAAGAAAAACTAGATACTGGACTGATCACTACTCCATATATTCCTTCTGGTCGTCAATTGGCTGATGTCTTGACTAAGGGTCTTCCTAATAATAGGTTTCAAGAGCTTACTAGCAAGCTGGGAATGATAAATATCCATTCCTCAGCTTGAGGGGGAGTGTCGTAAATATTAGAATTAATATTTTAAATATTATTATTATTTGTTTATTATTTGTATTAGCTAGAATACTCTAGAAACGTCTCTTTGGACTTAGCCCATTAGGTCTTTTAGTCTCTTTAAATAGAGAACTCTTGTACAGCTATTACTACAATTTTATAACATACAAATCCTTCTTTCCATTGAATGCCAAGTTGAAAGTGGTGTCCTTCTGTTTTTGTAATTTTCTGATTCAAGATGATAAAACAGTGTTTGAGAAATTGTGTATCTTGGCTTGCACACTAATATTTTATTTATAGTATAATTACAATCAATCAAGGGGCTAATCAATAATCGCTAGCTAATTTACAGCAATCATCATAATTACAGCTAACTATCAATTTACAAATGTTCTAATTATGCACAAAAGACAAGTAATTGGCCTTTGAAAGTAAGAAAATAAAAATAAACTGAATTCTCAGGGTACAGCTCATTTATGTAACTGTGTATACCTGCATATAAGATAAATGATCATAGCTCAAAGCCTTATTTTTAACATCTGAATTGGATCCATCCTGAATAAATATAAAGGACCACAATCAGCTGTTTATGTTGCATTTGCATTTGCAAAATAATGACGTCATAATCATTTCAGAGAGACAAAGAAACTCCTGTAAAGTGCAAAACCAGAAGCCAAGACATCTAAAATACCTGAGATACAAATAAAGGATATCTTGAAGAAATGGGCCTTTGGTATCTAGAAAAATTAATAGATCAAGACTCAGCTGGACAAAAAAAAATAGTTTTACAATCAAGTATGAAAGATAAGTAAACAGAGTATGTTGTAATATGATGCATACTTCAGTACAGAATTAACAGTCCTCTCCAGGTAATCAGCACGATTACATGCCATGATCACAACAGCTGCCACTGGAACCTAAAAATTTCAGCATGGAAAATCACACAATAAACTCTAGAAAGAAAAATAGAAGACTCAGCAGACTGCCAATTTTCAGCTCAACCTGCACTTTGTCGATCAGCCTCTGTAGGTCTTTTCCTGAAATGTTTATTTATAGAATGGTAAATTCTTGGACATCTAATAGACCGAAAATCCCTTAATACATTGTGACAACACACTTTTGACATGATGAATTACTAAATATGCTAGTATTTATATAAAACTAATAATATGTAGTGCATATTATGTAATATGCATGACTTTTATCCCATTCTCAAGATTACGCCGATTAAAATAAAAATATTTATGACGTTTTCAATTATGCAATTATAAATTCATACCTCGATGCTAAAATACATGCACAGTCCTTCAGCCTTAGATTCGTTGTTAATTCTTAAGTTTAATTGTGATAGGAACCGGGTATTTTATTACAGAAAAGTATGGGTAAACCCCAATTACAAAAATCAAGATCGCTCACAAAACAAGAAATCAAAAAATAGAAAACATAGAACTTCGAGGGTTGCCAACCTCCTTGCCCAAAGGCCCCAAGACTCACACAATCACTGGATGCCCCTCTACCCTACCTTTTCCTCCCCGTTTATCTTTCTTTCTAATTGTTTCCCCTTCCTTCCCAAGCTCCTTGCCACATAGGCAAGGTTGTGACAACACAATTCCCTCTTCTTCTAACTCATAATTCCCACATGGTCTAGCATAGGAAAGTGCCTTACAAATTGTTTCTTCCATCCACATCCCCGGCACCCCCCCCCCCCCCCCAAAAAAAAAAAAAAGAATAAAAATTTTAGGAAGCTTAAATTTCTTAGTTTTTATTTTCCATTTGCTGATCCAAAGCAGGAAGATAGTATAGAACACAATAAGTAGTATTTTTCCATATTTTAGTTCATTCAGCTTCTGCAAGAATACTTTCATTGGTCCTCCAGAATCAAATTTAAGATCCTCTTAAGGCTTCATTTTCGCGTAAATTTGATGTTCCTTTCCATAAACCTCACTTCTGAGGAAAGTCTCAATTCGAGACTCCAAAAAAAAAAACACAACACAGCACAGACAGAAGTAAGTAAACAAAGTCAACAAACTTAATGGGATAAAATACATATTGGGGGATGATAAGAAGTCCCTCTGATAGAAAAACAAAAGGAAATTGGCTAAAAATTACAATAAAGTTGGCCAATCTCTTGGCATATTGTAATAGAAATTCACTCAAAACAAACATGTCAGGACAAACAGACACCCTTGAAAATACAAGCATCCTCGCCAATTAAGGAACTGTTTAAAACAAACAATGACAGAATATCTTACCTAGTCTTATCAAAAGGTCCAAGACTTTTATGAAGTATCACGAGAAATTGTTCAACAGTGAATGGACAAGCTCAATTTTCACCAAGAAACCCAAATAGACTATACCATAAAAATATAGCCGGATTAAAATACAAAATTAAGAGGGCTATTGTTTCTGAACTGGACGTGCACATAACACACATCGTGAGCGAGATCTGTGCAAGGTTTTGAAATGTACAAACATCTCATTTGACTTGACCTTAGAGAGAGCTTTTGTTGAATGTCACTTGATTGTGAATTAGAGATCATGTTGAATATACCTCAACCCTTTTCTAGTTTCTATGGATTTTCACATATTCAAACCATTGCAAGTCCATGTTAAATCAACAAACAATAAACTATTTTCATACTGCGCAGAATGTATTGCATGTCTAATAGGGCATGCTATCTATCATCAGACCAAATACTCAATACTCTATACTTGTTAAACACAAAAAAGGACAATATAAGGTGTGAGCATGAATATTTGCCTCTTTTTATTCCATAAAACAATAAAATGTTGTAACAGACAGACTACACAGCATTCTTATTACCGTTAATCTTCCTAAATCCTAATATTAAACTGAAATTTTTAAAAGCAATTTAATCGGAAAATAAATCATGTTGCAAATGCAAGAAGAATATGATCGCTTAATATTGTTTTTAAAAACTAGGGGTCTCAAACTCATAATTGCTACTTCCTCAACATATAGCTATGAACTATCTAAAATGCCAAAGACCAAATAAGTATCAATTTAATCAAATGCCATAGAAAGATAAAGAAACCAATGGTGCCCTCCCACCCCCAACCTCCAAAATAAGAGACCTTATAACTGATCATAACATACTTTCAAGATCTTGAACGAGTGACTTCATTTGTCCACATTCTTGGTCTCGACGCTTCCTTTCTTCTGAAAGAATCCAGGACAAGATAGAATTTAATGTGACAAAAATATTAAGTAGGCAAAAGATTAAATAAACAAATAAAACCAAAATGACTACCGCTAATGAGCATAGGCCCACCTACCAAACTATTTGACGTCATTAATGAAGGACAACATTTTTTTGGTTACATAAAGGGGCCAGAAGCCCGAAACAATAAACAGAAATTACAACGAAAAACCCTGAGAGTAAACATCCCTCGAAATCATCCCCGGAACATCTCCAGGGGGTGTCTAATAAATACTCAGATTAGCTAAAAACCCACACCCTGATTTCATTCCCTGAATTTATGTCTGATCTGAACTGTCCATTTCCAATCAAGCATGCTCTTTAGGCCCCTCAGTATTGCCTATAATGTCCACTCATGCTACATTTGCCCAGAAGGATTCAAGCAACTGCAGCAGAATCTAACTCCAAAATGACCTGCAGATCCCTCTTCGCCAAGCCAATTTAAGAACTTCTCGAACATCCCACACTTCTGCCATGAATGCATTAGTCTCACTCTCACCTAGGTTCGTAGTGAAACCAATGATACATTAGTCCAGACTATCCCTTGCAACCCAACCATAACATGCCACCTTACTGGATTATTTATGTGTTCCATATACATTTACCTTGACCCAAATCTGCATTGGAGGGATCCATCTAATGTATTTCATGGAAGCATTCTCCATGTGATGATGATCAAGAGGGTCAGTAACCCTTTAACAAAATAAGTCCACCGACAGCAAGAGTGTCCATAAACCTGACAAAACAGTCATAAAAAATCCTCTGTTCCTCCGACTCCAAATTAACCAGCACACCGTTGCCCATGTACAAGCCCATACAGCGTCAGTTGTTTTCTTGCTTCTGCTCTTCAAGTTATGTTGAAATGAATCTATTCTCTCAAGCTATTCCAGACATTGATAGACATAGGAAAATCCCTCAAAGCATGCAAAACAATCTTGTCTTTACAATAGCACTTGTGACAGCTTGGGTCCACTGATGTCCACCTGTTGCCTTCTCTCGTTAGTATTCAGGCTATTGTGTAGCACCAACCACACAAAAAAAATAAAAACTGCTGAGGCTCCCAGGCCCAACTTACTTCTATACTTTGACCCATGTAGATGACACAGTATATCTGCCTTCATTCTTTAACCACCCATAGGCACTTCTCACAGTAAATAAGCCTGCGCTTTCCCCAAATCACATAATTTTGTCCTCATCATAATCTGACAATGGAGGAGCTATGGCATGCAATTTCCTACTAATATCCTAAGGTACGATGCTGTTAATGATCTCCCACTTCCACCTTCGCTCTCCATCCACCAAATCTGCTACCTTCCAATTCATCATGTCTTGAGGAATTGTGTTTATGCTACCAGATAAACTCAGGTCATGATTAATTCACTTATCCTCCCACACCCTTATTCTACTTCCACACATCCCCACCATATTCTACACGTGTGTAATACCTTTCCAATTTCCAAATCACGGAATCTGTTGGTTTGACTACAACTGAAGTAGGAAATCTGAGTCTATGATGGCAAAGGTTTTAATGTAGAAAATATATTCATGCAATCTCAGATAAATGTAATAAGATGATATTTCATAATTAAATAATAAACAGCAAACCTTCAAGGGCCACAATTCGTCCTTGTTGCAAGCTAATCTGATCAATCAGTGATCGCGTTTGACTTGTACAGTGGTTTTCAGCTTCAATCTAAAACAAGAATTAACAATGATGTTGATGACTCACCAAATACTAATTATGAAAATATAGAATATAGATTAAAATGACAAGTGGTGGAGTTGAGTTACAGCAGCAGTAAGGCGATCAGCATATTCTGATTGTGTTGCGAAAAGTCTCATCTGAACAAGTGCAAACAACGTGTTAAAAAGTCATGGGAAACACAGTGGTAGTTAGGGTTAGGGAGAAAGACAATACCTGGATGTAGATGAAGACGCAAGCTGCAACCAAAAGAAGAAACCGAAAATCACATAAAACTTTCGCCATTTACTTTCGCCCAAATATGGAATTGCCACACTAAACTACAGCAGGTTTCCAAGATTCATTATGCAACGGCAATTTCTATGCCTCGCGCCCACCCAGTCAACTCAATTGTCAATTAAACCCGCACCTAGCATAATATGTCCATGGCCTTAATTTGGCTAATTGATCATAGAGGAATTTTTTTCCTCAAAATTTATTATTAATTTGGAAGTTGAGTCGAAACAATTTATCATTCCTGGCGGCAGCGCCGGCACCCCATTCAGTTTCACACCACCCCTTTCGTTTTCGTTTTTTTTTTTTTACCGTTATTCGTTACAATTAAAAATAACCGTTGGTATCTAGGGAATAAAGTATCTAAAGAAATTATGTCGATTATAAGACTAAAAAATTAGAATAATCAAAGATTATTATATTTATGAGATAAATTAAAATTATAAATATGCTTTGATTGTTTGTCCCAAAATGATATTATTTCAGTAAACATCAAACAAAGCTTTCTAAAGTAATATTACAAAAAACGAACTCTAGTATTAATTGATAATTTTAATATATTAATTAATAGTGAAATTATTTTCTCATGTTCTTGGAGGAGCAAAGTTGATGTGGTCCGGGAGCAAATAAAAAATTGGATGGGACCATGGTAGTTAAAATTAAAATTTTACCTAAAATCGAAAAGATGATAGAAAATCGTAAAACGTAAAATCATAACGTACAAAAAATCTTAAAAAATCGTAAAACTGTTTGGAATTCTGATGAAATCGTTTTGATTAAAAACATCGTTTAAGCCCAGATTTAAATTGAGATTTTAACAACCATATGTGGGACTTAGTTAAGGGAAAGAGGTAAAAGGTTGACGAGAGAGGGAAGAGAAAAAAATTAATACATGTGTCAATTTTTGAGTGGAAAGATCACGGAGCATATTAAAAAAAAAATTCTTGTTGGAGAATGCTTTCTTATCTTGTGAAATATCCAAATATGTGCTTTTCTCTTTTTATTCTTTTAATAAGTGGTGGCCCCATCATTTGTTGTATCTATCACATAAGAGATATTATCTCATGTAACATGAAAAAATAAAAGCCCTAATTAATAATTATAATTGTCTATTATTAATAATTTTAACTATTAATATTTAAATTAATTAAATGGGGAGAAGTACATCTATTTTATATAAAGAAAATTGTGAAATAATATATTTGTTATTTAAAAAATAACAAACCAACCAAATTACAATGAGGCTCGCCTACGAGCCATTAGTAAGAGAAAAACTTCAATGCATTCGAATCAATGTTTCCTTTTAATAAAAAAGAGAAACAAACATTTTTTTACCCTATTTTTTTATGGGAAAAAAGTATCCAATGTTATCTTATATAATTTTATCTAATGTTCATTGAAACGTCGTCGTTTTGAGATTGAAAAATTACAATAATAAATACTATTATAATTCTGAAATAAATTAAAATTACAAAAATATCATGATTTTCCCTCCAAAACAACATCGCTTTTATGAATATTAGATAAGGTTATCTAAAATAACTTTATAAAAAATAAACCCTTTTTATATTTCTCTTTTAAGTCCAAAAAAATTTCTTTTTCAGTAAAAAGAAACATCGAGGTTGATAATTCTGTTACATTATAGTTTTTCGCCATTAGTAAATTGCGCCTTTGGTTGGCAGTTTTTTTTCTAAAAGAAAAAATGTCTCATATTTTCCTTTTTATAAAATATGCATTTCCTTACTCTTTATTACTTCAAATATTAAATAATTAAAATTATTAGGTAAAAAATGCAATAATCATTACTATATTATTAATTATCAATTAATAATATTAATTAATTAACTGTTAATACTAATAATAATCTAGTTTTAGTAATTTAAAAAATAATATTAAATAAGTTTTTTTTCAATCTTTGTTGTAAGAAAATATGACCAAATAATAAGGAAAATTTTGGGAAAATGTTACTAGGGTACTTAAAGGAAATAATTTCTTTTATTACATGTAAATATGAATTAAAATAAATAAAAAGAGAAATTTAAATCAGATGTATGAGTTAATTAACAAATTAAATTTTACTCATACGGTCAATGAAGTATATCTAGTCAAACTTTTTGCCCGACTAGTCATGACTTGAGTTCTATTATTAGGTTTTTCTCGTTGGCGTGCGATACGTAATCATATCATAAATCCCCAATAAAGTGTTTTTGTCTTTACTAACCTTACATAAGGTGTGTCTTATCCTAATCTAATTTTTTCTCATTTACTAAAATAAACTTTTATTTTTCAACCTGATCTACTAACACGACATAAGAAATTTATGTTCAGATTGAACCATTTCTAAATTTATATCATATTTGTGTTGAAAAAATATAACACCAAAATTTATGTCGTATTATATTACAACCCACAAACATGATTGATCCGCATTAATCTTCTTTCAAGTTATTTGTGTTATGTTGTGTCACCACAATATTGGTGAAAGCAACAATCATTACACAAATTATTTGTGTTGTGTCAGTCCGAATAATAAATGAGACAATTTAAGGTTACAAATTATTTATGTTGTGTCGTGTCAATTCACATAAAAGCAGTATATTTTGAGGTTGACGAGTTATTCATGTTTGTGTCAACCTGCAAAATGGATGGATTATGTTTATGTTGATGGTTTTGACATGAATCTTTATTCGTATCATATAATGTTTGTGTCACGTGCATTCGTGTTCATATTTGACCTCGACCCGACACGAATTGTCACCCCTACTTTTACCTACAAATGAATATCATTGAAATTAGTTTTTTCGTTAGAGAAAATATTAAGAGGGCATGAAAATATCTCCTAATTTCAAAATAAATACTTTCAACATTTGATTTTAATGTTGGAATCTTACAAGTTTACATAAGCAAAATTATGCTTTCCTACATAAAATGGCCTGGAACTTGATTAATAACCAAAATGAATTATGGGATCATATCCTTCAGTAAATATGGGAGAGGGTGTGATATTCATAGACAAGTTATAAGTAAAAATGGTGAATCTCTCTTTTGGAGAATATTGTGTATGATTTGGCCTCTCTCTCAGCAGAGTATAGAGTGGGTGGTTGACAATAGGAGAAGTGTTCTTTGTTGGCTGGACAATTGGATTGGTGCCCAAACAACCTCATCTCCTAAGCTAGAACCCCTCCCATAGGGGATGCCGGTTAGTTAGCTGCTTCGAGAGAATACTAGAAATTAGGATTTGAACTACCAAATTGTCTACCTTTCTGATCATGTTATCCAGTGAGTTAGAGCCACTATTTCGCCTAGCATTGCTGGTTTGAGATGGATAAATCTTCATCCAAGAATGTCCCTTGTCCTTTATGCATGCTGGAATGGGATGAGATTTTATTCCGAGAACAAAAATGATAGTTGGTAATCCTTATAAAAGTGGCAAAGACTCAACATACAATTTTCCCCATGTGTCTAGCGTTCCAGAATAAATTGTTAACGATCGATCACATGAGTAAATGGGTGAGTGGATTTGCCTCAATGTTAATACAATTGTCCTTTTTGCAACTTGTCTCATCCATATAGCAGTAATGAAACAACATTGCATATGTTGAGGGATTATTCCCACGCAACCAACTCTAGAAGACTTGGCTTCAAAACTAGACCCCCACCTCTTTCTTTATGTCTTCATTGGGTGATTGGTTTTGCCTCGATTTGAAACTTCAATGGGAGGTGGACTTGACATTAAATGAAATGATCTCTTCTACATATATTGTTGGTCCCTTTGGAAGTAGAGAAAAATGGTTATTCATAATGAGAACTCCAACCAACCAAATCGCCCTAATTATTTGATTCAGATATCATGATCTTGTAGCAAAAGGAAAGAATCTTGAAATACTGAATCGATTACGTGTATTGAATATTATGAGAGATATTACATTACTAGTAAATGAATTACATTTTATACTAATAGCTACTAACAGAATAACTAACTAAAGTCTAGATACAAATGGGCTCTGGGCTTAGTTGGCCTAATAGGATTATATATCGTTTCATCACTTATATTGCTGATGTTATTATAAGTAAGAATTCTCCATCTAACTATATTGATTGTTCAATAGGTTGGCAATATTCAAAAGATGAAAGTCATAAAGAAAATATCAATCGTGCAATTGCTCGTCCTCCTCAACTTATAGTCAGTAGTGATTTGGTTCGCAATGCAACACGCCAATGGATCGGGGGATTCATCCATCACATTGGCATTTGTGATACTCTAGTTCCTGACCAATGGGCTATCCTAAAAGGTCTTGTACTTATGTGGAACATAAGATCCATGAAAGTTGTGGATGAATGCAATGCTTTTAATGCTCTCATTCCATTCAACCACTTAGGCATTATGATTCCCCACTCTCGCATCACTATGAGAACTATGAAGTAGGGGATGCTCGCGGTCTGGATTGAATCGATTTTGAAGTAAAATCATATGATATAATCCCTTCGGTTTGATTATTTAATCATCCATTTAGTTTGGATTTTTTTGAAATCAAATCCAATCTAATTTTATTCAGTTTGGGATGGATCAGTTTTTTTTTCGAAAATCCTAAAATTTCAGTCATATAAATCACTAGTTATATGAAAATAAAGTCATTCAAAGTTACAAATCACTGGAAAATTCAAGTCTTCAAACTAAAACAAACCTTAAAACTCATGAAGAGTTAAAATAGATTAATAGACAATAAAAAACAAAACTAAGGTAGTTTTCTATCAATAACATCCAATATTTCAAGTCATCATATTTCAAAAATAATAATTACATAAAACATTGGATCGGTTGGGATTTGATCGATTTTCACTAACCAAACTGATAACCGATTCAATCTAATTAAAATATGCGGGGTTTTTTAGTTTTTCGGTTACTGATTTTTCGGTTCAGTCACCGCGGTTTGAATCAATTTGGATCAGTTGATGAACACTCATATTACGGAGTGGTTGCACAAACATCATATCCATCGTGGCTTAAAAAGAAAAAGTAACCAAACATCATTAACACAAGTGGTAAGAAGCTTGTGTCCCTTAACTAGAGATATCGAGTCCGAGTCTTGGGAATGGAAAAATAGTGTTAGGAGAGCCTCCCCCGCTTTGAGTGTGTTAGTACTCCAACCGAACAAGTCTGAAGAATGAACCGGTTGAGGAAACTCAAGAAAAAAAAAAAAGCTTTCCCTTTAGTTTTGGACAAATTCTACTAAAGACTTGGATTAAAAATAAAAGAAAAATAAATAAATATAGTAATACATTGAGAAGTTTTAATGGGTCCATTTTCATTGAATGTCTTATATTTTATTAACTTAAGATGGTAATTAGTTTATATTTTATTTTATTTTTAATTGGTACGATTTCATTAATGATTTTAAAAATATTAAATTAAAATGCTAAAGCATGTGAATTTGATATTCAAGATAATTCTACAGTGAAATGTTAGCAAGATATATTATCGTGTGGTAAGTCAAAATCCCAACACATGTAAAATTCATATATTATAATTTAAATATTGTTGTTATTTGAAATTAAATAGTTTATTTATTTATTAATAATATTTAATTTATAAACAATAAAAATAAGTTGGATTTATATTTAATTTATATGAATTATTAGTTTGTCTTACTTTTTAAATAAACAGTTTATTATAATTTAAATTTTTTTGATGTAATTTCTATTTCAACAATTAATATGAAATGATTGATTTATTGTTCGGTTATTATAATTTCTATTATTTTTCCTCATTAGTTTTTTTTTTTTTTTTTGGTCCACATAGTTTGATACTTTGATTTATGCTTAATTCATATGGATATTTTTTTTTAAATGTATGTTTTACTTGATTTGTTTTGTAATTATTAAAATTAAATACTAATTAATTTTAGTTATAAAATGAAAATTTGTGAATAATTTTATTTATAAGTAATACAAATCTATATTACAAAAAAATTATGTTAATTTTTTTATTTGAATTTACATCATATTTTAAAAAAATTATTTCAATTAGGAATATTGCTATATTCATTTTCTTCCTATCATCAAACAAGTTCTTCTCATACTATATTACGTATTTGAATTATTTGACGCTAAACTATTTAAGATTATGGGAGGTGAACAATTGACAGGTATTTTGATCATTAATATGATGATATAACTTATTATTAATATGGGAGGTGCACCGAATGGTAGGTTGAATAATTCACTGGAATATTAGGAGAGTAACTTAGAGTGATTTGGATAGAAATAAGAAATTAGTCTTGCACCCATAGCTGTGAGCTTTTGAGCCTAAACATATAAATTTTTATTTAGTGTGCACTTCTGTAACATCCCGCATAAATTAGGAAGTTTATTTAAAATGCAATTTTGAATGTGAATGCATGTTATGAAATCGAAACACAAATATAAGAGGATGGGATTAATTTTAATTACAATATATATAAAAACTATAGTGACTACCTAGTAGTTACATGACATAATATATCAATTAGGAAAGTATATTGGGTCCAAATTCTTCTTAAAGGCGGCGGCCCAAGCTCCATTAGGATTAAGTCAGCCCAAATCTCCCTTTAGTCTTATTCCTTAGCTAATCCATTAGCCTATCCTAAGAAATTTGAATGCTTGCTCCTTATTGGTCAAGAAGTAACTCACTTACCTATCCTTATTCGTCCTTGTGCGCCTAGTAAGGAGAGAAACCAATCGGATTTGTTGGTTCTCTTGGTTCAGAATTAAAATCAACATTATCCTCCCTCTCATCTTCTCCCCAAAGGCCGCAAGTCCCCAAAGAAAAGCACCTAAACACCTAAGCTCAAATTCTTCCTTCTTCTCCCCTTGTGCGCGCGACCGAACCTCAAGTAGGAGGAGGTAATGTGTCTTCACTATTTTCTTATTTCTACCTACTCCATTTGATTTTGGTGGAGTTTTCCCCTTGCATGCAGCTTGAAACTCGACTTCTTGGGTAGTAGGAGTGTGAGGGTGCTTGCTCATCCTTTGGTGGCTGTTTTTCCCTAGCCGATTGGTGAGCCCTTGGGTACATGGAAGAAGGTAACAGAGCGTAAATCAAGTTCCTTTTATCCTCAATGTCTCGGTCTTTACTTGTAGACAAGGAGGATATGTATTTTGTTATTCTCTTTTCCTCTGTTCAGTTTAAATGAAAAACGCCATGGATCCTTGGTGCATGCAAGCACAAGACCGATTTTTGAGCTTGGAAAATAGCTCCTTACAATTTTCTGGACTATTCTTTGGATTAGCAAAAATTAGCAAGCCTTGCATGTGTTAGAAATCGTGTGGACAACATGCTAAAAGCCTAAATAGCCCACTTCTAAACCATGTAGGTGATGTTATGTTAAACGAAATTAGAAGCCCCAAGATGATAGCCTAAAAACCGAACATATATGCATATGAAACTATGGTTTTGTCACTCACTAACAATTGGTAAAATAAACCTAAGTCATAAAATTTAATTAGTATTTGAAGCATGAAATTACGATTAAAAAATCCAAAGAATTGGAAGAAATAGAATTGCATATGATGTATAGGAAAATATAAATTAGAATTCTGATTTGGTACCTTATTGTTTAGGTTCGCAAGCCTCTGGAAGAGTGGACTGATTTTGGTGATACATTGGTTAAAAATTTAAAGCCTCAAGGTAAGTATTTGGTGGATTAACCGTTTGTGACTATTAATTTAGGTCATGAATTTTTGATTTGTTGCTCATATGTCTCAATAAAATTATGTTTGCAAGTATTTGTAATATGACTTTGAATGTGACCTGTTGGAATTCGGTTTTGGAGACTTTATGTGTTAAAGATTTTGGTGTTATAGTTCAAGAGACTATAGTTTTCTGATTTTGAAAGTTAGTCATGATCATGAGCATCATTCACCCAACATATTGTCATGTGTGTGTGAAGCATAATATAGCATAACGTGCATCATGATACATGCAGTTTGGAAAACCGAAAATTTATGAAATGAAGCATATGTTTGAACTTACATCATATATGCATCCCTCAGGTACCAGGGAGAAGGAACCGTGGCTCAGTTCGCATAGGCCTCAATTGGAATTCCCCTTTGTAAGGGCCAAATAGAATCTCCATTGAGTTCAGTTAGTATATGCACATTAGTGCTAGAAACATACAATATTCTGGCGTTATATACGCAATCTGTTACATTTTGGTATCCGTTCAGAAATTATTTGATGATGTAGCATTTTAGAAATTCCGTATCTAAACTAATATTGTTGCATTACTGGATTGTCTAACACACTACTGAGAATTTTCTCACCCCTTTTGGGGCTCAATTTTTATAAAATTGCAAGACGACAAAGAAGTATTTGATGGGGTGATTTCATGGAAAATCCTGTTTGAGCTTGTTTGTTGTTTGCAATGTTTACTATGTGTTCTCGGCTTATGGTTGGTTGGAGTGTTGAACTCTTGAATTTGATGTAATATTTTGGAGGTTGACAAAGTTTGAAACCGTGTTATGCTTTGTTGGGGAACATTGTTGTGGTATGAACATTATGTTTATTTTGCATGGGATTTATATAACTAGGTACCCTGCTACTAAGAGATCGAAACTTAGCTCTTAACCGAGTTAAGTTTTCTAATTGTAAAGTATGATTCAATTGGCTAAAAATAGGTAAGATAATGAGGGTTAATTGCCAGTGAAAATTAGATCCTGTGTAGTTGGATTTTATTGGAAGCAATCTGAGTTCAATTAGCCCATGGTACTTAATTTTTCCGAAACAAATTCTGCCTGTATAAAACTCGGATTTTTACTCTATTTTAACATGCATCTTGCGAGTTCTGTTTCCGGAGCTACAGATCTCCAAATGCAATAAATTTTATATGTACGTAAAGCCCCAGTTGTCCACTTTCTTCGTAGCAAAGAAAATTTTCAAAAGCTTGTAAGTTCGATTTTATATAATTTTTGTAAGACGGACAACTTTTCTGAAAAAGTTACTATTTCAATTTCAAAATTTTTTTATGAAATCTCTAGCTATTTTACCTATGTAATTCGATTTTAATACAAGTCTCTATCACGTGATTGCAAAAATGTATTTTCCTGAATTGATTACGTTATCATTACGACTCTAATCGGATTTAGCAGACATCTCCCTTGGATGTATACAGGGGAAGGTGTCACAACTTCACTGTATGAAAACACTATAGAACTTATTTTGTTTCTTGGCTTAGATGGTCTGTGGTATAACTTGTTGAAATGATAGAGACATTTTTTCTCATAACTACATAGCCGAATAGTCACCCCGTTGATAATTCCTTGATTAAACCCCTAGAGCCTAGACCTATTTATTCTTTGATGACCTATACATGTGAAAAAGCCACTCTACATACACATCTTCACCCGAGTTAAATTAGATTTTAGATTTAGAGTGAGAAATTAAGTATAATTGTCATAATTGAATTATTGATGTATGAGAGATAAAGGTAGAAAAGACAAAGTCAAAGACACGTGATGTGGTTAAATGAAAAAAAATGAATATACATAGAAAAACAAAAAGAAAGAAACAAATGAAAAAAAAGTTTGCTTATTAGAAAAGTATGAATAAAAATAAGTGAAAAAAATGCAAAAGAGGAAAAGTTGAAAGAGAAGAAGAAAGTATGTTTTGCAAATGTGTTATACAATGATGTTCCTTTTTTAATCTGACTTTTAATCTCAGAGCCTCTTTTTTATATTTATTTCCTTTTTTTAGGCAGGCCACGTTACAACTTTAATAAAAGACCTCTTGATCTATTGAGACTGTGGATAGTGAGAATATAATCAAGCCTATGGTAGTGTTGATTCAGTGAAGTATTGTTGATTCAAATAATATTGCATTATTTGTATGGGCTTGTTTTTTTCTAAAATCACTTTAGATAACTTTATCTAATGTTCATCAAAACGACGTTGTTTTGGGCGGAAATCATGGTGTTTTGTAATTTTAATTTATTTCAGGGTTATAATAGTCTTTATCATTCTAGTTTTTTAATTTTTCAAGCTCAAAACGACGTCGTTTCAATAAACATTAGATAAAGTTATCTAAAGTAACATTAGATACTTTTTTCTCTATTTGTATAGCACTTCTAGGTAGGTTTGCTTAATCACTTAAACCAAGTATTGCCATTTTACATTTGTAATCATGTATGGTTCAACAATCATGTTTTGATATCAACTCAATCTTATCAATTGTAAACATGACAGATAAGGATGTATATATATATATATATATATATATATATATATATATTTCGACAAGTGCACCGGTCGTACAAGTAATAAAGTGATAAAAGTAGAGTTGTCAATCTCACGAGGATTGATTTATCAAACAATAATTTATTTATATAATTAAAGTTGGGTTGATATTGGAAATGGATTTGTTGAGAATATTGATTTAATAGTAAAAATAAAATATTTTTAATTTTTAATTTTAATATTAAGAAATCAAGACATAATTCAAAAATGAAAAACACAAGAAATATTTTAACCTTTAATCAAAGATGAATGTAGCTAGGGATTCAACTTCCCCAATATTTTTCTAACGAGTTTAATCTTTCATGCGATTAACATTCAAGATCATTTATTATTTAACTGAATCCCCAATCCCTTGGTGATTTTGGTTATTTACTCTATTTCAACGCTCTCATCCCTTAGAGTTTTTTTCTAAACCAAGATTTAAGGTCAAGAATTACGCGTAATAGAATTTATAAGACAATTCTTAGAACATACAAACTCTAGCAATTAATCAAACGAAATCAAGAAAACAATATTCCTATTGGCATCCAAGATTCTAATGCCTATTCAAGATTGGCCAGATCATAAACGAGACTGAATTTAAAACAGATCAATTTAATTGAAACATGAAAAATAATTACAAGAAGGATTAATTTTAAACCCATTGGATCCATCTCGCCCTAACTACATAAAAAGAACTAGCCTAACATGTTTAAGAAAACAAGAACAATAGATAAAAGAAAAAGAGCATTCATGATAAAACCAAGTTAAAGATGATCCACAGTGAAATTTTGAGTTGTTATTCTTCTTTAAGCTCTCCTTTTTGGCCGCACGAATCCTCTGCTACATGCCTAGCCTTGTCCTTTTTAAAGAAATAAAACTGAGCTTTTAATTTAGATCAGCCCCAGTGAGGAGATCAATAATATTAACTAATTCTGCTATTTTTGCTTTATCCTTATCTCTTCCAACTGCTTTTACCCATCAAAATTTGTAATTTATTACTTTAAACCCGAAACATTATGAAACGAGATGAGAATTATATCCAATTGTTGTAATATTAATATTTTTTGCATTTATTAATTAACACTATATTCTTAATCATATTAATCATTATTTAATCGAATTTTGATCTTAAAAACATAGTATATTTGATACTCATCAGTAAGCCTACAAATATTTTTGGAAAATAAAAATAAATTAATATGCATTTTTGTTAAAAATGCAAACAACTTTGAGATAATAAGAAAATATAGTTCATAAGTAAATAATAAATGAAAAGTATAATTATAGATATAACTACTAATAAACTATGGAAATCATAAAGTATTAGTGGTTAGAAAATAAAATTAAAAAGTCAACTACCATTTGAGATTTCTAACAATGAAACTCTTTTGTTTGGGTTCAAGATTTAAGGTCAAGAATTATGCGTAATAGAATTTATAAGACAATTCTTAGAACATACAAACTCTAGCAATTAATCAAACGAAATCAAGAAAACAATATTCCTATTGGCATCCAAGATTCTAATGCCTATTCAAGATTGGCCAGATCATAAACGAGACTATGAATTTAAAACAGATCAATTGCATAATTGAAACATGAAAAATAATTACAAGAAGGATTAAATAGTGTTCAGGAACCCATTGGATCCATCTCGCCCTAACTACATAAAAAGAACTAGCCTAACATGTTTAAGAAAACAAGAACAATAGATAAAAGAAAAAGAGCATTCATGATAAAACCAAGTTAAAGATGATCCACAGTGAAATTTTGAGTTGTTATTCTTCCTTCTCCTTTCTAAGAGCTCTCCTTTTTGGCCGCACGAATCCTCTGCTACAGGCCTAGCCTTGTCCTTTTTAAAGAAATAAAACTGAGCTTTTAATTTAGATCAGCCCCGGTGAGGAGATCAATAATATTAACTAATTATGCTATTTTTGCTTTATCCTTATCTCTTCCAACTGCTTTTACCCATCAAAATTTGTAATTTATTACTTTAAACCCAAAACATTATGAAACGAGATGAGAATTATATCCAATTGTTGTAATATTAATATCTTTTGCATTTATTAATTAACACTATATTCTTAATCATATTAATCATTATTTAATCGAATTTTGATCTTAAAAACATAGTATATTTGATACTCATCAGTAAGCCTACAAATATTTTTGGAAAATAAAAATAAATTAATATGCATTTTTGTTAAAAATGCAAACAACTTTGAGATAATAAGAAAATATAGTTCATAAGTAAATAATAAATGAAAAGTATAATTATAGATATAACTGCTAATAAACTATGGAAATCATAAAGTATTAGGTGGTTAGAAAATAAAATTAAAAAGTCACCTACCATTTGAGATTTCTAACACTGAAACTCTTTTGTTTGGGTTAAACGTTGTTGCTGAATTAGTCAATAATGTCGAACATGTGTTGTTTCTACACAAACGAGAATTTGTGAGTTTAATTGAACATAAAAATTTAATAATAAGAATAAATTTATACTACAAATAGATCTTGTATAGAGTTATAAGATTGAATAATATTTATTTAGAGTAAATCTCCTTTTGGGTCCATAACAAAAATTACGATTATCACTTTATTCTTTTACAAGAAAATTTTAGTCCCGAGGCCCTAAAAAATTTAAAATGGATTCATTTAGTTGAATTTATGATCCTTATAAATTCAAAAAAAGACCCACATTAATCCCTCAAAAGAATTAAAATAGATCTACTTTGAATTTAATATAGATTAGATGACTAACTTTTTTTTATAAAGGATTAAAATGAGTACCGTATTTTTTGTTAGGGACGTGCAAAAGAGACTTTACTCTTTTATTTATAAGTAATAAAAAATTATATTTGAATTTACATCATATTTTAAATTTTTTCTTTTAATTAGGAATGTTTTTTAGAATTAATTTATTTGAAATATTATATAATAAAAATATTGTAGTATTTAAAGGGTTAAATGATAAAATTGAAAATATACTAGATAATAAAGAGTGAAGGAAAAGTTTGTTATAAAACAGTCGGTGTGTTTGGGGGCACTGTCTTTGGAGATTTTGGGCTTTCTTATAACACGTGGAAAGCAATACAAGGTGGTAATTGACAATCAGTATCGCAATCCATGAAGCCCAATGTGAATGCGTGTGTTAAGTAGAATCCACGCAGTAAATAAAACAAAATTTCTTAAAATAAAAATAAAAATAGAAAAATAACGCCCTGTTTGTTTGTCTGCAGAGAGAGAGAGAGAGAGAGAGAGAGAGAGGGCAACACCACCACCACACATGGGTAAGATAGTGGAGAAGAAGAAGAAGAAAGGACGACCCTCTCTTTTGGATCTCCGAAAACGAACTCTGAAGGAGCAACAACAACAACTCAAGCGAAACCATAACTCTGATTCGAATTACAGGACCACCCCTAAACATGTCCGGCGATCTACCCGCCGGAACCCCAATACAGACTTGGCCGGGGATGAGGATGAGGAATTATCGAGTGGGACGCGGCGTCAGAAGAAGCTCAAACTCGTTCTCAAATTACCCTCACACTCCTCCAATTCATGTGGGTCGGAGGATGATCTCGTTGTCTCCAATTGCATGAAGCGCAAGATCAATCCCATACCCCATGGATCCGGGCCCGTCCATACGGTATTTAATTTTCGAGAATTCGAATTGCCAATTCCTTTTTTTGACTTATTGCTTTTCCAAATACCTTGAATTTCGGGTGTCTAAACTTTCAGTTTGAACCGGTCTTACACCCTACAGTATCAACAATTTTTTTTTTTTAATTTTGTCTTTTTTTGTATTCTTTATAAAGCATTTAATCTATCTTTACTTAAAAGGAAAATCATAATGACTTGACTTTCATATCTCATAAAAAGCTTCTATTTGTCTCTCTCTCCTTTTTTATTTTATTTTTTATTTTATTTTTAATAGTTGTTTCCCAGTTTCGAAGTCTAACTGTATTTATTTCCCTTTTGGACACTTGGAAATATGCCTGTTTAACATACACTTTGCTGGTTTGTTTCTCACCGCGGGAAAGGCGCAAACTTGTTTTTCATGACTTTTTTTTTTCCTTTTGTTCTTGCAGTGTCAGAAGTCTACTTCTGGTATAGACCTAGCCAAAACCCCTCAAGGTTTGTTGACCTTAAAACTACTAGACACGATTTATCTTTCATTTTTTTTATAATAAAAATAATTTGAAAGCTTCTTGAGTGTTATCTGATCGTGCAGCGACCCAGTTAGATTCTGGACTCTCAACATCTTTACCTGATAAAACGCTGTTACTTTTTATTCTAGACAGGCTTCAAAAGTATGTCTTCCCTCTTGCACTGTACCTAGTTTGTATCTGTACGTTTTGATGCAGTATCTCAATTCCATTTCACTGAATGTTTTAATATAAATCAGGAAGGACACTTATGGTGTGTTTTCCGAGCCAGTCGACCCAAATGAGGTTAATCTTAAGAAATATTTGTGATAATAACTTATAGCTCTCGTGCAATTCTCTTTTATTTTAACGTGATAATCACTGCTCGCAGCTTCCAGATTACCATGAAGTTATAGAGTTTCCAATGGACTTTGGCACTGTAAGGAAGAAGCTAGATGATGGAGATTATGCCAACTTGGAACAATTTGAGGTTAGTATTTAACTTAAGTTTGAGCTTATGTTGAATAGTTTGGCCCAAGCAGCTTTTACCTTTGCTTTCCTCGTTGTGTCACTTGTGTGTTAATTTGTTTCCAACTGCTATGCATAAGGAGGCCAGTTGTAACCGGGAAGTTAGGTAAATGAAAAAAATAAAGTCTCTTTAAACTATTTTGTTGTTGAAATTGATTCCAGTTAGTTTTAGTTTATCTCTCTTTAATTTTACATCCTTTAATTATACACACTTTTCCCTTTAATTAATGCTTTTTGGGGCTAAACATTCTTTAAATTAAATTCCAACTCCTTACGAAGGATTTGCTTAAAGTTATTAGTTAAGTGTGGATTATTTAAGGTGTCGTTCACATGGTGAAACATATTAAAACATGGAATTACTTTTATCTGTTCAGTACAATTCAGAATTTTACTTGTAGTTGTATTAATAACAATTACAAAGGATTGAGTCTCTGTTTTATATCCAATAAATGAGATCTTAGAGGATAGCAACTGTTGCGGATTCTGTTTTGTACTGCCAACTGAGGTGAATGGCTGAATACTCCCTAGTTGCTAGTCGCTACTGACCTCTCCCCCTTAAAGAACTATTGACGGTGATGAGTCAATTGACAATGGATATAAACTAAACTGTTATCTTTTGTCTGTATCCTTAAAAGGATAGTGAAATTATGACTATTTTGTACTTGTAGAGATGCAAATCTAGGTTAATTGGTTTGTCTGTCACGTTCTTTGTTAGTATGTAGAAGACTTGCACTGTCTGTCTGTTGCTTAACCATTTTTGTGCTTACTCTTTATTACTCTTGTGCAGAAAGATGTTTTCTTAATCTGTACAAATGCGATGCAGTACAATGCCCCGGATACCATATATTTCAGACAGGTAATTATATAATATGGACCCGTGCATTTACTAGAATTGAGCCATTCTCTTCATGTTTTCTAAAACTGATAAACTGATGCCAGGCACGATCAATTCAAGAACTGGCAAAAAAGAATTTTGAAAATCTTAGGCAAGATAGTGGCAATGATAATGAGCTAGAGCCAAGGGTAGTAAGAAGAGGCAGACCACCCAGCAAGAAACTGAAGAAACCACCGGTCAGGACTTTCTTGGATCGTGCTGGTGTAGAGTTTTCATCTGATGCCACTCTTGCCACTGGGGGAGAAAATGCCATGTGGCCCAATTACGATATGAGAAAAGGATCTCATGTTTTAAAGAAATCTACTTCTGCCGATCTATCTGGAAGATCTCATGTCACTCGCAATAATGATTTTTGTAGTAGTTGGTTAGCAGAGAAGAATTCAGAGAAGATTGATGAATTTACAGGTTCATAACTAACTAACAACCCACTTCGTCCTTCCCATTTATCAATCTATTTTTGTTCATCCTTTTCTCATGTAAATTTCTTGAGATAAGCAAGTCATTTTTACTTTCATCTTTTCTTTTCTTACAGGACCAACTTTCAGGGGAAATATGATGAAATATGTGAAAAAACATATTGTACTTTATGAGAATAAACGAAGCACATATAAGTATTCTCATTCACCAGCTGATGGACAAGAGCTATCGGTTTTGACTACTTTTGATGGAGAGAGGAAATTACTACTACCTGTATGTGTTTGACTTGCAGTTAATCTTTCAATTTATTTATCTGAAAAGCAGATGAAAAATATTTGCTGTCATGCATGTGTCCTTTATATTGGTGATCTGTCGTTATTAAGTTTCCCCATAAGTTTGTGCGAATAATTTTATCAGCTGAATGAATATGAGGTTTTACTATGCTCACTATGTTATAAAATCATGCCAATCAATTGCCTGAGGCAAAGGTGGCAGAGTAAGTCATTGGCAGTTTCTGGTAACTTGCTGCTTTTGGCCAGAGTTACTTGCTTCTATCGGGTTGGAATTCAGATAGCCAAGAATGGCTTTGCTTGCGCTACTCCATATTTTTTGTTAGATCTATTTTTAAATGGGTATCTACATGGTTTTGGCTGATCTCTAGACTTGGCTTTTATTTGGTTAGGTTGGCCTTCATTCAGAGTTTGGTTATGCAAGAAGCCTGGCACAATTTGCTGCCAATCTGGGACCTTTTACTTGGAAAATTGCATCTAAGAAGATAGAGAAATGCCTATCTCCTGTCATTAAATTTGGTCCTGGTTGGGTCGGAGAAAATGATGCGAAACAAAGCAATCCAGTGCCACGACCTTCATCTGCACCAAGTCTGTCATCACCGTTGCAACCCTTGTCTGGTCAAAGCTCCTCATCAGCTTCTGTGCCTGGCACATTTGATTTGAAGAATGACAAATCATCTGAAAAGCATGATGGAAACATTTTGTCGGAGAAGCATGCACCTTTAAATACCTTACCTCCAAATGGCCTTACAACCAAGCATAGTTCTCCATGTTTTATTCCCTCATCATCCTCTGTTGTTGCCAATAGATCTTCTGAACGTATAATGGGAAAAACGGAAGCTAACGGGGTATTGAATTCTACTATGGGGTGTAATCTACAGGGTGCAATATCGCCTTGGAATGCATGTCAGGTGCATCGAAGCCCTGGTATTCAGCCTCGAATGAATGGGTATAAAAATGCAGCTCAGGTGGGGAAAAATATTGAAGAGACCCAACCTGCTGGGTTTAATCTTCATACTTGCTCAGTGATTGACACATCACCTAGATCTAATAATAACGTTTTCCATCCTGCTCCTGCAAACAGCTTAAAATCAGATGATGTTGAGCTCCCAGAACATTCAAGTGTAGGTGGTAGCGTTACATTATCAAACTCAAGGAGCGAGTCTGTGCCTTGGCAGCCAAATCAGAAGTCTATTTCCGGACTAGCACCACAGCAGAAGTCAGACTCAGTTCCTCCAGATCTCAATGTGAGATTTCAGGCTCCTGGATCTCCAAATTCGACCCCTGATTTGGTGTTGCAGTTGTGAAGTAAAAGATTTTCCTCCTGTATTGTTTATTTATTAATTTAACCATAGAACGTTAGGGACAGGGTTTGTATTCAATGCGCCTGGCAGAGAGTAATGCTAGGCCTCTTCTAATTTCTAAATTATCCAACTTTGTTGTAAAGGAGTAGGTCGTTTCCTGTACAGATTGATGTATTCTAATTTAATTTTCAAGTCAGCACCCAACAGGTTTAATTGTTACATTGGGAAAACCCAGTTTGCATACAATACTTCCGCCCATAATGTACAAGTCTATTGCTGTGATAATCAAGGTTTGCTGATAGCGTGTTACATTGGCAACTTTTTTTTGTCTTTTGTAGCAAAAACAGAAATATTAAACCCATTAATAAAAATTAATATTTTAATAATGTAATAATAAATGATTTAATAGTAATAAAAATTATATTAATAATGTATGTTCGATGCATAATTAAATGATATGCTCATAAAATAACTAAATTCTTAGTCTATATCCGAAAGAAAATACAGTATAAATAAGTTCAATGATTTTTTTGGGAATATAACAGAAAATGACTTAACTTTCCACTTCTCGTTACTCGTCACTACTGACGAATCAAAATAAACATACTTTTCAAAAATATATTTTGTTTTGAAATAGAAAACTCTTTTGGGATCCTTTAATTAATTATTTTTAATAATTAATAATTTTAAATTTAAATTTTTTTATAATCATTGAATCAAAATTAAATGAACGATTATCATTTGATTTCATTTTATAATTGTTGATTATATTTTGATTCAATGAGTATAAAAATGGTTATAAGAAAAAAAGAGGTGATATATATATTATCCTTTTATTTTTTTTAATTTATATTTGAAAGTTGAATTAAATGAGATAAGTAAACACCCCGGGTAAAAGAATTAAAAAGAAGAGAGAGAGAGAGAGAGAGAGTGTGGAACAAGAGAAGGAAGAAGGATCTGATCTGACTGCGTTGGTGGCCAGCCAAGCCCAATTGGGAACAAGACGAGAGGAATGAATGAAGTAACTAGTTAGTTATTATTATCACACAATATTCAAGATTCAAGTTTCAATCTAATTTAATCCCAACTCTCATGGAGACTTATACACGCCCCCTACTACTTATGTTCTTCTTTTCGGTAAGTTTTCAATTATGGGTTTTTAGGGTTTGCGCGCGCGCGCCTCTGCATAATTAGAAAAGAAAAGCTCTCTTTTTCATTTTTTCAATTATGTGGGCAGGTTTTGTTTTATGGTGCAGATTCTTCAACAACCAAGTAACTACTAGTCCATTCTTTTATTTCTTATCATCTTTGCGATTCATTCATCTGTTCTCACTTTCTCTGTTTCTCCCCTTCTCCTTCCCAACCTGATTTCTTTTCTACAGAGGATCTGGGGCCCTCTATGGTTGCGATCAATGCCATCGCATCAAGGTGAGTTCATCTCAGATATCTAGTTCAACACTGAAAATAACTAAACTTTCTTCGTATGTAGTTTTATTAATGCATCATCATGTACCCTTTGCATTGTTGCTGTTTGTGTGCAAGCAGGAACAAGATATTTCTACTACTAGAGTCCGCAATTATCCTGATGAAAAGGTATTATTCCTCATCATTACTATATGCAACGGAGAGGAACCAGCAATAATGCTTCTAGTGTAATGATTTTATACAGGACATTGATATAATTGCAACATACAGCGATGCAACTGGCCATGTTCGGCTAGCTAGGTTGAAAATGAGGGGGTTATCTGACTCCTGGATATGGGAAAACCCTACTCATGGAAACAATGAACATCAAATGAGCTCCCAGGTACTTTAGTTTGATATAATCTATTTCTTTAATTCAGTTCGTTTCAGTAATTTGGAAGGACTTATATATAGCCGAAAACATAACCTATTACGATATATTTACCTTAGCATTTCCATTTCTTGTTTCAAATGTATGAAATCCCAATCTGAGCTGCTATTTTCTCTCCATGACCACTCACTGTCTGGTAATATTCATGATCTGATACACTTACAGGGTCTGGTGGAATCATTTCATACTGATTCAAGATTTGAAGACAATCCCAAGCACTCCACAGATGAACGTTATCCTGAAGAAAGCAGAGTTAGGATTCCCCATTCCTCATCAATGACTCCGGTGAAGATCAAGCGCCGGGTAATTATATAATTTTATCTTTAGCAACTCAGCCAAACAAAAATGATAGAGATAAGAGAAAGAGTGTTTGTTCCATTCTCTGTTTTTGCTGTTGATTGGGGCTTTTCTTAATAGTTTCAAATCCCTTAGATAATGCGGCAAGAAAGAAGGAAAGCTCGTGCTGCTGAACTTATTCAGCAAGACAAAGAAACCGACAATCACATTGTATCTGCAGCAATTGAACGCTCTGAAGGGTTTGATACCACTGTCAAGGGAAAGTATAGTATATGGAGGAGAGAATATGAAAACCCAAATTCTGATTCAACTCTGAAACTCATGCGAGATCAAATAGTAATGGCCAAAGCATATACCAACATTGCAAAGTCTAAGAACAAAACTGTTCTTTACAAAGCTCTTGTCAAACATTCCAGAGAGAGTCAACAAGCTATTGGAGCATCCAATTCTGATGCCGAGCTTCACCTTGGGTATTTTTATTTCCTTAGTCTTGTTTATCAGGCTCATTACGTTGTTTCAATTTTCATGCAAAGTTTATATTTATTGCTTTTGCTAGAGCACTTGATCAAGCAAAAGCTATGGGTCATGTTCTTTCTATAGCAAAGGACCAACTTTATGACTGCCTTTTGGTGGCGAGGAAGTTGAGGGCGATGCTTCAATCAACTGAAGATAGTGTGAATCTACAGAAGAAAAGAAGTGCATTCTTGATTCAGCTGGCTGCGAAAACCGTGCCTAGACCATTGCATTGCCTTCCCCTGCAACTTGCAGCGGATTATTACCTGCAGGGACATCATAAGAAAGTAAATCTTGACAAAGAAAAGATTGAAGATCCATCTCTTTACCACTATGCTATCTTTTCTGATAATGTACTGGCTACATCTGTGGTTGTTAATTCTACAGTGCATAATGCAAAGGAACCGGAGAAGCATGTATTCCATATAGTGACTGATAAATTAAATTTTGCAGCAATGAAAATGTGGTTCCTCATCAACCCTCCCTCTAAAGCAACCATTGAAGTTCAGAATATTGATGATTTCAAGTGGCTGAATTCCTCATATTGTTCTGTTCTACGTCAACTTGAATCTGCAAGAATCAAGGAATTTTACTTTAAAGCTAATCATCCTTCCTCCCTTTCTGTTGGTTCTGACAATCTGAAATATAGAAATCCAAAATATTTGTCTATGCTGAATCACCTAAGGTTCTACCTTCCTGAAGTTTATCCAAAATTAAACAGAATTCTTTTCTTGGATGATGACATTGTAGTGCAGAAAGATTTGACACCTCTTTGGTCAATTGATTTGAAAGGGATGGTGAATGGTGCAGTGGAGACATGCAAGGAGAGCTTCCATAGGTTTGATAAATACCTAAACTTTAGTAATCCACTGATCTCCAATAATTTCAGTCCTGAGGCTTGTGGCTGGGCATTTGGCATGAATATTTTTGACTTGAAGGAGTGGAAGAAACAAAACATCACTGGAATATATCATCGGTGGCAAGATATGGTAAATTCCTAATCTTATTCTTCCTGTTGTAGTTGCCCAAATATATTTTATTATTTTCAACTTTTCTTTCTGTCTGAATATCATTTTATGAAATTGGTCGCCCTTGTGTTTGGTTGCCTGAAGATTCCGATATCTGCATCCTGCCCATGTTTATTTTCTTTTTCAGGCCTCAATTTCAATTACCAGAAAGCCATGTCTTACTGTCTTGGCATTTTACGTAGTAGTTTCTTCTTTTCAGATGTATAATTAATCACTTTGTTTCTCTGCAGAATGAGGATAGAACCCTCTGGAAGCTTGGAACCTTACCCCCCGGACTAATCACCTTTTATAATCTGACCTATCCGTTAGATCGGGGCTGGCATGTTTTGGGACTTGGCTATGACCCAGCTCTGAACCTAACAGAGATAGAGAAAGCCTCTGTTATTCACTACAATGGAAACTACAAGCCATGGTTGAATCTTGCTGTTTCCAAGTATAAATCATACTGGTCCAGATATGTTATGTTGGATAATCCATATCTTCAAGTTTGCAACCTAAGCGAATAGTGATTTTCGTGTCCTTATTTTTCCTCTTTCAGTAGCAAATTTTACTTTTTTGAGAATGGCAACAAATGTAATATATTTGTTTCTTAAAGAGAAACTCAAATGCTAACATTTTGATCAGAAAATGGCAAAGGGTAAATTTTGTGTTGTGAGCGGCACATCATCCTGAAGATTGCCATGGTTTCTTTACTAACTGTAAGTTAAAAGTTTGACAGACGACATAAATTATGGTCATAATGTATTAAGCTAAAAACACTGGAAAAACAAAAAAAAAAATGCATCTTGTTAATTCAATCATTTAAGTGTAAAATTAACAAAGATTAAAATGAAACTGGTTGATGTTACATGTAATTGGGGCATCATGTACGTATAAATATACCTAGCACGCTTTTAAAGTAAAGTATGCAACGCATAGATATAATAGCATATTCATATCATAGATGTATATTTATGGTAGTTATGTTCGACTATGATAATAATAGTAATGTTATAGAGAGCGTAGAATGAATTGATTTAAATTCTACATTTATAACTATACCTTCTTCTTCTTTGTTTTCTTTTTACTTTTTACTTTAAGGGTGAAGTTTAAATACTGCTTATGTAGTTTACTCTGAAATCACTTCTCGGAAGAGATTTGGCAAAGTATCAAGTATGGCATTCCCTCTTGGGTGGTCTTCGGTGATGGGAGCGGTAGCAGTGCATGCTCCTCCCGTTGGTGATCTCGACAATTGTGTCAACAGGTATGCATTGGAGGACGGTTTTGGCTGGCGAGTTGACCACTTAAGCCAGTACTTTGCTGCTAATATTATTGGAGTTACGGAGATTTATTGTTGAAGGGGACTCTCTTGAATTAGTCTCCATGCTCACCTCCAATGTTGCACGACAACAGTTGTTGGTTAGAACTCTGGCTTGGCTTCACAAGCATGGGCATATAAAGATCTTGCACACTCCTTGTGATTGCAATCGTTGGGCTGATTGGCTAGCTGGTGTAGCAATGAGATCAAAGGAAAGGATTCAAGTTTACAGCTTAGTTTCCGAAGGATTGGAGAGGCTTTACTTTGATGATTTGGCTAGCATTTCTAGTTTTGATTTTAGTATTCGTTAGTGTTGGAATATTCAAAGTGTGATTGAATTTTATTTGGAGAACTTATAGACCCAATATCTTAAAATTTTGGGTGAACACATACTGTCAGATCCCTTGTTGTGGGTTTGTCGTTTAGGCCCATTTGATGCATGGATGATAGTTTTCTCCAATTGGACTTTCTTTGACCGCTGCTCAATAGTATTATTAGAGCCAATGGTTAATTGGCTTGGGTGTACCGAGCCTGGAGATGATGATTGGTGTTCAGGTTTGTAGGCTACGCAAACTCATGGTGTGAACCAAGAGAATAACTCACTCTTGGTTTGTAATCTCATCAGTATTCGAAGAAGCTTCCATTTGATGGTGAATTGACAGTGGTAAAACTCATACTTGAGAGGCAGGTTATTGGAAATTCAAGTATGAGACATAAAATATCCTATATTGGAAAGGAATGAGCTATACAAGTGGAAGGATTTATGTATGTAATGCATTAAGGTTATGTGTTGAGACATGACATTGGATCCACTTGATGTGATTCGTCTAACTTGTGCATGGATCCTTTCAATTATATGATCTATGTCATTCGATTCCTTCATACTTTTTATCACACACGTTTGAATTCCAAATAGTTAATTTTATTCCAGGCTCTCCTTTTCAAAAAAAAAAAAAAAACACTTATTTATGAGTTTGTTTTTTTGTTTCACCACTTACCACATATTTGTATGGAATGAATCTTCAAATGGTTGAAAATTGAGAATATTTTTTTTTTGGAATATATCTTGTGATCTAAGACTAATGATGGAGAACTCTGGGGCATTCTTCGTGGTTTGGAATGATGGATTTCGAAATATTGAGCTTGGAGTGATTCATCTAGTGCAATTATTATGCTCACCAACCTTGTTGCAGCAGTCCGTGAGAGTCACCTTGTCTCTCGCATACGGACATGGTTTCAAAGAGATTGGAGAATTAAGTTTCGTTACGCTTATAGATATGGCAACATGTGCAATTACTGGAAGGATAATTTCTCCTTGATAATGGGGAGGAAGTTGATGTTGTTGTTTATCATGAACCTCCTTCCGGTATTCTGTTACTGCATTTAGTCAATGTTTTACCTGTAGGTAGGGCTCGAGCCATGGTAGTCCATTAATTTCTTATTCTTGTGTTTTTTTTCCTAGGTCGAAAAAAGATAGGATAATTTTGACATGTTTCCATTTTATAAATCAGAATTTAAATGGAATTGGATATAAATCAAAATTTTATAAATCAGACTTTAAGGCAGAGCAAGATGACGGTGCAAACCAAAAGTGCTATAACCTGCAACACTTTTGGTGGGGGTTTTCCATATGTCGCATTTTAAGTCAAAGCAGGCTGACACTTTGACCACTAAAAATGCTATGGCCCACAACACATTTGGTGGCATCAAACTTTGTGATATGTGGGCAAACAAAAAGTGCTATGGGTCGTAGCACTTTTGGCTGTGTGGCATTTTAAAAATCATTTTGAATGCGTGGCAATTAGGGAAATAACTTGTTAAAAAGTGGCGGTATGTTGAAGAGTCAATTGTCTCTTGGTTTTCTTATGTCAGTTATGAAGTTAAATAATCATAATGTTTAATGTGGGTGTTATGCGTAGTTGATGAGATGGTGTAAAGAGACTCTTGATTAACATTATAATGAGTCTTTTCACTAGTATTTTCATATTTTTGTATTGCCTTTTAATAGGCTCGGAGTATTGGAGAAATATGCATCATTCCCTTTTTTTAGTAAAAAAAAAAAAAAAGGGATGGTCATTATGACCATTGGGGCATAGTAGAGTTGTAAAAAGAGTCATGACCGCCGATTTGGGTTTTGTACAAGCAATAATTCCACGTATCGATGGTCATTATGACCATTGGAGCATGCTAATGGAGAACTTTCTTCGATCCAACGAATATTGGGATGTTGTTACCAATGGCATTGCTGAACAAGTAGAAGGAGCTCAGCTGACAGCACCACACCGAGCAGCTCATGAAGCGACAAAGTTGAAGGATTTGAAGGCAAAGAATTATCTCTTCCAGGCCATTGACCATTCTATCTTGGAAACCATTCTTTGCAAAGAAACTTCCAAGGATATTTGGGACTCCATGAAGAAGAAGTATCAAGGCTCTGCAAGAGCAAGGAGGTAGTAGCTTCAAGCGTTACACTCAAAGTCTGAAACACTTCGAATAAAGTCAGGAGAATCAATTGCATACTATTTCTCTCGTGTGATGACTATTGTCAACAAGATGAGAATCCATGGATACAAGACATAAGACATCATTGTGATTGAAAAAACACTTCAATCCTTAACACCAAAATTTAATTTTGTTGTTTGTGCTGTAGAAGAATATAAAAATATAAATGACCTTTCACTTGATGAATTGCAAAGCTCATTATTGGTGCATGAATAGAAATTCAAACAGGAAGATGCAGATGATCGAGCATTGAAGGCATCAATAGAAAATCACCAGATCAACAACAAAAGGAGAAGGCAGAAGACGGGAAAGTGGAAGAGGTCAAGGAAAAGGAAATAGAGATTGTAGCAACCAACAACAATTCCAAGGTAATTATTTTCATCATGATTCTCTAGGAAGAGGAAGAGGACGAGGACGAGGAGACCACTATTCGACCAATTATAGACCAAGGTCTGCAAACAAGTCAAATGTTGAATGCTACAGATGTCATAGATATGGCCATTATGCATCAGAATGTAGAACTTATATAAATAAGAAAATTGGAGAAAGTACTAACTTTGTAGAAAAAGAAGAAGGAGAAGAAGAAATATCTTTTTTGATGGTGAGCCATGTAAATGAAAAAACTCAGCAAAACTTGTGGTAGTAGACACTGGCTGCAGCAACCACATGTATGGAGATAAAAGACATGCTTTGAGTTAGATGAATCTTTCCGCAACACCGTCAAGTTTAGCGACAACTCCACAATATCTATAATGGGAAAAGGAAAAGTCACTCTTCATACCAAAGAAAACTCCACCCACACTATTTCTAACGTTCTTATTGTTCCATATTTAAAAACCATTCTTAATAGTGTGGTATCAGAGCCAACGGTACTTGGCCAAGTATTTGGAGATTGTGATATTTGAAGGCCTCCGCAAAAGGCTAGTGTGACTTTAATACTTGAAGAGAAGAGACTTTCGCAGAAGTTGCCCTTAGGGGGAGCATGACATTGGGCCTCACACTTGAGGGGAGGATGTTGGAAATATTCAAGTATAAGTAGTGGTGTGAAATCTCACATTGGTTAGACATAAACCAAGTGAAGACCATATAAGTACAAAAGACTCATAAACCCATGGCCTTAAGTTTTGGGTTCAAATGTGGTATTAATTTACTTATTGTGATTTGTTATTTGATCCATTGATGAATGTATCATTTTGTAAAGGATTTTGGGCTACCCCTGCCATTCTAACAATGGTCACGTCCCCTACAACTACGTACTACGTAAACAACATTTATTTTTTCCGCTTGTTTGGGACTATGAAGTCCCGACATTTCAAAATCTCTGACGTGTTGTGTCCGACACTCCGACACTTATTACAAAGACTCAAAAAAAGGTTCAAATGTTACGTTGCGTTGCATTTCAAGTTCTAACTATTAGATTAGTTGGATTATGATTACTATTTTATTGAGTTTAATATAAACATTTGGGATATCTTATGTTTTTTTTTTTTACAAAATTGATGGGTATTATAACTTTAGCTTTATTTTTTTGTTAAATTATTCAATATTAAATATAATATACACTACATAAATTAAAAATTTTATATAATATCAAAACGTGTCATAACGTGTCAAATTTTAATATTTTTTAAAATTAACGTGTCGGAGTGTCGTGTCATGTCGTATCCTGTGTCAGTGAGAGTGCAACATAAGTTTGGGATTTTTTTTTTTTAATAACTTAAGTTTGGGAAATTAACTACACGGTTTTTGTCATCCCCAATTGATTTTTTTTTTTTTTAATTAAATTCCGACCATCTGCCAATTGCAATTAATGATTTTCTCAAGTGTCTTAATATCTACTTATCATTTAATTATGTATATGAACACTGCACTGCCATTGAAGTATTTATCTTCCTCGCTATGGGAGTGAATAGCCGCGTCAGAAAATTTTTCTCAGAGGGGCAAAATTAAAACATGTATTTTTCTTTAAAATTACGATTATTTATAATTAAATCATTCTATAAATTTTGAAAAGGGACGATGACTACTTATATAATCAAAAAATCAGAAATAATATTAAAATTTAAAGGGTGGTATAAATTAGAAGGGGGACGAACCACCCTGCTAGCCTGCTAGCCCCTCCCTCACTCTATCACATGTGGAAGTGGGGGATATATGGATATATCAATTAAAATTTCGATGGATCAAATATATGCAATGGAATATAAAGCATAGTCTTTTGCATTTCAATGTTCATTATTTTGAACAAATATCCTTCAATGTATTGAATGAGCAAGGGAGAAGTAAAAGATATAAAATGGTTCCCACTTCTCCTTGTTCTAAACATGATGGAGTTTGACATTGCTGCCGCTAATAACAAGGATATAGCCTATAGGTGCTTGTGGGCCATGGATCCTACACACAATTAAGCAAAACAAAACCAGACAAATCGGGTTAGGAGGGGGTGTTGCCGCCAAATGTATTTGCAATAAAGAGGAAGAGTCTAATTGTGGGGCTGTGAGAGGATCTATATATGCGTTTACACTCCTCAAGATCAGCATCGCATGTTAAAAGAACCCATTCCCGAGCATCATCCAAATACTTGAGATCAATGTTGGTGACCTTGTTTAGATTGAAACGTCTTGCAATCTCCTGCTGTAAATCTCTGAATCCCAATTTTGGTAGCAAGCTAAAACGGATTTTATCATCCCCAAAAGTAGCTTTGACTCTAAAAGCACACAAGGGAGGGAGAGCCTCAATATCCTCTTGGACCTGGATTGATGATGCATGCAATTCTGCTAATTCAGTCCTGGGAGTGTGAGCTCTCTCTGTGATTAGAATAGGAGTTGGGTCCGAGGTTTGAGTGGAAGAAGAGGAGGGTGGGGATTTTGATTGGTCATACAAGGCATGAATTTGATTAGAATCATGATCATTGATCTTGAATGATTCACTCAACTCTGGAAAACTGGAATAGAAGGAACCAATATGAATGGCACCGTCGGTCCCCTGGACTGAATCGATCACGAGTTGCAGTTTCCTTAAAGAGTGACCTACCTTCTTAATTTTCCTCGAAGGCCACCTCGTAATCCCATATTGTCTGCATATCCTTTTTAGAGTCGTAGGACATACTACAAATCAAAGCAAAAAAGTTCCATTTTATTATCATGAGATGTATATCATATGGTGAGAAAAGGCAAAAACAAAGAGAAAAAAAGTTAATGTCATACCGCCAATGCTCTTGGCAGCTTCTTTTAGGCTTCCTGCAAAGTATTGTCGAAGAACTGCCAAGCTGATTGTCTTCTCTGCCTTGGTTCGTCTCTTGTCTCCTGAGTTGGTTGTCACTTTGAACTCTTGTTTTGGCTCCAAGGAGACACAGACACCTTTCCCCTCCTCCATCATATTCATATGTGAGATCCAGGATGATTCTTTGGAACATAATAATTGTGGTGCCGTGAGTAGTTCATCAAGAGCCAGAGGGTATTCAGCCTCGGTGAATGCTGTTATGTCATTTGCAAAACAAGGTTTGGTGGTTTTGATAGCCCTTCCAACTATTCCTTGCCCCCCGCCCCAAAGGTGGTGCTGCGAGCAAGCTTCCTGGAATCCCAATATGTCTAGATCTGCCACAAAACAAGCATGATCCACGGTGGACACATAATTCTCATCATTTGAATGCACACATCCATTCTTTCCACCTTGTTGGTTGCAGGGAGCCCATGTGAGAGCTAAAGGCAAGTTATGCGTCTTGCACACACACCTCAAAACCTCTACAATCTCATTTAATGCAGCTTCGTACATCTCGTCAAAACCCTGAATAAATCATTCATTCATTCATTCATGATTAAATAAATATCTAATCAGTATGCAATCATGATTCATGCATCCTGCTCCTACTACTAACGTACCTGTACGGCATGAGGTGGAATCAAGCTCTGATCACCCTGCAATCCATAGTAATCGATCATTCTATAATTAAAAAATTAATTTAAAATCTTAATTTCATTATATAAATAAATAAATAAATACCTTGAGAGCATGGCAGACATTCTCAATGAGGACAACACCGAGACATGTCCCGCTGCCTCGCTCAAAGACAGGAAGGGCCAAAGATCCACCTACATCGTACTGCTGAAGGCGCAGGTACTCGTGATCGTGACTTGTAAAAAAGCGAACGTTTACGTTGGGAGTCCACTCATAATCATTAACCCAATCCTCCTCAAGTTGAAGAACTTGAAGGTAACTTCCCCCTCCCCGTACCGGCACCCATATCTGAATCACCACATTTGTGTTCTTGGTGTGTTCTTTCAAGTACTCAACACCAACCACTAATCTCTCTTTCACAGAAGAACATGGTCCCGGATTCCCCCTTGGTCCAATCCACCATATCTTCCCAACAACCGATTCTTCTTGGAACATTTGAGCCTCGTATGATTGCCAAGGCTCAGGCTTCCTGTCACATCCCACGCTTGTTTCCACCCAGCAACCTTCTACCAACAGCTCATCTATCAAATCTGCTCCTGAGAACCTCCCATTGTGCACCACCCCACCATATTCCATCTTGCTTAATTTCCCTATCATGATCACCACCGATCCTCTAATTATACATTACTATACCAATTAATTTATAGTTATATATCCTATAAGTCATAACTGCATCACACGACATGAAAAAAAAAAAAGAAACAATTAAGCAACTAAAATTCAAGGTGCTACTGGCAGAAGCAAACATTAATTATGTCAGACTAGAACAGACCCACCATAGTTTTGATCAGAAAAAAAACTGTATTCTTTTTCTATCTTTTGTGTGTTGTGCTGAATCCTGACGGGAGGGTTTAGAGTACGGCGTTGTCAGTAAGAAAGGAGTTGTCGGAAAGCTTTAATATAATTATAATCTAAAGTCAAATTATAATTGCTTTACCGAGTGTATGATATGAGACCAATCAACCCAGAAATCTCAAACATTAATCGTAAAGCGGTCAAACAAATTAATCCCTTTCGACAACTCGAAAGTTGTTTTTCTGGGAGATATATTCGATCCCAGTGTGAAATAAATAAACAAGCAGACACGCCCACACAGGGCATCAAGTACAAGACTCCCTCACCTTGCTGTTGAAGATTCAAGATAGTGAACGATGGAAAAGTCTATACACTCTAGCTTGTAGAAAGACCAAGAGAGGAGTGTTAATGTTGATCTGATCTCAACTCTAAGCTGCCGAGTCCTGCTTGCTTATGAATATGATCACGGTATTATACCAGAGCATGAAAGTCTCCTATTTAATGACCACAACTGCAAATTTTTAAGTATGTCATTAGGACCCACTAGTAAGAAAAAGCTACGAGAAGCCTCACTTTGACTCTTGAGTACTGTTAGTCATACATAAATATATCTAAATTTTCACTGCTGTAAATTATACAGTAGCAACATATATATATATATATATATCAGTGACAGAGAGTAGCAGAAAGCAATAGAAAACGTAGAGACAGTAGGTTTGTTATTCTTGTTATAGAATTGGAGAGTGTTGAGGCCTAAATTGCAGATGACTTTCACACTTTTGGAAGTGTTAAGGGTAGATGATCTATCAGGTTTTATCTATCCGTGTTAAGTATAAAATGAGACAATACAAATTAAATTTAGCTTAAGTTATTAGTTGAGGGGACAAGATCCGTTTACAAAGTTTTTGTAATTTTTTTACAAATTACATTATATTCTACATGGAGAATAGTGTAGTTTGCAAAAATTTATATTCTCCCGATAGAATATAATATAGTTTGTAAGAATTTGTAAACAAAAAAAGTTTGTAAATATAAGTTGCCGCTTAGTTGAGATTATGTTAATAAATTTTATATTTCTCTTATAAAATCTGTATGTATATATCAATCTGTGTATGATCGGCTATTATAATATCATTACGAAGAAGATTCAACAGTTGAATATAGCTACAGTGGGAAATTTTTTAAATACATTTGATGTTCCCATTTGGGTATATCTTTTTGGGAAAACATTTTCTCCTTTTTAAGGAGAAAATTTTTCTATGTTAGTGACTCTTAATACAAGTAGGGCCTATAAAATAGTGGAGAAAAAAAAAGTTCCAAGGTGGGACCCATTTGTATTATGAGTCACTAACATGAAAAAAAATTTCTCCATGGAGAAAATATTTTCCCTATCTTTTTTACCAAATAAAGAAAAAAATTCCATTTCTCTCTTTTTTTTATTAATTTTTTATATTTCTGTTCATATCCCAAAATCTAATCTCTTTTGGCAAAGATGTATATCCATTGCAGGTAAGGTTTTTTCGCTACAGAGTGGTTGGATTTGAGGGGCCCTCGGCTCTTGCAGGTTTCCTCTCCATGCGCCACATGGCAATCGTACGTATTTAGTGCAGCAAAAAAAAAAATTTAAATAAATAAATTATCGGAATTTTGAGTTTTTAAAAAACTTCATATTTCATTCTAACACCTCAATCCCAGGTTCACATCGTGAAAGAAAAGATTCTTCCTGTTTCATTGGTGAATTCATTGACGCAAGGCATCTCCGAAAACTTAAAACAATAACCAGTGTGGTAAAACCTTGGGCATGGTTATTTAAGATATATAGTTGGATGGTTTGGGGGCCCTCTTTGAAAAGGAAAGGGAATTATTCTTTTTTTTTTGGTTACAAGGAAAGGGAATTATTCTTAGTGCTGAGGTTTGTTGATTTAAGAATCTCAGACAACTCATAGAAATCACTTTCTCTTAACTATTGCTTGTTTGTTTATATATAGAATTACAATAATGGAGGCGGTAAATCACTTGTCTATGGGAATTTTAATATCATGTCAAACATTAATTTTTTTAAGTTAGAACTCAATACTGAAGTAAATTTTGTTGAAGTTCATATTGGACCTCAAAGGAAAAGGGATGAAATATTCTGGTTACATGTCTCACATTTTACCATGTAAACTATGAGGAAGGATATTTTTACTACCAAATTTTTTTATTACTAACTTACTACCTATATAATCACCATTGAATCAAAGAGAGAGAATGTTAAAAAGTTTTTGAAAAAAGAGAAAATGTTGATCCAATGGTGATTAGATTGGTAATGAATTGGTAGTAGAAGATTTTGGTAGTAAAAATATCCCTCCTCGTAAACTATATAACAAAGGGATAAGACCAAATGTTTAAGCTGGTAGACGAATACTTATATAAATAGTTTTATATTAAACATAATACTTGAAGCAAAAAATTAAATAAAAACAAAAAATTCAATTATTTAAAATCTATTTATTTATTTAATAATAAAAAGTTAATTATCATTCTGATTAATTAGAAGATTTTTGAATTTCTCAACATAGAAAAGTTAGTTAAGGGTGTGGAAATAATAAAAAAAATAAAATGAATTGAATTGTTAACTTAATTAAATTCACTTAAGTTTATCAAGAATGATCTTACTTTTATCTTTGTGATTTGGAAGATACTTCTCCGCATATAAGTTATCTATAGTAAGTCTAATACGATGTTATTTTGGGGTGAAAATTATGATATTTTTATAATTTTAATTTATTTCAGCATAATAATAATCTTTATATTTATAATTTTTTAAAATTTCAATATCAAAATGACGTCATTTTTGAAATAAATATAGCTAATTTATCTGCATTAACTAGTACAGAAACATTTTTCCTTAAGATAATCATCTAAATGCTTACAAAGACTTTTTTATCCTTTGGACTATAGAAAATACCATCCCACATTCGCTTAGAAAGTTAGAATAGCCAATGAATACATACTTCTTTATAAGGATCCTTGACTTTTGTTGTAGAACATGTGGCGCTGCCAAACACTCCAAAGCTGAATATGATTCAAATTGTGTTGAAAGAAAGCGAATTTCTTCATCATCCAACAACTAATTTTGTGGAATCATTAAAGGAATCTGTTTATTTTTTTAAATGACACAACTTATATCATTTCACTCTCACAAAGAAGTGGGACCCACACATTTTTTTTTGTCAACTCTCTTCCCTCCTTTATATATCTCTTTATCTCTCTTAAAATGACACAACTTTACATCTTTTACAATGACACACAATTAATCCATTATTAAAATGTGCGACTACCCATATATTCTTGCCCGCAACTTTTTTCTTATCAAGCCACATTTTTGCATTACATTTGAGCGAAAAGTGTGTGTAATTTTAAAGGATGTAAAGTTGTGTCATTTTAAGTGAGAAAAAAAGATAAATAAATGAGAAGAGAGAGAGAGTGAACAAAAAAATATAAAGGTGCGGGTCACATCTCTTTGTGAGAGTGAAAGAATATAAGTTGTGTCATTTAAAAAGACAAACATGACATTTAAATCTTGAAAATCTTCTCTTCCTCTGTCGATCTAATTCTCGGACCTTTTAAGACCTAATAATACTAGCACAATGAAAAACAAGCTCCCATCAGTGAATGCCGGGCTGTATACTTGCTAGTTGCTACAACATGCTCATGCCTAATTGAAAAACCATTCTTGTTGGAAAACATGAAATAAAAATTATAAGTTTTTTTTTTTTTTTGGTGAAAAAAAATATTATAAGCTTTACTAGACTGATATGAGTAAATTACACTGAATAAAAATTAAAGCACTACTCGACTGATATCAGTTACGTTTTTAAATAGTTATCGAGAGATTCAATTATCACGATAAGTTTAAAAAATTAAGTAATCCAATTTTTTATATAAAAAAAATTACAATAAGTAAAGTCAAAGGAAATTTATTTAAAAAATTTACCAAACAATAATGTAACTATAGGTCCTTGCCTCAATTTCTTTTGTAATGGCTCTGATTCGTGTAAAAAGATTATTAAGGATAAAATATCAACTAATTAATATTTTTTTTTCTTTTTACACTTTTTAGTTATAAGACAAGATTATGATATTACATAAGTCCCTAAATCATTTACTCAAAATATTTGGTGTCTTTTATTTGTTTTTAAATATTTTTTATTTAAAAAATATATTTAAAAAATAAAAGCTTTAAGATTTATTATAATGAATTTTTAAAATAAAAAATAACTTCTATATTTTTTTTAAAATATCATTATTAATTTTTTTAAGTTATCTATTTTGTAATATTTTATTCATATTTTATTAGTTAATTACTAATATGAAAAGATATAGTGGTGTAATGGTTATATTCAATCTTAATTATTAATTTTACTTGCATATAATAACTCATATTCATAATTAATGATTAAAACTAAGTATAATTTTTTATTTATTTTTGAAGATATTTTAATCTGATCATCGTTTCACGAACTAATTTGATCGGGGAAAAGTATGATATTTACTGTCGATGGTATTTTACTATGTTCGGTAGTTTTCAAGTAGAAATTCCTTTTGCTCGGAGTAACCAATATATTTGTAACAAGTGGTTAAATTAGAATTTTTCCTGAGTCACTTTCTTGATTGCCAATAAAAATTCATGTTAATGTCACCTTTAAGTGCCTTTCATCCTCCAGGAAGCCACGGTTGGGAAAGCTTAACCTACAGAATTAGTATTCTAATTCCCTAACCATGCTATCTCTTATCTCTCTCTTCTTTGGTACGTTATTTTTATTTCTTTGGGCTGAAGTTAATTACTTATTTTTAAATTCAACAATGTACTTTGCGGTCCATATTTGGAATCCTTATGAATCATGAGTTGGTGACATAATTAGATTCCAATACAAGAATATTTCAAGGTAGGGCACCGCACCTCTTTAGACTTTTTTTATTTTTATTTTTTATAATGACACCTCTTTAGACTAATTACATCTTCGTTACTTGACTAAGATCGGCAATCCGGAAAGAAACGAAAATGTTAATACATATCCATTACTCCTCATATCTTTTATATTAAAAATGAAATATAGAATTAGAATATTAGCGTGTAGAAATTTGAATAAAGTTCATTCTAATTAAATAATAAAAAATGTTTAAATATAAAATTATATATGTGTTTGTGTGAAGAACTAAGTTTTTCTTTTATGTGAAGATAAAGAGAGATTTACTTTTTTTTAAAATGGAGGTTCTAAGTACGGGTTAAAAAAGTTTGGTGATTTTTTATGTAAACAATCTTAAGATCTTTAAATGATCATTTATTTTCCGATGTATTTTGTACTACTTTTTTATAAGAGGAGGGATATTCTTACTACCAAAATCTCCTACTACCAACTCATTACCTATCTAATCACCATTGGATCAACATTTTTTCTTTTTTCAAAAACTTTTTAGCATTCTCTCTCTTTAATTCAATGGTGATTAGATAGGTAGTAAGTTGGTATAGTAGGAGATTTTGGTAGTAAGAATATCCCTCATCTTTTTATAAACTTCTTTCATATCTTTAGATATACTTGTAGTTGGTTTATAATGATTTTCATCAATTTTAAGAAATAATATTACAACGATTTTGTCAAGCCTAAATAATATGATAGTCAAATCCCGCAAAAACTTAATTTGGCCGGCAAGACTAAGTACATCATAAATTCAGGATAATAATCAGATCGTTGCAACAACGATTCATATGCTAATAAAACTCAAATCATAAAATGTTATCAACTCGTTTAATAAGAATATACAATAATCATGTATCAAAAGAAGAAGAAGAAGATTATACAATAATCTAAGCCTCCTGTTATCAGACAATATATCATGAGTTGTGTCACATGTCTATCATTTTGGGCGAATCTTTAATCGGAGAAACGTGTTAAAGTTAGCAAGCTGACTAGAAAGTGATATAACATTATTATATTTTGGATTAGTCATTGAAAATGTTGTAATAATATATATTGTTTAGAGTTTATTTTGTTATAATATATATTTGTTACAACAATCGAATGTAATCATAATAAAAACGAAAATGAAATATTAATTATTTGGGTTGAATTGATTCTTTACGTGATATCAGAGTTTTAGTAACCACAAGATCACGAGTTCGATCGTCATCACCACCCACTTGTGAAATTAAATAAGCATAGGATAAATCAAAAAGGAAAAAAAATTGGACATATGCATTATCTACGTTTCAAGTCCTTAAGGCTTTTAAGTGAGAAGGTGTATTATAGAATAATATAAACCATTAAAAAGACCTTCGTTTAACCTCTTAAAATTTTGGGTTGAATTAATTTATACCAACCTATACCGAAAAATAAAAGTTCTACTCGGAATCATAGAATAGTGTTTTTAATAGAAGCCCTTCCTCATCCCCGAAAAAAAATTAATATAGTCCAGGCCCACCATTTATTTAGTGACCCATTTTTCATAAATAAAAATTTTTCTTCTATTTCCATCTTTTTTTTTTGATTTTCCCCCTCCGTCCCTTTTTTATTTTATTTTGGGAGCAACCACCATCGTCATGTCCCGTAAAAAATCTTCTCCCCATCCCCAATGAAATATGTCTTTATCAATAGAAGTAGATATTATAAGCGGCGAATTGTTAATTGACATCATTCAAATAAAGTAACTGAATATGGATTCGAGGATCAAGAAGATGACGGTGGATTAGGAAATATACCTACGTGTTTCTGCACAAAGTTCTTGTAATAAAGCACAAATCATGGTGATTATAAAAAAAAAAAAAGAGACAGACCACAAATCATGGTCTACTATTCTATGCTTTACGGGGTTTATTATTTCTCATGTTATAACTTAGGGTTTATCATCTATCATTTAACATGACCACAAAAATATTCCTAAACACACAACATTTTGTGAGACCCACAGCCAAAAAAAAAAAAAATTTCGGCACACAAAACGAATCTCTATAATATAACACAATCACTTTTCTTACAACATAACTCTTATAAAACCCTATAACTTATAGGAGATAATTTTATCTCCTAAATACACAATAAAATATGAGACTTATACTTTTTTTTCTCTCGTTTCTTTTCACATGGATCCACGCAAGCTCTACACATATAAAATATATATAGGAGATCAAGTTATCCACATAAGCTTATTGAATTTTAATACATTGCATTACCAAACACTATTACTAGATGATATTATCTTATACAATATATTATTTTATACAATATCGTGTCAAACGCTTGATAGTATTAAAATTCAATCAGGTCTTATACAATCAGGCCTTATATTATCAGGCCTTGTCCTATACTATGCACCAAACATGCCCTTAGGCCGGATTAAGTTATACATCATTTTGATGTATCAAGGGATTATGCTGTATAAGCTTATACTATACGATATCAAACAACTAAAAATATCGCAATGTATAGTATAAATTTATACTATCATGTCTTATACATCATACCAAACAGACTATTACACTCTTAACTTCCGAAGGAGATTATCTTACTCTCCCTTCTAATAAAGAAGAGCTATTTTTACATCGGAAAGTAACACGGATAGAGATTGTTGAGTGATGATACATCTTGGGTTTAAAAAAATAAAAAAATCATTTTATGTCAAAATTTATAATCTCAAATTTCAAATATATTCATAAAATTTTAAAACTTATTGCCTTATTTCATTATATAAACGTATTTAATAAACGTGAAATTACAAAAACTTATATCGCATAGACATTATCTCACAAAATGCCATAAGTATATAATTTCTTTTGCTTTCTTGTTATTTTGTTATGAATTTGATTCATCGCAAGAAGTTAAAAAGGGAATCTATTTTATAGTAATAAGCCTGCTCATAAACAAGTTGTCCAACCCAGAAGCTTCCATCTTCTGGCCCAAAGCCTGGCTGTATGATAAGCATACCCATTACTAACTTGCAGTGCGGCCCTCGATCACACGAAAACGTAATTAAAATGTTTCGATTTTTTAAAATTATTTTTAGAAAGAAAAAGAAAATCATTTTAAAAAAAGCATTTTGAATAAAAATCTAATTGTTCTACCCTTGCCAAAGACTAGGTCCTAGTTGGTCAATAAACCAGTTCCTTTATGTCAAAATAAAATAATATAATTGTTCTACCCTTATTACTTCTTTTCCGTCACTAATTATCGATTGATTGCTGAATGTGTTCCATTACGATAAATATCTGCTCACACAAGATATGAACATGGGTAACGCCAACGGTTAAGGCTGACGTAATTTATATTAGGATGCAACGCAAGAATCTTCTGCGTCCTCCGGTGAGGACTCACAACATTTACTTATAAACGGAGAGAATGTATATTCTGATGAACTGCATGGATGAATAGAAAGAAACAAGGGTAGACGAACTGTACAAGAAGCACAAGTGGCTATCGATCCCAGTTTTTCAATTTCATAACCAAGAGGTGCGAGACACTTTCTTAGTCAGCTGGACAACCATAAGATTATATAACATTCAGGATAAACACTACGCACAATTCACAAACAGAAAGTTTCCACTGCATGAGGAAATTTACTGCAGCCGAAAGGGCTGGAAGATCATGATGATGTCTTCAACTTATCTGAACATTCGTCATAATCGGCTGGTGCTTTGAAGTTCTTCACTGATTTTCCCAAGACATTTAAAATTGCAACACGCTGTAATTCTTTCGCTGTCATCAAGGAGAATATGTGAGACAAAAATCATCAGCTTGCTGTTGTCTCAAAATATATGTCGTTTGCTAAAACTAAAAACACAACCAGTTGCTGAACGTATTTCTATGGATATAGATATATGCACTTTAAAACGATGATAAATAATTATTTTTGTCATTCGTGATGATTTTGTATAAACAAGCAATACATAGGGGAGGATTTCCTCTAATTACACTATACAATTACTCACGTTTATAATCACACCCAATTATTTCTATAATTAAGTCAATCACACCCAATTATTTCCATAATTAAGTCAATCACACCCAATTATTTCCATAATTAAGTTTGACTTTACAGCTAAGCAATCAAACTAGGAAAGAAAAGAAGCTATACAATCACATTCAATCATTTCCATAATTAAATTTGACCTTACAACTAAGATAATCAAATTAAGAAAGGAAATAATCACAGAGAATCTCAACACATGCAAGCAGATTGGGGATACTGACTGACAAAATGTAAATATATAATTTTCGCATCCTACCACCCAGACTCATGACCATAAGCATGATATGCAAATTGTACTATTGAAGCTTGTTTTTCATCCTCTTTTCTTTTTTTAATGTTACCAAGAACAAAAAGTGAATCTGTCAAAACTTGAACATCTAAGTTCCGACTGTTGTCTCTCAAGTCCCAAGCATCAAATATAGCCAGAAGCATGATAGGGAGGGCAAATAAATTATAAAGCATTAAGTTTCAGTAAATAGAGAGATAACAAATTAATAAACAAGTAACAGAGGCAACAAACTGTTAAACATAAACAAGTAACAATACATCAAAGGCAGATGAATTCCCAGGCATGGCAGCAGTAAATGACATCAAAGTGATTAAATTACCACAAGCATGGTTGTAGTGAATAGTCATAGGATTTGAGCCAATGCATAATAACTCCACACCCCACATCCAGTAGACATTGAGTAAGCATCATATCTAAGCCCACAATTATGAAAGGAAACGCGCAAAACAACTATTCCATTACCTTCCTCTAGTGAAAGCTGAATTGATCTCTTCTCTAACTCAACGGCATGTCTACTAAGTTCAACTGAGGACAGGGAATGAAGCACTGCCAAAGGACAATATCAGCCATATAAAATATCAAGAATTTCATAAGAAAGCATGTGAGGGATTATTTTATTGTTCCTAGACATACTTTTGATATATTCTTCTTGGTCTGATTGGTCCAATTTCGTCAAAAACATCTGCAGTTGTTGGTATCGCTCCTCCCAGTGCACATTTTTTAATCGCTTTGGATTACGAATGGTAGGGCTAGGGCCAGAAGAAGCTGTCACATAATTGGACTCAACAGGTGCTAACTTCATGGCAGACTTCCCAAGAGAAATAGGAACTGAAGGCTTTCCAGATGAGCCCAATGAAGAAGCCATAGGAAAAGGTGCAAATGCTGGGAAACCAGAAACCTTGGCCTCCTTTATATGAGGTTTTGGTTGAGCTGTCTCCTCTTCACAACAAAGTTGCCTCGAATGTGGACAATAGGGATTAATACTTGGATTTTCACAAGCAGTGCTCTTGCCCAATTCTGCTTCTGATTTTCTACGGACATACACAAGATGTCCACTAGCCGTATTATTGCCTGGAGATTGTTGGAGGTGGTTGTTCACTGGGTAGTCAAGTGATGGTCTCTTTGTGCCAGAAACTCTATTAGAATCAGTATCAGGATCCTTATCCTTTAAAAATGAAGAGCTTCCAACAAAGGTTGGCACCATGATTTTATTATCATTATGCAGATCTGTCAATGCTGTCTTCTTCACAGCAACAGGTAGTTTATCACGATTAGGCAAGTCCATTCAGAATTGCTTCACTATACTCACAAAATTTAGAATCTATACCTTATTGAACCATCTCCAGCTGTCCTGAAAAGCTAGATGTTAGGTAGCGTGTAGCTGCCAGAATAGTGGTCAAATTAAAAAAAAAAAAAAAAAACTATATTTTATGCAAAGGAAATGGAAATATGTTGTTTCGGGAAACAAGTCCTATCTGCCACTTTCCACGATAAACCACATGCTCTGTAAGACTTCGTATAAGACTTTCCTTAAGTCTACAATCTTAACATATAAGTCACTTCTGACGATAATGAATTTCTTGTTATAGGGTAAATTCCCCTTTGATATCCGAGTCTCCTCCTGATTCTTGTAGGGGACAACAATTTTAGATTGGCAAAAAAGACCTAATTTTACTATGGAAAAAGCTCCTAAAAAATTGAGTATCATCAAAATCTGATAACAAGATTAAACCCTGTCAATTGAAGGGTACTTTTGACTCATCTAAGGTATGAGAGCCTGAACAATATATGCACATAAAGTCAAGGTTAAGCAAATTCATGACTTCCGCAAGCTTGGACATGAGGGAATTATATGACACATACTAGAAGGCTATTTTTAATAACAAGAGAAACAAAATATAAGCAGTCGTTCAAGAATTCTTATTAAGTAATTCTAAAATCAATGACAGTTAAAATTATAGAGTCATGTCAAGTTTCAAGATCATTTCAACCGAAAAATCAATTCAAGGTAAAAGACCCAACAATGTAACTATGAATTGTCAAGATTTCAATGTACCTAACAATGAAAATTGGGAAAATCTTATTTTGCCAGAGAAAACTGGGAGATTTGAAAGCATACAGGCATCAAGTAACAAATGTCTATGTTGACTGATATACTAATGTTATGAACTGGTGTTATGGGTCCTTTATGCTTCCCATTCACCTCTCCCACCAGAAGACAAAATGTCTACATCGCCAATATTCTACCCCTCTCTGTACAATCACCTTTCATTACCTATAACGTGATTCTCCTCATGATTGGAAGTACATTACTCACTCATCAGCAGTAACCGCTCACTCAATTGCATGCACTTCCTCACAACCACCTATATAAGCACATTTCATGTAATAGGGCAGGACCTTTGAACCTTTAGCTTATTTCCCTCTCTCTATGCTTATCGCACATGCCCCTGCACTCTGTAGGTGAGCACCCACTCTCTTACTCCACCGTAATACACAGTGGAAACTGGAAACCACAATTTCTTCACATAAGACCATCCACAGGGAGACCTGGTTCCACCATATCTAGTCTCTCCTCCTGGGACCGTATATCAAACCCTCAGTCCACCTAGCCAGGCTGAACAACTAAACAAGGCGCAAGCAATAATATGCTGATTTTTTCTTTTTATCTCTTTGCTCTGAAGGTGAATTTTACCTTCTAAGAATAGAGGTGAAGAGTGAGATTCTAGGTACTAAACCAGTTGGGTGAAGTACTTTTTTCAAGTGAATCAGAGTATTTAATGAGAATTAATAAATCAAATGATATAAAACAGCAACTGCAGCTGCCTCACAAACCATACCCCTCAAACTAGGAATCCAGGCATAGGGAGATGACCTCTGTATACTTTATAACTCTTAAAAGATGAGACTCGACGATGCTGACTAATGGGATCAATTATTGTCAAATGTTGGGGGGGCTATTGCATCATGTAACTGTAGTTGTTTTTACTTAGGGTTTATTGGCTGTAACAGGAGGAATAAGATTGTCTAAAAAACACAAGTTTTTTTCCATCTATTTTGGCTGTGTTTTAGTTATCCTCGTGGTTCTTTGCTCTGCAGATGGAAGCCCTAGGCCAACACATCCCAAGAACAGATCCATCCAAGCATTAGTAGGTAGGTATTGAGGCCAAAAACACGAAATCAAAATGTGCTGTGTTTCTACCATCAAACACGCGTGATCATAAGCAAGCATTAGTATGTAATGTAATTTATCGTTCTATTTTTCCCTCTAAGTATTATAAGTATTCTTTGTTACTTCAATCTATCTCCATGGATAGAATGGCGCGTGAGAAACTCATCTCAATTATTCTTTCAATTCGTAATCTATCACTGTACATTTAACCAAAAGCAATAAGGGTTTTTGAAACAAAAAATGCTAACGCGAGAGAGAGAACCTGAAAGAGGTCTACAACATGATGTCAGCTTCCGGTGAGAGTGACGGCGTGGTTGCTGCGAGAGAGAGTGGCGGAACCGAAGTAAAAGATTAGCGCGAGTTCCCTCACACACCCCGTGGGCCGTGGCGTGCTGCCCCACTTCTATTTAAACTTCCAACTTCCATTATTTATTTGCAGTTTTAGCTACTGTTTCATTAATTATTAACAGTAATCATAATACTTCTTAATTTGAAAATAAATTTAATTCTTATAGAGTCAACATTTACATTTGTTGAGCGGAGTAGCTTTTTTAATATGTATAAAAAGAAGAAGAAAAAACTTATTTAAGAATACTATACCAAAGAAAATAATCATAGACGTTCATATATGGAATAATGTAATTAAAAAGATGAATACTTTTTCGAGATAGATATGTTTACAAACTTTTTTTGAGATTTTTTACAAATTACACTATGTTCTCTCGGGAGAGAACATAGCGTAGTTCGTAAGAGTTGGTCAACAAAAAAGTTTGTAAATATAAAATGCCTCATACTTTATAGTCATCTTTCAATTTTTTTAAAAATGTGAAACTGAACGGTCATGGTTAAGGTTTAGGGCTTGTTTGGTGGCCAAGATAGAATAATGGTAGGATATGATATGGGACTGATAAAGGTAGGATATGATATCAGGCTGATAAGTCTATATCATGTCATGTGTTTGATGAACACTTGATTAGCGATCTGACAACATTATGAAGAAGGAGAAAGGAAAAAGAAAAAAGAAAATATAATTCAATAAATACAAATATATTGGGTAGCGTGAGAATATATTGGATTGCGTGAGATATATTGGATATCCAATATTAGTATCATATCCTGTTGAATCCTAACCCAGCTTCTCCCATAGGATAAAAAATCATGTATTGGATAGGATAAAATGAGACAATAAAATAGTTAATCATATCCTATTGACCCACCAAATAAGAGATAAAAGTAGGATATGATAAGTTATCATATCCTATATTCTTTATCATGTGCTTCAAACAAGCCATTAGGATCTAAGTAGTTTATTATCTAGGCGATGCACGGTGAAAAAAAATTAGCACAATTATTCAAAAGTTAATGAAAAGATAAAATAGGTAAAAGATTTGTAACTTAATTTTTTTTTGGTACATTGTACCGAGGTATCCCCATTCAACCTTCTCCGGGCACCATACCCTCGGGGTACGGCTGTTTGGGCTAGCCCCTCATTGTGAGGGTGGGTGCACTAAGCTTCGCAACCGGAGAAAGGACGAGACTAATCCCCAACCGAAGATTTTTGACTTATCCTCTGGCCCCCAAAGATTTTCCAAGAAACTGCTTGAGGCAAGTTTTAATCCCTGCACAAAGCAAATCCTTGAGAGCTCAGCTACCAACTGAGCTACCCTTGGGGATTTGTAACTTAATATTTAATGTAGTCTATAATAGACTTTAAGAATGTTACATTAATAAAGCACCAAGTCATTTTTTGGATGAAAATTTTATGTCGGACATGGACATGTTTTGATACACGTTCGACACGCAATCAATATTATGACATGCTCTGACACGCAATTAACGCTTTCTAACACCTAGTCAATGTTTTCAGACATTTTTTTTAACATCCAAATTTTATTTTATTTTATCTTTTTACCTAAACATGAAAAGTTAATTTATAAATTAAATATTTTCTGTTATGAAATTTGACATGAAATATTAACAAGGCATGAAAAATTATTTTTGCTTTATATTTATGTTATAGAATTTCAATATTTGATTAATTATATGACTTATTATGAGTTGTTATATATATGAAATGTAAACTATATTACATATATTAAAAATATTATTTTTTCACCAAAAAAATATATTATTTAGTATCAAAACATATCCTAACGTGTCGAAATTTTAGAACATATTGGCGTGTCGAGTCATATCCCATTATCTGTGATGATGTCGGTGCAACATAGAGTGGTTCCGCCCGGACTCTCGGGTCAACAGTGACCTCCTCTCTCTGAGCGTTGGGGTCACCAGTTAGATCTTGGATGCATGTTGACCCCTCCGGCCTCCGAAACTCGGCTGGGTCTCCGTGACTCCTGGGTCATAGGGGTCACTGCATTTTTAAAAAAAAAAATTCACACAAGACGACGTCCTTTTGTGAAAAAAAATCGCTATTAACCAAAATCTGAAATCCAAAAGTGAAGAACAAAATTAGATTTTCTCTTTTCTCCCATACGTCTTCACCTTGGTGGTTCTTCCTCCTCTCCTCCGTGGCTCCGCCTCTTCAGTCTTCCCCCTTTGTCGCGTCGCCCCTTGATGATGTAGATGATGAACCTCATATGGCCATTGTACCCCAAAATGAAAGTAATGTTCTTCAACGATGACTTGAATTTGATGATATAACTTCTCATTAACTCCATCGGCATATGTGTTTTATATTTTGATATTTTTATACTTTGATTAGCTTGTGTAATATTGACTTGTGGATGCAATTGGTTGAATTATGTTAAGTATATTTCGAATATTTGATGATTGCCAGTTTGATTTTTTTGAATTTTTCATATAAGATATATATTAATTTTTTAATAGATAAAATCGGGTCAACAAAGTGATCTTTTGACCCCCCCCTTCAAATTAAATCCATTACCCCTGACCTCGGCTGAGACGATAGCCAGACCGAGTTTTTAACACTGGTTTAACCATAACCTTCGTATTTGACCATTTTAAGTTTGAATCCAACTGTTATCGTCTAATTCATAGGTCGCTCATCATCTATTATTATTAAGTGATGAGGTCTAGCATGTTTTCCCCATGAACCCCAATAGTTTGAATCTTATATTTTGACACTTACAAGTAATCATGTGTATAAATGGTGGGTTAAACGTCTCAAGTAAACACTTTCTGATCCCAGTTCTTATTAATGTTATTGTGCATATATATACATCCTTCAACCTTGTTCCTCTTAATGTCTAGTGACCTGTCACCCCTTTCGACATCTTTCCCATAGACTATACTTAACATACTTATCATAGATTTATATATTAACTACGATAATATTTAGTATCCTTTCAAATCAATAATGGACTTTTATCTTGCTAAATTGTGCTTGTGCAACTCATATAATCTCAAAAGAAATAACTAACATATCTTGCAGGCACTTCACAAACGGGATTATGGTATCTTAAGGGTGCACCATGTGAGTTAATTGGTTATTCCGATTCTGATTTCGCGGAATGCAAATAGGATCGGAAGAGAACTAGTGGCACTTGCCACTTTCTTAGTTGCTCTTTAGTTTCTTGGCATAGCAAGAAACAAAATAGTGTGGTTTTATCTACGGTCGAAGCCGAATATGTGGCGGCCAGTAGTTTTTGTGCAAAAATCATATGGATGAAACAACAACTTAAGAACTTTGGGGTTGAATTTGATTATATCCCTATTAGGTGTGATAACACTAGTGCCATTAACCTCGCCAAGAATCCCATAATGCACTCAAGAACTAAGCATATTGATATTCGACATCATTAGAGACCATGTGTAAAATGGTGATTATGTTTTGGAATTTATGGAATCCTCAAAATAATTGGCTGATATTTATTGAACTTGATTATATCCCTATTAGGTGTGATAACACTAGTGCCATCAACCTCGCCAAGAATCCCATAATGCACTCAAGAACTAAGCATATTGATATTCGACATCATTAGAGACCATGTGTAAAATGGTGATTATGTTTTGGAATTTATGGAATCCTCAAAATAATTGGCTGATATTTTTACCAAACCCCTCCCAAGGGAAGTGTTTTAGAATTTGAGAAAATAAATTGGTTTAATTGATCCATTATACTTGTAAATGTGTATGCTTTGAACCATTCCTAAACTTGATCACGAACTTGAGCGTTGAGATTTCCCTAAACTTTTTTTGCAGGTACTTTATGTGATTGATAAATTAGGAAACCATTAGAATGAGGTATCTTGAGCATTTTCAAGCTCTAATGCAAAAATTCAATCATACTCATGTTGGTATGAATTTTGATGTGATTTACATGGCTTAAAGTCAACAAGTCACTACATATCTAGTTTATCATCATGTGACATTGCTTGACTTAGTTTTGAACATGTTTGGTATGAAGAATTGACAATTTACATGATCTGTATTCGAAAATTTTGCCTTCTGCATAATAGTATTTGATTACTTCCAAATAAGTATTTGAACACTTACCTGTTGAGTGAAATTATCCAACTACTTTATGAAAAGTATTTGAGCACTTCATTTTTACAGAAAGTATTCGAATGCCCCTCAAAAAATATTCAAATACTTATGCATTTATTGCTGTGTAATGCATTTTTATTAGTTTACTTGTGTCTTCTTCCTCATTTCATCACGCTCACAGCACCTCATCTCCATAACCTCCAATCACAAACTCGTCTTTCACCTGCACGTCATCTCCATCCATTAATTTCTTTCATTCGCCTCATTTTCCCTGTCATTCTCGTCCTTGTTCATCGTTTCCCCCCAAATTATTTCACTCAAACCCTAACTCCCCTTTATTCCCAATCCACCTAAATTACTCCCTCACCCTTTGATTCCTACTATTTCAAAGTGTCTGAAACCAAAACCTCATCATTTCAACCAAATTCATCCTCGATTTCTTAGCCCCTTAACTAGGTTTCCTCCTCCTTAAACCCGCATTTTTGGAGCACGATTTCCAGCTTTCCTTGTGAGGTATTTTAGCTTGAATTTCTCCTGATTTTTTTGGCTTGGTTCGATATTTCCCTTTTGTTTCACTTTTTTTTAATTTGGCCCTGTGATCTATGGCTCAATTTTTTTCTCTTCTTAACTACTGGTGGTTTCACCTTGTAGCACGGTTTCTATTGGATTATTCTGCTTTGTATGACTGTTGTAGTCAATCATTCTCTGCGAATTGATCCATTGATGGTTGTTGTATTAGTGCATTTCCTCATTTCATTCACAATCTTGAATCTTTGGTGGTTGTCTTTTGTTCTGCTGATTTTTGTTGGTTACTGGTTCCTAGTGTGTGTGTAGCTGTGTATTTGATCTGATTTCTGCTCTCTCCATTGAATCTCTGCTACGGGAAGCTTATCCACCATTCCTCGGCAGACGCACTCCAAATCTGCACCTGATCAACCTACAGATTTCTAAGATGTATAAGAAGTTCCTTCTGAGGGTAGTGAATTTGATTCTGATATGGACACCAATAATGTCCAAAATGTCGCCCCAACTCCTGATAAAGGAAGGTTAACACTGCCGATCCCCAGCTTTATTGTCTATATGCCTCCAAACCACTAAGAAAATATAGATATCACCATTATGATCTGCAAGTAAAAAGCCTCCAATAAGGTGTAATATGTACGCTCGCGTGAAGTGGACAATATCTTCTTCATCCTGCATCCAATCCTCGACATTTGCAAAATATCGATCCAACCATGAAGTCTCAAGAGTACCACCCTTCAGATGAGATACACCTGGGGTCCTCCCAATAAGTTGTGGAACCTAACATATCAAATCTTGTGTTTTAGACATACCAGGTTCACCTTCTGTAGGAAGACCGATGATCATTGCAACATCCTCGAGTGTCACAGTAACCTCTCCCCGAAGTATATGAAATGTATGAGTCTCCAGTCCCTATCGCTTAACTATCAATCTGCAAAAGGAAAATATTAATCAAAATAAATCAAATAAATTGTTTGATAATTTTTTTACTATTAATTTTTTATATATAGCATATAAAATGCTTCCACACGACCTATCCGAGCAGTGCCAAGCAAATCGGATTGACAAAATTAAGGTACAATGGGCTCTGGAATAACATCCAACTCCGCTAGTCTTCCACTTCTAATAGTCAGAGACTTATAATCAGCTACCTCCATGCAGGCAACCTCTAAACAATGTCTAGATTGCATGAATAATACAAAATTATCGCGAGGACCGAGATGAAGACGTCTCTCAAATGAATCGTCGTGTGCCTTCCCTAAATAACAAAATATAAATAACGTTATTAATAACTATAAAATGAAAACACAAAATAATTAATTTAAGAAATTATAATAACAATTCGCTAATTAAAAGAAATCCTAATATTAATCACAAATCGATTATTCTAAATTATGCCACTAAGCATTATGTAAAATCTCTACATGTAATTAATTACACAACATATCTGATCAAGAAAAATAATTACACAACACATGTCTATGTTAGGATAACACAAAAAAATTGATTTAAAAATTATAACAACTATTTACTAATTTAAATAAATCCTAACTACTAATCACAAATCAATTTTTCTAAATTATATTATTAAAATACTAAAAATTACTCATCAATGACTAATTATTATGTCAAATATCTGAAAATAATTAATTACACATGCTTGTGTTAGAATATATCTAAATAGTATCTAAATATCTTATTATTATCTAATTATATAAATATTATCTTATTATCTAATTACAAAAGTCAAATATCTAACTATTATCTAAATATTATCTAATTATGTAATTACACATGTCAAATATCTAATTATTATGTAAATATCTAAACACTACACATGCTTGTGTTATCTAATTATTACCTAATTATCTAAATATCTAATTGTTATTTAAATATTAAATACTATACATGCTTGTGTTATCTAATTATTATCTAAATATCTAATTATCTAAAAATTATGTAATTATCTAATTACACATGTCAAATATCTAATTATTATGTAAATATCTAAGCACTTCGCATGTTTGTGTTATCTAATTATTATCTAATTAGATAATTTTCTAATTATCATTTAAATATCTTAACTTTATACATGCTTGTGTTATCTAATTATTATCTAAATATCTAAATATTATCTAATTACACATGTCAAATATTTAGAATCACATAAAAAAACATTGCATCTAACAAGTAATAACCAAATTTAAAAATGTGTAATTTTATGTTTGAAAATAGAAATGTGTAACGTTGCAGCATAGAAAACTTATCTTTTTATTTCCCCAAAAAAAAAAACATATCTTTTTAGGTCTGTTTGATGGATTTTATAAGAGTTATGTTGTAGGAAAAATATTTATGTTATGTTATAGAGATTCGTTTTGCGTGCCGGAGTTTTTTTTTTTTTTGCTGCGGGCCCCACAAAATGTTGTGAGTGTAGGAAATTTTTTATGGTCATGTTAAATTATAGATAATAAACCCTTGTTTGATATAAATTTTTTGGTTGATGAAATGTTGGAATTTTTTTTCCCTATAAATAAAGGGAAAATATTTTCTCATGTTGCATGAGAATTCAACTATCATGTTAGTGACCTTTCAATTTGCGTGCAAAACTTTTCTTTTCTTTTTCTTTTTTTAATAAATATGGGACCCACCACTAGTTGAGTCACAACATGAGAATTGAATTTTCATGCAACATGAGAAAATCAAATCCCATAAATAAAAGTGAAAATAATTTTAAGATACTTTTTTTTCACCATTTTATTTTTAACTACACATTTCTAAAAAATAATACCATCACATTTATGATATTATTTTTTTTCCACCAATTAAGAAAAGGTTATGTTTATCTCATTTTATATGAGATAAATAACTTTTTTACACACAAAAAGGATTAGGTCTCATCACTTTTTTTCTCTCCTCTACTCTATGGATCACACTTATACTTTTATATCTATAATATGAGGTAATATTTTTCCTAGCGTAACGCCTGGTCATGGACCCCAAATTGTGGTGACATGATGGGTTAGGTTTTCAGAGATCCAACGGCTACAATTTAGTAGCCGTTATTTTTAAATAACGAAGCGTCCGAAAAGCAACAGCGACATCTCCGTCAGAAAATAGCTTTTTCATCGTTCGTTCCTTTTTATTTTCAGAGTGTGCCGTCATTCAGATTGAATTCCCTACCCAAAGCGCTCTTCTTCTTCCTCCTCTTCCCGTACTCGTAAAAGACCCGGCTCCTCAATTCAGTAGTTATCTTGATTTTTTGTTACAATTCTTTTTATAGTTCTTGGCTCTTTTTCTTTTTCTTTTTTTCTTTTTTCCATTTCCCAGTTTTCTGTGTTTTTGTTTTTCAGTTTCTTCGTCTTCCCCTTGCCCTCTATCTCTTGCTTTTGGTTGGACTGTATACATTAATGGAGATGGAGGGCTCAAAGGAAAACCATCTCGCTCCGTCTCCATCGATCATGCCCTCCTCAAATCTTCAAGGTTAATCTTAAACTTCAAAAGAAGATAATAGTTATTCTTTTTTTTTGCAGCTTAATTATATTGACTAGTAAAGAAAATTGAATGAGATTGATTTCCCTCGTTCTCTTCATTTCCATCCTTGAATTACGAAGGCGATTCAAGAATGATGAAGGGTGTCAAGCTCGTGAAGGAGACGGCACTCCATCACCGGCTGCCTCTCAGCAACATCAATCAGAATATTATGGATAACAAAAAGCCCTGTGTTGTCAACAAAGTAGATCTTTCCCGGTATATGTTTCTTTATGCTTCAATTTATAATCACAGTCATGTTTTTCTCCTTTCTTTTACTTTTTCTTACATCCGTTAATTTTATAATAATTGCTATATATTCGTCAAGGTTTTAGGACCAATTGAAAAGTTTTCGACCTCTATCCTTCTCCCTCTCCTTATAACCTCTGATCCCCGTCATTGAATTTTTTATTTATTTTTTGATTCAGGAAGTTTACAGCACAGACGGTTCAGCACTACCCTCAAGTACTCTCTCTATAAACAGACATGGATGATGTGTTTGTTCCATAACACCCCCCCCCCCCCCCCCCCCCCAACACACACACACAAAATTTTTTAGAATAAACACTGAACAATTACCACCTATTTGGTTGATTACGTTATTAGGAAACTAAGAAACAGAATCCGTTGGCCCTGACCCCCTGTTACCACTTAGATTCTGCCATCGTAGAGATTGATGAATACGAGGATGCCGGTGACAATGCAGTTCCAATATTTGTGAAGCACACTGAAGCAATGTTGGACGAAATTGACAGAATTGTGAGTGTTGTTGTAACTTATCATGTTATCTTTGCGTGATATGCTTTTATGGCAGAATAATATAATGTCGTGTGCTGCACTGCATCTTATCTTTGTCAGGAGGAAATTGAAATGGAAGATATGGACGAACCTATTATGGATATCGACGCCTGTGATAGGAATGATCCACTTGCAGTTGTTGAGTACATAGATGATATCTACTGTTTTTATAGGAAAATTGAGGTAAATTTGAATTTGTTGTGGGACTTGCTCGTTATCAAAAATAGTTCAGACCTTCAGTTTCCTACACCTGGAAACATCCAGGCTTGTTATAATAGGATGTTGCATCATCAACTAAGACCATGTCATGATGCCAATATTAAAAGTCTCTGCTTTTTAGTTCTTATTAAACAACCTGTCTTTAATGTTACACAATTAAATTAGACTTCTTCTTGTTGATTTTGGACAGCCATAGGATGCTTTCCCCCTAACCCCTCTTTATAAATTGCTTTGTCGATCAGAACATGAAACGGGACAGACCTATGGGGTATGGTCCCCTTTTGGGTATGATCAGAACATGAAACGGGGCGGACTTCTTAGTTCCTACTACTGCCTTTAGAGTGTTCGTATGTAGATCAGAATGTAAAAATGTGAAACGAGACTCAACTTTTAGGCCATGGTTTGAATGGTTAACTGACTGACTGAAAAATCTTAAGGAAGGACTCGTAGGATGTTGACTCGTTAGTTCTTTTGCAGAATTCTAGCCGCGCCTCTTCAAATTACTTGAGTAGTCAGTTTGACATTAAAGAGAAGATGAGGGCCATTCTTATTGACTGGCTTATTGAGGTACATGATTTATGTCTTAGGTCCATGTGAATGTGATAAGCCTATTTGAAACGGAAATCCTTTAAAGTGTTGAAGTTTAAGCTTCTCTAAACTTATGGTCAAACTCGACCTCATCAAACAGGTTCACTACAAATTTGAGCTTTTGGAGGAGACATTGTTCCTTACTGTCAATCTCATAGACAGGTTCTTGGAGCGTCAAGCAGTGATCAGAAAAAAGCTTCAGTTGGTTGGTGTAACAGCCATGCTAATAGCTTGTAAGTATGAGGAGGTCTCAGTCCCCACCGTTGAGGATTTTATTCTGATAACAGACAAGGCATATACAAGAAATGAAGTTTTAAAAATGGTAAGCCAATTTCGTACATTGCTATCCTTTCTTTCTTTCCCTTTAGTTTTTGGAATGCATCTAATCAGCACGTGCCAATAGGAGAAGTTAATGGTGAACATCTTGCAATTCAATTTGTCTGTTCCTACTCCATATGTGTTCATGAGAAGATTTCTTAAGGCAGCTCATTCTGACAAAAAGGTGAGTAACGTAACATTGTTTTGCAAAGGTAAACTCTATAACTGAAGTAACCAATGAAACTGAAGTAACCAAGATTTGTGGAACTGTACCAGCTGGAGCTCTTGTCCTTCTTCTTGATCGAGCTTTGCTTGGTGGAATACAAAATGCTCGAGTTTTCGCCATCTTTGCTAGCTGCTGCAGCCGTTTACACAGCTCAATGTAGTCTGTATCAGTTTAAGCAATGGACTAAGACCAGCGAGTGGTATACTGAATACTCCGAAGAGAAGCTCCTGTGAGTTGTTATTGCAATGTCTTGTTGAATTTTCTTTTAAGTATGATGACATAAATAGTGATTATTATTCTTGCGTGTGCTGTCAGAGAATGCTCGAGGCTGATGGTTACTTTCCATCGGAAAGCTGGATCAGGGAAACTTACTGGAGTATATAGGAAGTACAGTACGTGGAAGAATGGTTGTGCCGCAAAAATAGAACCAGCCCTGTTTCTACTGGACAGTAATTAAGGCACTTGAACAGATAGTTTCTAATGCACATTTTCATGGTTTTGAGGATTTGTTTGCTTGTACTAAACCTAGCAACAGAAGTTGCGGCTTTCAAAAAGGACTTTTTCATCTTTTTTTATGGTCTGTATCTGTTATTTAGTTTTTCAAGGTTACATAAAATCCCTGTTACTCAATTATCTTACGAGGGATGCGGATGACTAGAGTTTTTATTAGAAAACAAATTGAATTATTCTCTACTTGCATAAAACACCCAGGGGATGAAAACGAGTGGATATAGAGAAGATAACATTTCTCTTTCTCCTCACCTCTTGGTGTTGACAGCCACAAAAAATTAGAGCTGGCACGGCACAACTACGAAAAATTGCAATAACAAATTCTTGTCGAATTTGCATAAACATCAAATTTTGTTCGAGTTCATAACATCACAATTTAACTGGCTCTAAAAATCTACGAATCATCTTCCAATTCCATCATGTATGATTGAATTTTATAACAATTCAACTTTTATATACAATTTTATAATTTTTTTACATGGTCCATCAAGCTTGTGTCGAAGCCAAAAATTAGAGTTGGCACAACTACGAAAACATTGCAATTAAAAATTGTATCAAATTTTTAGTTCCAGCTCAAAACATCACAACTTAACTGGCTCTAAAAATCTAAGAATCATCTTCATCAATCATGTACGATTGAATTTTATACAAGTTTTATAAACAAATCAAAACATCAAAAAGAAAAAATCTACACTACAGTATTTTGCAGACAAATGGCAATCAGTATCAAACCTCAAAATGTTGTTTTGCAGACAAATTTCATCTTACATCGTACATCTTAGAGTGTATTTGAGGTATTTTACAAAGCGCAGTATTTGTGAATCATCTTCACAAGCCAGTCATATGGTCAAATCATATTCTACAATTGGCAGCTGGACAAGAAGAAAAAGAGTAGAGAGAAAGAATAGAAATTAACATGCTGAGTTAATATATTAGCAATGTACTAAACCAAATGATAATAAAAATTGATTATATCTATAAGAACAATGGTTGCAGAGACAATTTGAGGAAATACAGCAGGAAGAGCTTAATAGCATGGACAGATGGACTAGATCACTAGAGCCAGAATCATGCATTACTTTTTACTTCTACCCTTTAAAAGCCTAAATCAGCCTGCACGATGTTTTGAGTAATAAAATTTGAAGTGGATAAATGGGTAATAACCATCTTGATGTTGGTTGGCAAACCAATTAGCACTTTGGGTTCTTTCAAAACCGATTACCAACTTGATGTTTCTTCCCTTTTAATTGCATTTCAAATGGCAAGTCACTTTGTTGATAAAAACCTAGAAAGCACCGACATGTGTTTTTTTTAAAAATTTGCATGTCGGACACAACACGCTCCGACACGTGTTTTCTACAAGCGATTAACTTTTTCCGACACATGGTCAACGCTCCGACAGACATGAAAAAATTAACAAGGTATGTAAAATTACTTTTGCTTTATATTTATGTTATGGAATTTGAATATTTGATTGGTTATATGACTTATTATGAACTGTTATATGTATTAAATATAAATTATATTATACATATTAAAAATATTATTTAATATCAAAACGTGTCCTAACGTGTCGAAATATGATATTTTTTAGAATTAACGTGTCGGCGTGTCGTGCCGATGTCGGTGCAACATAGATAAAAACAACAAAATCATAAAATGCATTTGCTGGGATTTGAACCCAGCAACTCAAACCAAAGTGTCACATGTCAAACCACCAAGTCTAGTTGAATTATATGCAACAGAATAGTAATTTAAATATTTAATTTATGCCACTGCAATTCCTGCATATGCAACAGAATGATAGGTCCTTGAACCTGGAAATTTATATAAGGTTGCTCAGTGTGTACTCACTACAATAGACAAACTGGTTCAGATCAAGAGTAACTCTGCCTTGTTTTGATGTATCAAATGAATTAAACAGATTCCTGTGAGAAATAATAGAAGTCTCTTATTATAAAATAATAGAGAAAAATATAATGGAAGTTCAATACTAGGTTGGAAAAAAATGGTGGCCCTGTTAGAAGCATAAGGCTTTTCGGGATTTTGTGCAAAGTGTAAACATACCGAGCTGATTGTAAGAATACACAGAGTGCTATGAAGTCATCCAGCTGAAATCTCCCATTTTTATTTTGATCAAAGCTCTGAGAAGAATCAAAGAGAAATATTTTGGCATGGTCTTCTCAATTGCAATGTTGCATAGATGAATGGCCAACTAAAGTTTACTCTAGGTGGCGATGAGACAATGACAAATAAATTTAAATGTCAAATACACTGCATTATTGGTTTCTCCATCTCACCACTAAAATATCTTCAAGTAACCAACCCAAGAAAGGAACAAAATGAATTAGGACATAATGCTAGTGTAAACAAGAATCTTGCCATAATCTTGTCTATAACCATTGACTGTGATGCACAAGTTCTCTAGATGTATTACTATTACCTCACAGACAGAGTAAAAAGCAGGAGAATCCAGCGTGAAACCAATTTTTATCAAAGCCTGAAAACATATATAGGAATTCATCAAAATCAGTTGCAAGGGAGAATATCATGTAGTATAAGCATAGTTATCTAGAATCTCATCAATAATATTCTTATATCCTTAATAAAAAAATTAAAAAAAGATAAAGCAAGGACACCAACGTAAGAGGAGAACATCCACCATCATACAACCACAAACGAACTTAACATTTTGTTTGTACAGCCTGGGGAGTAGTTTTAACTTTAAGAGCTATAAGCTCAACAGTGCGGACTAAACAAGTAACGGTGTTTAGTGTTTACATAGTGTAATTTAAGACATTGCCGGAATACTTCTTAAAATATACCTCATATACGTCATCAGGAACAAGAAAACCACGACCCCTACATCAATGAACCCAATAACAAGTGTTATAACTCATCCATCCAAAATGGAAAAACCAACAAAGCAGATGTTGCTTGATATGCAAATAAGAGTTCAAATATAGTTTAGACTATAAGGGAAAGAAACTTTGGAACCAAACATGTTTTGATATCACCACAGAATAATACTACCACGAAAGACTTGATTAATGAGTTTCTTTTCAAAAATTCATTTGTCATGCAGTCAATCTGACAAGAGCTATACAAAAAGGAAATTATTTAGAATCATAGTAGTTAATTGCGCCGCAATAGCGCCGCGAGCCGTGCCGTATGGGCATTGTGGTGCCTCACCGCAAGAAACCGCTCCGTGCCGCATCGGGACGCAAAAGCGGCCATTGCGATCGCAAATCGCGGCCATATTGTTGTCATAAGGCAAAATGCCAATTTTTCCAAAATGTAAATGTGTAACAGAAAATTTTTAAGGGTTTTTTAGTCTATCTGTGTCTCTTTCTGTCATTTTTGCTTTCTCTGCCTTTAAAAAATGTTTCTATTTGTCATTATTTCAGTCATATATCTATTCCGCTATTTCCGCAACCCGCTATAGCGTTTTTCGGGGTTGGCCGCGACATGCCGCAATCCGCATTTGATAACTAAGTTTAGAATAATAGACATGAAATGAAACTGCGCAACCTTAATGGAGCCAAGAAGAAAGAAATAGATTACCTCTCTAGATCAGAAAATGCATGTTGAACCTGCGAAGCCATATAAGTAGTTTATGAACACAAGTGGCAAATATGAAATGGGTAACTTGACATCATAGATTGTAATGGGATGTCCCCCCCAGAAAAAGGGTTGACATAAATTATGAGAAAAAATGAACTTAATAATTGAGGTAATCACATGTCTTGGGATTCGATAGCCGAAAGCCAATAAGAAATCACAGACGTGTACAGTACTACAGTCTGCACTAATTTAGCACGAGTGAAAGTACTAACCTTAAGAAGAAACTTGTTGAGTGCAATAAATTCTGGGACAAACAAATTATCTGAAGGTTAGAGAGAGTGATAAAATGTTTGAATTCAAATATAAAACTAAATAAGTAAGAAATATAGCACACAAGTTTAAAATTTGGGCGTGGTTTTGGCAGGGAGAAAAGCTTACAATAAGATAGCATTTGAAGAAAGAAGCCGGATAAATCGGGGTAAAAATATGGGTTTGGTTGGTAAATGGGTAATGCGTAGGTAATAGTCAATACTCATGGCACTGGGCGATAACATATTGGCATACCTTCAAAGCTCATAGTACCATTCCTGTCAAAATCGTACATCCTATACAGTATGTTGTATTAGGAGAAATTAAATTAAAAATAAAAGAATCAAGCATGAATCCGAAATTGAAATATAAGTGGAGACAAGAATTATGGACCTGATCATCTGCTGAACAACCGTGAGGGGAAATTCGAGGTTGCCGACAGCTAGAGCTGTCTGATTGTCAAAAACAATTTTATAAATCACAAATCAATTGAAATTGAAATTGAAATTGAAATTGAAATAGAAATTAAAAAAACCTTGAGTTGGAGCGCTGTTATGCCTCCACTTTTGTCCGAGTCAACTCGGTCGAACCATTCCTGTAGCACTGCCCTGTTCTCCATTTCTCCACTCTTGCTGCTTGCTACCTTGGTCAAAACAAAACAAAACAAAACAAAAATTAAAATGAAAAAAGTTTACACAGCTCACAACGGCGTCGTTTAAGAAGCTTCGTAATTAATAAAATGAAAACAAAATAAACAAAAATAATTAATGTATTTTGTTTTTTAATAATTATGAAAATGTGGAGGAGAGAGGAGTACAGAATTATAAGAGAGTACTAATATTTATTATAAGGGTTTATCATCTATTATTTAATATTACCGTAAACAAATTTTCTCCATAACATTTTGTGGGACCCCGAAGAAAAAAATTTCTATAACATGACATAATCACTTTTTATAACTCTTATAAAACTTTTATTATAATTATAATTATAATTTATAGCAGGGAGGAAGGGCAGAGGGCAGAAGAAGGCAGAAGGGGAAGGCGGAAGAGGAGTGGAGAATTGCGAAGGAAGGATTTCCTGAATTGTTAGTTGTCGATTCAGATTCAGATAAGGTTGACCAGTCCCCTCCCGGCCCCTTACCCTTTTCATTCTCAATTTTTCATTGCTCTGATCTGTCTGATTCTGCCCCTGCTTCTCCATGGATCATCAATTTTATTACTATTATTATGCGCATCCACTAATCTAATCTATGTTATGTTTTTATAATCCTGTTCAACAGGTGCTGTGCTATGCTGTTTGGGTGATTTTAGGGGAATTTGAACTTATGAATTGAATTATGCGTATGCTAGCTATATTGTCAGTCCTGATTCTGATTCTGAAACCTCAACATCAACCTCAATGAACAACAGCATCAGCATCATCATCCAATTGGTTAACTCGCCTCCAGCATGGGCAACTATAATTTCTTCTTCATTTCTCCTCCTCACTCTTACTCTATCCATGTATCTTTTATTTGAGCATCTTTCCGCATACAAGAATCCCGAAGAGCAAAAGTTCTTGATTGGAGTTATCCTCATGGTTCCCTGCTATTCTATTGAATCTGTAAGTTACACTCCAACACAACACAACTCAACTCAACTTGTTGTTTTTACATAGTATTATTATTATCTCAACTCATTTCAATTTCCTCTTACTTACCATTACCAGGTTATATCATTGGTCAATCCTTCAATCAGTGTTGATTGCGAAATTCTAAGGGATTGCTATGAATCCTTTGCCATGTATTGCTTTGGAAGATACCTTGTTGCCTGCCTGGGCGGCGAGGAAAGGACCATTGAATTTATGGAAAGAGAAGGTCGTGCTACTTCTAAAACTCCTCTTCTGCACCACCATTCTTCTCACAAGGGTACCGTGCACCATCCTTTTCCTATGAACTACTTCCTTAAACCCTGGATACTTGGTTTCCGCTTTTACCAAATTGTCAAAATTGGTATTGTTCAATATGTATGCTTCTCCATCTCGCTTAAATCTTCTTCTCTTTCTTACTTTATATTTTCTTCCTATTGATTAAATCTCTCCATTCCCTTACAGATGATAATTAAGTCCTTCACTGCTATTATGGCCGTTATCCTTGAAGCCTTTGGAGTCTACTGTGAAGGAGAATTTAAATTGGGATGTGGGTAAGATATTTTGGAACCGCTCCTGTACAATTTTTTATTTCCTTAATCCACTTCAATTTTGTCTTGCCTCTTGATCTTTTCTGCTTCCTTCTTTCCTGTGTTTTATGTGCCTCAAAGAACTTGCTTACCTTATAATTATTCCTTCCATTACTTTTAATTTACTATCATTATTTCCATCGAACATAGAACTTCTTTCTGTATCTTTAGAAGTATACATTTTTATAAGGTAGATTCTTGTAAACCATGCCTTCCATTCACCTTCCTATATGGTTATCATAATTGATGACTGCCACATGTGTTATATTTTATGGTCATCCTTGTTCAAAGTACCTTGACTATACATTGTTTATTATTTTTATCCTTATCTATACAAACATAATAAGAACACTCCTTGACTATTCAGAACCTACTTTCTTCAATTTCTGAGGAGCTATGGAAATTATTGAACTACTTCAATTTCACGTAAACAGATAGATAAGAGGGGAAATATAATTCTTGTGAGAAACACGAAGTTCTTAAACTTGTAGGGTAACAAGAATATCAGGCAGGAAAAATTGAGGGGAAAAAAAGGGAAGAAAATGTCCAAACTTGGGAAGGTTTAATTTTGGTCTTTGAGGTAGCTGATTGGATTAGTTTTCCTTTTAGATGTGCCATATAAAAATTTGTCTTTTGAAACTTCAAAGGCATAACAATGAGCTGGTGTACCTAAGAATTTCAGCGTAAAGAGTAGTCAGTAACTTTGCCATTCAAAGTTATTTCTTTCTGATCTAGAAAATCTTAAACCAGAGAAATGCTAAATCCTCTTAAAACATTAGCCCGATAATCCTACTAATTATTTAAGGAGTAAGGAGAAGATTAAAAGGGAAGTTATGAAACTCCTAAACTATTAAATCCACATGCCTTTTTTGTCTTTTCTTTCCTCCTTAAGTAATTAGGAGGTTTATTTGGGGGTTGTGTTCAGAGGATTTAGCATTTCTCTTTGAACCAAACCTTTTGTATGAGATGCTATTAATTATGTCTGCATCTGATTGTTACTGGTGCTGTAGTGAATCCCTTGCATGCAGTGGTGTTGAATTGATTATACAATTTTTCTGGAATTGGTAGTTAAAGGTTGTGTTATTATGCTCTTTTAGCAACAGCCACAGGTAAAGGTTCGGGAGTTATTTCTGACCGCATTAGCTATTTGCTACATTTGTAGGTATCCTTACATGGCAGTGGTTCTGAATTTCAGTCAGTCGTGGGCATTGTACTGCCTTGTTCAATTTTATACTGTTACAAAGGTGGAGCTGGCTCATATAAATCCATTGGCCAAATTTTTGACATTTAAATCAATTGTGTTCCTCACTTGGTGGCAAGGTGTGGCAATTGCTCTTCTATATACCTTTGGTTTGTTCAAAAGTCCCATAGCACAAGGCTTGCAGTCTAAGTCAAGTGTCCAAGATTTCATCATTTGCATCGAGGTAGATGTCCTTCACTGGAGTTAAGCTTGCTTCTTTGCATAGGCTACTTTGGGTACTTTAACAGCATTTTTATTTAATGTCCTGTCTAGCTATTTTATCTTACAACTGATTGTTATTAGGAAACTTTTTATGGAATGACTGACACAAAGGCCCTGCTCTTCCCTGGTCCGGAATGCAGGGTCTTGGTTTGTGAACATAATCTCCAAAGTTAGTTCTCTTCTTTGGTCATCATTTGGTTGGAAGTCAATTCTACGATTAGAGAATGTCAATTTCTCTAGATGATTTATTTTAATTTGTTTCTAATTGATCCTTCTAAAGTCTATAGGTACAAGCCACAATTATCTCTATGTTACATTATTATAATTTCACCAAGCTTTAATATAATATAATTGTTTTTCATTGAACTAGGTATTTGTTGTAAGCCCCAACTTGTAAACGCTGATGTGATATGATGTGATGGGACTGATCATGTAATTGATCTTAATAATAATCAGGCAACCCAATGTTGTGGGATGAGTATATGCTAGAAAATTTAGTAGTTCATATCTTCTAATTTTGTAGTGCTCTGTTGCATTTTCCATTTATGTTTTGTCAACACTCAAGCTATTGAGTTTCTACACACTGTTTCTTGAACTTGTACTTAAACCTTTTTGGACTCGTAAGTACATGTTCAGCCCTTCCTATTTTCATATGTTAAATTTTTATGACTGCTTAAGATAAGGGGAAGAATAAAGTTTAACAGCCCTTTGTATTCATCCAGCACAGATGGGCATTGCTTCCATAGTTCACCTGTATGTGTTTCCAGCAAAGCCTTATGAGCTAATGGGTGACTGCGTACCTGGAAGTGTTTCAGTTCTGGGGGATTATTCTGCTGACTGTTCTCTCGACCCTGATGAAATTAGGGACAGCGAGAGACCCACAAAATTGCGTCTTCCTACACCTGACGATGATGCCAAGAGCGGGATGACAATTAGGGAGAGTGTCCGTGATGTTGTTATTGGTGGTGGTGGATATGTAAGTTTCCTGAAGTTTGCTAATATTAAAACTGTGATCTGGGCATGTGGTGCAAATCAGCACTTGGTAACATCCCCTTCCTAGGAAAGGCTAGGAAATTACATTATCCTGTCATTCTGTGAAAAATTAAACCCTTCAAAGTTCAAAGTATTTGTGAACTTGTCATAAAGGGACTAATTGATAGTTACTCATGAAACAAACTATCTTCTTTCAAATTATTATTGGGGAATTAGGTCAACTTACGACTTAGCTCTGGAGATTATGGCATCATATAAATCTCACTTTATTGTTTTAATATTGGCAAAGTACAGCGCATATTTTGCCGAGGGATAAGAAAAAAAAAATTGATTTAAGATGATCTGGTAGCATTATAGTTATTTTTTAAAACCTGCTTGTAGGATCATTTCCTAATGGGTCTGCCAATTTCAGTTTTTGACCTGGAGTCCACAATTCACAGTCGGCAGGATATGTAGAGTGTCACCTTATAGATGTAGTTTCTATACATGCCAATGAAATAAGTACTAGGAACCTTTAGAACAATAAAAAGTTGAAAACCGCCCAGAGTTATTGTTATTAGTAGTATACAAATGGATCATGTGCATTTCATATTAATCTCATGTGCTTCTCTATATTTTATCTGCTTTAAACTTTATTTTAACATTCAGATTGTGAAAGATGTGAGGTTCACAGTCCATCAAGCAGTGGAGCCTGTGGAAAAGGGGATCACTAGATTCAATGAAAAACTGCACAAAATCTCCCAAAACATTAAGAAGCATGATAAAGATAGAAGAAGAACCAAGGATGATAGTTGCATCGTATCATCATCACCTGCAAGGAGGGTGATTCGGGGTATTGATGACCCCCTCTTGAATGGGAGTGTTAGCGATAGTGGGATATCGAAAGTAAAGAAGCACCGTCGAAAATCTGGATATACGAGTGGAGAGAGTGGAGGAGAGAGCAGTAGTGACCAAAGCTATGGGGGCTACCAGATTAGAGGCCATAGGTGGGTTACCAAAGAGTAACGAATGCTTTAGGGGACAGCTTATGGCTGCTTGGTAAAAATGCTAGATTTTGCTGCTTCATGTACCCATCGCTGAGCTGTGATGTATTTTGTTGGAGGAATAATTTGTTACATGCTCAGGCTTGCTGGCTTTTGTAACATGATTAGGGCAGAGTTTTATTGTTGAAACTTATCTATTGTAAATCATTTCTTGTCAGATGTAGTCATGACGTTCCTGTGTCATTACTATAATGGATCTTCTGTATTTGTATAGAGGTTTCCTCTGGCAACTTTTAACTGTTGCTTTGCCCCCAAACAAGAAATTTCCAGAGTTTCTAGAATAATTCACGTGTTTGTCAGGGGTAATATTATGTGATATTGGGGCTGTTTAGTATCTTTATTTGAAATTTACTGTTAGTTTTATGCGGTTATCAATGTTTAGAAAAATACACACACACAGCTACTAATGTGGGAAAGGAGAGTTGAAAGGAACAATTTGTTTTCAATCAAGATGGAATTGTCTACATGAATAAACAGTGCCATTGTGTTCTGATAAATGCAAAGTACTATATCAAGTCTAATTATAATTGTAAAATTTGCTAAACATAGAATAATTTATCGTCCACGTGAATCAACAGAGCCATTGTGTTCGGATAAATATAAAGTAATTTATCAAGTCTAATTATAATTGTAACAGTTGTTATGGAAATAATACAATGTCTCAAGACAGTTGCTTTGTACCAAACAAGAAATTTCCACATTATGACACATGACCAAAAAATATATAGGTATATTTCCCTGACAGAGACAATGTTGTATTACTTTCAGCCCAAAGTCCGGTTATATGACCAAATATCGAGTGCTTCCCGCTAAACATAAACCCTAAAACCGACGAGGCTCTCACCCAATCCCTCCCAAATCGTGTGTAATACTAGAAAACTTTCTCAAATCGCGTGATGGGTACCTTGATCATCATCAATATCTCTATTAATCCGATTGGATTTTGAATTAGGTATCTATTTGGGCGAATTTTGTTATAAATTCTAACCGAGATAAATTCCATGTTGCTTGACTTTTTCTTTTGATTTTTCGGATTTATGGTTGTTTTTAGTTTAGGTTTTGACGGTTGTATATGGTGCTTATATGTGGTTGTCTAGGTTTCGAATTTTGATTTTCTTTTTTGCAATTTCAGAAGTGTTTTTCGGATTTTTTTATTAATATGTTGGTATTTTGTGTTGTTGATTCATTTTCATGTGTTTTTGTAAGTTTGTCATATTATTCATGGCTGATAGAAGACCCTCCAAGAGTCCCGCAACAGAAAGACGGTCCAAGCACAAGCATGACAAGTCCTGTTTGTCCAGGACTGTTGAGAAGGAGACTTAATTGAGAATGATCCCTCAGAGCATGCTTGATTTGTCCTAGAGTTTATGAGCAGAGCCATTTGGAGCCGAAGTTGTTGGATTCGGCTTTCTTCTTGACTGAGGGGTTTGAAACTGTTAGATTGTTGGACCACGCACATCTGAGGGTGCTTGTGGAGATATCGTGCCCTTATTATGAGATTATGGTGAGGGCGTCCTACCAGAACTGTCGTTATTCACATGGTGAGCTAACATCCTGTATCTGCAGTATTGACATTGTTATGACAACTAATATATAGGTGGAGTTGTTAGGATACGACTTCGATGTTAAGGTTGTCGCCAATTTTGACAGGGAGCCTAATGCTACCATTAAGGAATATAGGCGAGATGATATTATGGAGGAGACAATGAGGCATGATGTCAAGCTTAGACATCAGTTGGGAATGCTTAGTGTTGATGCTTGCATCCTGTTTTACATCATGACTCACATATTATTCCAGCAGCCCATAATCATGGGAAGGTGCTAGAGGCTGACTTTGTTGTGATGTGGGACATCCATCACAACATACAGGTCAACTAGAGTCACTACATATGTTGTAATATACAACATGTTGTGATGAAGGGTTTGCTTCTGTATGCCTTCCTTGTTCATAGAATATTGAAGTATTTTGGTGTATCCATGGAGACTGAGACTTTGAAGACTGTTAGGGGATGGAACACCATGTTCGGGAAGTGTCTATTTGAGCAATGCAGGATTTGTAAAGGTGAAAGTCGTGTGGAAATGGAAGACACAACTTGAGCCTGAAGTCCAAGTGGATGAGGAGGATGCACAGATAATGATGCTGACGACGATGACGATAATGATGGTGTTGATGTGGGCGAGATGCCTATGCCAGACGTCCATCCACCTCATCTTGCTCCTAAGGGCGGATACCCCTTCCTGATGTCATGAGTCTCATGCCATCCATCCATGGCTTGACACGAGACTTTAGGGGCTTGACACAGAAGTTTAGGGAATTTAGGCGTAGATAGGACATGAGGTGGGATCGTATGAGCGTCGATTTACTGGCTTGGAAGAGAGGATTGGTTGCTTAGAGGTTGGATACGGACAGGCTCCTGGCACCGTGGATGAGTTTGGTGCTACTGACGATGAGGAAACACGCTCAAATTTAAGGTTTAGGGTTGTTTTATGTTTGTAGATCTGTTTTAGGGTCTTGATGTATTTTTCCTTTATTTTGTACTTTTCCTCTAGTACATCGATGAACTGGACCGGTATATGTTACTCGAGTACACCAGTGTGGGTTATTCGAGTACATCAGTGAATTGGATAATTTTAAATTTTTTCCACGAGATTTTTCTATACGAATGAGTTTCTACATTAATGTACTTGTACATTTGGACTTGGGGAGGGTCTTTGGGGATTTATAACACCTATGAATAGTCCTAACCAATTAAAGGAATTGTTGGCCTAGTCGACTCGGTAACCGATGAGTCGGTCATATAACCGGTCCGGGTGAAGCAACGGATCGGCCATGATTTGGACCCGATGCGACCCGGTTTTGGTGAAAAAACGGTGACCTGGCCTGGTATATTTAAAAAAAATTCCAAAAAATCATAATTGACATATTTGAGTGATCTATTATTTATTTGTTTTTTTTATATCAAATCTATTGCTTATTGACTTACATAGATTATGTACCTACAATACTAACATTATCTCAGTTATGCACAATGTAGAGAATTTTAATTTGATTTATATTAGAGATGTCATTAACTAAACCTAAAACACCAATATCACAAGCATTATATATTTGTTTGATCCTTTATTGGACAATAATGTGTAATTTATTATTTTTCATATTAAAATATTTAGAATTTATTTTTTTTCAGCTATTTGAGTATATTTATAATTTTTTTCATATAAATTATAGATTTACATATAATTATCGGGTCATGCAATTTAACCAGTGATTCATTGATTGAACCAATGACACAGTGACCCGGTACCTAGACCAGGTCAATGACCGAGCCAATTTTTATAACATTGATTAAAGGCACAAAAATAAGGACTTGAATTGGTTCCAAAATACCAAAGTGTCATTTGTGTTGAAGAATGATGCAAACTTGCTTCAATTGACAAGTACTCGTACTTTTGGACTTGGGGAGGGGCTTTGTGGTTTCATAACACCTGCTAGTAGTTTTTGTAATATAAATGAACATATAATAGCAACAAAATATTGCAATGGACATAATCATTGAACTTAACAATTTAAGGCTACATCAACAAAAAAAACCATAATGTATCTCACTAATACAATCATAACTTCTTCTTACAATACACAAAATACAATCACACATGTCTAATTCTCATTGGACACGTACGTAGTTATAACCAAATTGCTTGCAATGCCTACATTTACTCTAGCTACTTGAAGATTCAACGCACTCCATCTCATTTTGTATTCTTGATTATTTTGGTCTTCCCTTTGCATGTAGCAAGTTTGGATCATGGATTACAATTAGTTCATTGCCTGGCGAAATCAGCAACTCATTGTCGATTGAATACCATTGTATAGCATATACCCGAGCACTATAATTTATGGAGAATACATGATCCATATACTGATGAATGTTTATGCTTGTCGCCTTACACTGCAATGATGTGGCTGCATGGATACATATATCTTGAGAACTTACCACATATCCGTACAAGATAGGTTGTTGTTGCAAGGCTTGGTCAATCTTTTTTTAATATGTCTGCCTTCATTGAAATGTCATTGAATCTCAACACGTCTTCTAACAAAATATTCAACCAGTCTGCTATACGTGCACTTCACCAGTGCTGTTATCGAAAGATTTTGTGCACTTTTCATAACCCTATTCACACACTCTAATAGGTTAGTTGTCATGTGATCAAACCTCTAACCCTCCTCATCATAAACTATCCACCATTGTTCCTTGGGAATCCGATCAATCCATGCTGCAACATATAGGCTAATGTCCTGAAATTCCTAAAATCTCAAGTCAAAATGAATCTTTGAACTCATATAGCCTGCATCATAAAGAAACTAAATTATTAGTTATGATCCTTTTAATCAAAACTACGAAATTAATCATACAAATGAAATTTTATACCTAGTTTCATCAAATCCTTTTGTATTTTCACATTCTTGAATTTAGTATTAAAATTACTTCCAATGCGACGAAGGCAAAACACATGAAAAACATGTGGAGGCTGCCAACCAAGATGCACATTTGAGATTGCAGATATGATGCTCCGATACCGATCAGATATTAGACATATATCTTCCCTCGGTGTCATATGGATACATAGATTGGCCAACCATGACGAATCATCCTACTTTTCACCTAGAGGTACAACAACAAAGGCAATTTGAAGTACATGGTTATGTCCATCCTGTGTTGTCATGATCAAAAGTGTCCCTCTGTATTTCCAATACACATGAGTGCCATTAAATTGTATAAATGGCTTGGAATTTAAAGGCCTCAATGCATTGGTGAAATATCCAAAAAAAAACCCTTTCAAACACGACCTTATCATTGACAAGTCGATGGTTGACAAAATATTCTTTCGTATCAAGAATGAAGGCTGAACCCACTAAACACTACAACATGTATGTCAACCACCTAAGCAAGAAGGCATAGGATTTGTCCTAATTACCAAAGATCTTCACAATACCCTTCACTTTGGCCTTTCAAGCCTTCCTATAGGCTATAGAATTGCCATACATATGCATTATCCTTTCTTGGATGAGAATTGGCCGAACAAAGGGATGTTCGTTTGACATATCTATCAAATGCAAAGAAGAATCAATACTTACATCAACATTCCTCACTAAATAATAAATATAAACATGTCGACGTAATTGTAAACCATACAAGGCATACCTAAGATGGCTGAACATATAAACTCTCAGTTCATCTGTCTATGATCCTGGAAAAAAGTCTGGTTCAAACAAGTGTGATCTTCACCACACTTATGAATCACTCATTTATTTCCATTCTTGGCATGATTACTCTTCTATACCAGGACAACCATCAGTATCGTTTCGACATTTCATCAAAAATCTATTAATCACGGTTATCAAACTCAATTTTTTTTTGGGCAATACTTTTCTCATGCTATTGGAGAGGAGGGAACTCTCCTACACACTCAAATTCATGATGAGACCCACACATAAAAAATAAAGAAAACAAAAAAAATTATTGCACGCAAAACGGACTCTCACTAACATGAGAATAGAGCTCTCATACAACATAAGAATTCTTTTTCCCTTATTTTTATACCATTCAAAAGTTTAAGTAAACTTTAAGTATCGGTTTGACAAATGTTATTTTTTAAGTTCTCTTCGAAGCAGAAGTTTCGTCTAATATAATTTTACAAAAAAAAAATAATAATTTTTTTTGTCCATATTGAATAAAAAATGGAAAAGCAAAAAGCTCATATACTTAAGATATCTTAATTTTTTTAGAATCCTCAATTTATTTTATAATTTTATTTATTCTTTAACCCAATGATTTATTTCGATGACAAATTATTTTATATTCTCTTAAAACTTTACGAATATTATCAAAATTTATATAATCATCAAATAATTTTTAACTTTGTTTTGTAAGTTTTTTTATTTTAATTTTTTTTTAGTTTAAAAGTAATTTTTGGTTAAAAAATATGTCAAATAAACCCTAGATAAAGAACAGTTATTTATTTGGTACACATGTCTCTTTTAAAAAATTGATAGTGAGATCCAGCTCGATCAAAATGATTAAGTAATCGATAAGCTGAGAGTTTTTTTTTTTTTTCTCAGTTCACCGTGCTAACATAATTAAGAAATATATTCATAATTATAATTTAACATTTTAAGTTCAAAAGCAAACAAAAGTATTAACGAAAAAAATAACTTGATATTTGACTCAAGTTATGCTATACATCGCCCAGTATTTATCATTTTGTAGTTTAATAAAATATAACTAAAATAATAATAATAACAACAAAGTCCGACACAGTTGGTATATAACTGAATCACATGCCGACAGGGATTCTAATTTTATCTTTGACCGTGTGTGTGAAAAACACTTTGTCAGTAAAGATACAATCCACTTCAGCAGTGATCTCTACTCCTCAAAAAAATTAATTTTTCACTGGAATATCATGAGAAACTCAAACAAATAATAATAGAGTGGATTATATTGACATTTTTTTTTTTACAAACTACACTTTGTTTGACTGGTAATACTCTATTCAAGAGTATATTACCAGCGAACATAGTGTAGTTTGTAAATAAAAAATTTATAAATATAACATGGGTTTATCATCTATCATTTAAAATGATTACAAAAAATTTCCTACACACACAATATTTTGTGGGGCCCGCAGCAAAAAAAAAAAAAACTCCGGCACGCAGAACGAATCTCTATAACATAACACAATCATTTTTCCTACAACATAACTCTTATAAAACCCATATAACATCCTCCGTGATGATAATAATAGGGTTTTATAATTCTCATTCAATATGAGAATTACAATTTTCCTACATACCCTTCGATTTCAGTGTTGACATGGTCCTACATATAATTTTTTTCTAACACATGGGTCCCACATGCTTTTTATCTCTACAACATGAGATTTCAATTCTCTTAACATAAGAATTATAAAACCCATAATAATAATAATAATAATAATAATAATAATAATAATAAATTTGTTCATAAACCCAACGCATATTACACAACATATATAGGCAAATCAATCGAAGTAGGCAACAAAATCAATCAAAAGTGTGTTTCTATGGGTCAAAACGAAGCGTGTAAGCCTCGACGAAAACACACCATGCAATTTTACTCTTTTCTCGAGTTAACCAGAGAACTTAAAAGCAAAGACGGTTGTTCATATGCTGAATCGTTTCAATGAATTTAGGCTGCTTAATGACGGATCGGAAACAGAAAAAAGGTAATGTTGACTGCAGTAAAAGGCAGACCCAGCCTCCATTATTGACACCTGGTTATGTTAGATTTGACTAAATTATAATATTGAAATTTGAAATGTTTGATATTTAACTTTAAAATTAATATTTTTCAAATTATACGAAATAAAATTTATTATTTGTATAATATAAAAACATAAGATTTATATAGGTCCATATAAAAAAAAGAGGAAGGTTATACTTATAACTTTTTTTTTACAACATCTTACAATCCTATCTTAACTCTGTTAATTTCCGCCAATCAATGATTATTATTTATTGTGAAAAAATTTATATGTAAAAAAAAATATCTCTCGTAAAATAAAAACATTAATCGTTTAACTTTATCAATTAACTATATTTGTACAAACTCAGAATGATGTCATCATTGCCAACCTTGAGCTCAACTCGATTATGATAATATTTGGGGATCACCGGCATCAATCAATTATGTTAGGCCAATCACATTAAATAAATCGAATATTATATCTGAGCTGAAAATCTTAAAATATTTAGTTTCATGGTCCATCAATTCATATGTATCAATCAATATAAAATTTATTACATTTAACTATCCCATCAATAGTTAAATTACTAACAAACAATATTCACGTCAAATAGCATTCCGTATATAATAATTGAAGCCTTTTGTATTTTAAGAAGGAAACAGCGGAAGGGAGTAGGGACATGTTTCAAATGGAAGTGATTATAAAAATGACCGACCCCGTGGTATCTTTATAGCATCACAGAGGAGATAACCCTATCCATCCCCCACTCTTATCCTCGTTCGTTCCAATGAAGGGGCAAGTCGGCATCATAGGTGCAGGGATCAGCGGACTCCTTGCGTGCAAGTACATCACAGAAAAAGGGTTCCATCCGATCGTTTTTGAGGCAAATAGCAGCATTGGAGGAGTATGGACCAATACCTTAGACACCACCAAACTCCAAACTCCCAAATCAGTATATCAGTTCTCTGATTTTCCATGGCCTTCTTCCGTAACACAAGAATTTCCGGATCACGATGAGGTCCTCAATTATATTACAGCTTATGCCCACCACTTTGACCTCCTCAAGCATATCAACTTCAATTCCCAAGTCCTATGTATCGAGTATCATGGCCCTCTTCTTCAAGAGATCCAAGCTTGGCATCTTTGGGGTGGAACAGGTCAACCTTTCAGCTCCAAAGGAAAATGGACACTTTCAGTCAAGAATACCCTAAACGATTCAACTGAGGTTGTATTGCATTGCATTGCATATCATATATCCTTCTTCTTCGTCATGCGCCCATACTGATTAGTTATTGCCATTTTTGTGCAGGTATATACACTAGACTTTGTGATTCTCTGCATAGGTCGGTTCAGTGATGTTCCCAACATTCCAGAATTTCCACCGAACAATGGCCCTGAAGTCTTCGGAGGCAAGGTGATACACTCCATGGACTATGCATCCATGGATTGTCAAACTGCAGCTGAGTTCGTCAAAGGGAAGCAAGTCACCGTCGTTGGATTCCAGAAATCTGCTCTCGATATCGCGATGGAATGCTCAGCAGTTAACGGTAATGAAATTTGTTACAAAGAATATATTTAGGATATCTTTATTGAGGAGGGATATTCTTAACACCAAGATTTTCTACTACCAAGTCAGTACCTATTTAATCATCTTTGGATCAACATTTCCTCTTTTTTCAAAAAAATTTAACATTCTCTCTCTTTGATTCGGGGGTGATTAAATAGGTAATAAGTTAATAGTAGAAAATTTTGGTAGTAAGAATATCTCCCTCATCGTTATTTGAATATCTTTAGGATATCTTATTATTTGTAAAGATCTATTTTCTTATCTTATTAGAATTTAAATATCTTTATATATTATACTCTCGGATTTCATCTTATTGTTATTTTACAAGATTTTTCATTAACCTCCTAGTATTTTATTAGAATTTAACTATGCACATTAGTGTTTCTTTATATATTATACAGGACAGAACACTGGAACCTTCCGGACTACCTTCTGTGGGGCATACCTCTGGCTTATTTGTATCTTAATCGTTTCTCTGAACTCATGGTTCATAAGCCCCATGAAGGCTTCCTGCTCAGTCTCATTGCCACTCTTCTTTCACCTTTGGTAACCGTTAATTATCTTGTAACTTGGTTTTTCTTTATGTTGTTGTAACCTACAATAAATTTTTTGTGAATTGTGATGTGATCCTAAACAGAGATGGGCATTCTCAAAATTCGTTGAGAGCCATATAAAAAGGAAGCTGGGATTGACGAGGTTTGGAATGGTACCGAGTCATAGCTTTCACCAAGAGATTAATTCTTGTTTGATCTCATCGGTGCCTGAGAAATTCTATGACAGAGTGGAAGAGGGAAGTATCATATTGAAGAAAGCTACGGGATTTTGGTTCTGCAAAGAGGGCGTGGTGGTTGATGGAGAAGCCTCGCCTCTGAAGACAGATTTGGTGATATTAGCAACTGGGTTCAGAGGGGACAAGAAGCTCAAAGACATATTTGTGTCTTCCACTTTTCAAGACCTTATAGCAGGCTCTCCATATTCAACCATTCCACTATATAGGTGAGGAAATGCCATTTTGCAAATTAAAGTTGTAAAATAATGACATATATAAAAGGGAAATGATACTCTCATGTTGTATAAGATATCTATCTTATGTCATGCATCCATAAAATTTTATATCAATTTTTTCTTTTCTTTTTTTAATTTGTGGACACCACATAATTGTGTCAAACACGTGAGAATACTATCTCACGTGACATAAGATTAATAAATTCCTATATAAATATCATTTTGTTTGGTTGATTGTGAATCAGGGAATGCATACATCCCCAAATTCCACAATTAGCGGTGATTGGGTTCTCGGAAAGTGTTTCAAATCTGTATACATCAGAGATGAGGTGCCGTTGGGTTGCGGAGCTTCTGGATGGCACATTCCAAGTGCCAAACATTGAGGAGATGAAGAAAGATGTTGAGAAGTGGGAGGAATATTTGAAGAAATACTCAGGGCGTTACTACAAGAGGTCATGCATTGCTGCAGTGCATATATGGTACAACGATCAACTTTGCAAGGACATGGGGTGGAACCCCAGAAGAAAAAAGGGACTCCTTGCTGAACTATTTCAACCTTACGGCCCTTTGGATTATTCTTCTTAATCCACGTCACATCATCATTTAATATATCCTAATTTCAAACATCACCAATAAAACTCCCCCCGCAATGTCTGATTGTTTCTACTTTCTAAGGGTAAATGCAGGTTTTACCATCGCTTTAACTCGTGTATTATAAAATGTTATTCGTTATACTCTTTTCCATTTTCACATTAATTTAATTCCTTAATAATATCAATTATCAATAATTTAATTTCTTTTTTTATACGTATCAATAATTTAATTTCTTATTCATATAAAATATCATCGAATATGTCTCTGTACATTAAATTAAAATAAAATTTATTCCACATTGTCTAATCTCTCTGTTAACTTTTTTTTTCTTTGTTTTTGGGTAAGGAGTCTGTCTGTTTACTTTACGCAGGTCATTCTTAACTTTTTTGTTTATTTTTTTTTAAAGTTTATTTTTTAAGATTTAATTATGCATTTTTTTATATCTCAACTTATACTTTTTATTGTACTTAAATTAATATACTCTTTTATAATTTTGAATTTTTTTGTTAATTTTTTTTCTTTTATTCCATATTTTTATATTTTATTTTATTTTAATAAACTTTATATTTTGATTAAATTTAAAAGTATTTGTACATTATACAATATGTACTTATTAATTAATTTTTAAATTACAGTTCTATAGCATTTATTCCTTTCAAATTGATAAAGAATAATTAATTTAATTACATTTCTCATAATTAACATACTAAATGGATGAGAAAAAAATTGATTAGTTAAAATGGAACGCGTATGTTTACCAATAAAATAAAATAAAATGGTACGCGTATATTTAGAGAGAAATAAAAATAAAGAAGGTTTAGTCTCATGATTATGAGTCATGTCTCGTGTCGATGTCTTTAGTCCTTCTCTTGCTCTGGCTTCAAGTAATGTAGGTACATTGTTTCTCAAGTGAAAAAATAAGCTCTTCTATTTTTTTATTGGGTTCTATTAATGTTACGCTTCTAACACACATAATAATGGGGAGAGATACATTGTCGATGTCTTTAGTACATTGTTTTTTCTCTTTTGTTTCGTTTTGTCTGTTTCGTGGGGCAATGCCCCATGTATTTACCAAAAAAAAAAAAAAAATGGGGAGAGAGATAGTGGAATGATGAAAGAGAAAGAAAAACATGTGGACCCCACTTTTTTAATGTGTGTGTAGGAAAATGAAGTTATGTTATGTAAAATAATAAACATAAAACCCTTTTTTATTTGCTTTATATAGGTTAAGAATATGTTCAAAGATACTGTCTTAAGTTATTGTAAACTTGTTTTTGAGGAAATCCCAAGATTTTAATGTAAAAATATTATTAAATGACTTAAATAGCAAAGAAGTGTTCAAGAGTCCAGAAAAGATCAAAGAAGTGAACTGTACCCTTCTTTTCCTCATCCCAAAGGTTGATAACCCTCATTCCATCACAAAATTCAGACCTATTAGCCTCTGTAACGTTATCTATAAGACAATGACTAAATTGATTGCTCTTAGGCTTAGACCTCATATGAACACTCTTGTCATGCCCAACCAATGTAGTTTCATTCGGGGCAGACATGGCTCTGATCACATTGTCATTGCTCAAGAGATTATGCATTCTATGAGGTGTAAGAAAGGGATGGATGGCCATCAAAGTGGATTTGGAAAAAGCTTACGATAGAATAGATTGGGATTTTATGGAGCTCATTCTCAAAGCATCCTAATTCTGTTAAGCTTATCATGCAATGTGTCTCGACAGCTTCAATTAATGTCCTTTGGAATGACAACCATACTTGAGACTTTAATCCAACTAGAGGCATCAGACAAGCTGATCCCCTTTCACCTTACTTGTTTGTTCTTTGCATCGAGAGATTGGCGCACCTCATCAGCGAAGCAGTAACCAGGAAAAATGGAAGCCCATTAACTTAATAAAAGATGGCCCTCCTCTGTCCCACCTGTTCTTCGCTGATGACTTACTCCTTTTCGCTGAGGCTTTTACGGAACAAGCGAGGCTGGTAATGGCAATTATTGATTGTTTCTCCAGAGCTTCTGGCCAGCGGGTGAGCAAGAACAAAATCAGAATCTTTTTCTCCAAGAATGTTCATAATCCTAGGGCTGAAGAAATCTCAAACTCGATGGGATTCCCCAGAACGTCTGACTTAGGGAAATACCTGGGTATTCGTCTAATTCACAATAAAGTATCTCCAACAAAGTTTGATTTTATCCTCAAGAAAATTGATGACAAGCTGAGCAACTGGAAGAAGGCAACCTTATCAATGGCTGGACGCACGACCCTAGCTCAGTCAGTTCTGGCAAGCATCCGTGATTACTCCCTTCAAACTTGCATCCTTCTTGCTAAGACGTGTAGTGATATTGAGAAAAGGATTCGACATTTCATTTGGGGCTCTTCTCCGGAGAATAGGAAGATCCATGGTACTGCATGGGAGAATATTTGTAGAAGCAAAACCAATGGAGACTTGGGAATTAGGAGGATGTGACCTCCTAATAGAGCATACTTCATCAAGTTGGGTCATGCTTTCCTTTCTCAGCGTGATTCCTTATGGGCAAGAGTCTTGAGGAATAAGTATCGAGTAGATGATGGGTTGATCCCTCAACTTCCTGCCAATAAAAACTCTTCGTTCATTTGGAAAGGGATCCAGAATTCTTGGCACTTCATCTTATAGGGTTCTACCATCCAGCTCAGAAATGGAAATAACACCATTTTCTGGTTTGACAAATGGATCCCCAACTGTGCCCCCCTGGCTGGACAGAATACGATTGCCACCTACAGAGGAGTATGAGAAACTTGCTAATATTCTTCCTCCTACTCCACTCAGTGGGGAAGACAAAGTTATGTGGGCCCTATCATCTGATAACATGGTCTCCATTAAATCTGCCTATAACCTTGTTGTAGTTGTTACTCAACGTGAGGAAAACCGTGACTGAGATGTAATATGGAACTGGGATGGACCTAACAGAATCAAGCTTTTCCTGTGGCAGGTAAAAAACGAGATCCTCATGACTAATGCCAGAAGGATGGAGCGACACTTGACAAACTCAGCCATGTGCCCAAGATGCTTTTCACAGGTGGAAAGCTGTCAACATGTTCTTAGAGATTGTCCTTGGAGCAAGAGTATTTGGGTCAAGCTTCTCCAAAACCCAGTGCCTCCTAACTTCTTCAACCAACCACTTCGACTTTGGCTAACTGATAACTTATCCACGGATCACCACTCTGTACCCAATTGGCACCTAACCTTTGGAGTTGCATGCTGGCTTCTATGGAAGGCTAGGAACGAAATCATTTTTAATGGCATGACTTCGACTGCATGGGGGACTACCTTGGCGATAAAGAACTTTGTTTGTAGTACCATTGATGCAAAAAAACTTCTTCTCCCATGTGGCCTCTCGTCCGTCCAAAAGTCTATTCAAGAGATCCTCGTCATGGCTGGATCAAGGTGAACGTTACGGTTCCAACACCAACAATGGGGAACGCTCCAGCTTCGATGGTGTCTTGAGGGATGCAACAGGAAAATGGATTCTCGAATTTTATGGGAGGTTGGGGCATGGGAACTCCCGAACCATTGAACTGAGAGGATTCCTGGAGGGAGTACAACAAGCAAGAAAGGCAGGGTACATATATGTGTGGCTGGAGGGGGACTCTTTGGTGGCTGCTAACTTGATCAACAAAACCTGTCACGGGGGGCCAACCTTTTGCTCCATATATTAACAGAATTCAGAACATCCTCTCAGAGGATTGGAATATGTTGGTTTCTCACACGTACAGGGAGGGGAATAGGCTCGCTGACTGGCTAGCTTCCTTTGCTCATCAGTTCTATGATTGGGATGGCCATCTTTTAGTTGAACCCCCGTTAGGTTGAAGAGATCTTTTACATAGAGATGTTATCGGCATCAGTAGCCCAAGACTCTGTAGTCTATAATTGCGTTTTGTTTTATTCCTTTATTTTAAAAAAAAGCATTTACGTTCGTTTATAAATTATTAAAAAAATGTTTATAATTTTCAAATAGACTTAGTTTTTAATATTATTTATAATAAATAAATGTTAGGGTATAAGATACATACGTGTTATAAAATTTTAGTTATAGATAAAGAATAATTAAATAAATAAGATAGTATATTAATATAAATAATATTTTTTTTGGCAAAAATAGAAATAGTCCTATTTAATGAGTTAAAGTTGGGTTATTTATTTTGATAAATATGCAAAAAGTAGAAAAGTGTGAAAAAGAGAGAGAGAGAGAGAAAAGAATAGAAGGGTAGAAGACCAAGAGAAAGGGAATGGTGCGGTAGTGATCCGACGTGGCGGAATTAGGATCAGATGTAGGAATAGAGAAGGATGAATCATGAATGAATATGAATATTGTTATCATCCTCTCCTTCTTCCCACTCGCAATCCATCTATCTTTCTCTCTCTCCTCACCATCTCAAAAATGAAAATGGCGCTGCTGAGGCTACCAACACCAACACCAACAGGTGCCAGTGGCAATTCGAGTGCGAGTGCGAGTGCCACCCAACTATCATGGCGCTGCAGTGTAGCGCCCACCAGACTCGTGTTTCCCCTCTCCCTTTCCCTTGATGCGGGTGGGTTTAATTGCTCAAATCCTATCCAATTGCTTCTTAATTTGAGTTTGATTTGAGTTTGATTTGTGTGTTTGTTTGTTTGTTTGTGAGGAACAGGAACAGGAACAGGAAGAGTAAAAGGAAAAGGAAGAGGAAGAGTTGGAGTGAGGGTGAAATGCGTGAATGTTGGGCCAGGGACACCTGTTAGGCCAACGAATATACTGGTGGTTGGTGCCACTGGAACCCTGGGAAGGCAGGTTGTGAGACGGGCACTCGACGAAGGCTACGACGTTAGGTGCCTCGTCAGGCCTCGCCCTGCTCCTGCTGACTTCCTTCGCGATTGGGGGGCAACCGTTGTCAATGTAATCTCAATCTCTTCTCAATCTTGTACAATATTCTATTCTACAATTATTAAGTTCATGAATGTAATGTAATTTGGCAGGCTGACCTTAGTAAACCAGAGACCATTCCTGCTACTTTGGTTGGCATTCATACTGTTATTGACTGTGCCACCGGCCGTCCCGAGGAACCCATCAAAACCGTAACTCCACTCCTAACTAATTCCCATTCTTCTTTTTTCCCTTCCCTAATTACTCATTTCTATTTCAAATAAATAAATATAGGTAGATTGGGAAGGAAAAGTTGCTCTCATACAATGTGCTAAAGCAATGGGAATTCAGAAATACGTCTTCTATTCCATCCACAACTGTGACAAACATCCCGAGGTCCCACTCATGGAGATCAAGTATTGCACCGAGAAGTTCCTCCGTGATTCTGGCCTCAATCACTTCGTCATCCGCTTATGTGGTTTCATGCAAGTAATGCTCTTCTTCTTCTTCTTCTTCCCATTTCAATTTCCATTTCAATTTCCATTTCCATTTCCATTTTGTTCTTCTCCCATCTTCGAACTCCCATTATTGCAGGGTCTCATTGGCCAGTATGCGGTTCCCATCCTCGAAGAGAAATCTGTTTGGGGAACTGATGCCCCAACCAGAATTGCATACATGGATACACAGGTTAACTTAATACACACAACACAACACAAGCTCCTTCCCTTTTCTTTCCCTCTAAATCTAATCATTTCTATTCTCTATCTACTTTTAGGATATAGCTCGCTTGACACTTATAGCCTTGCGAAATGAAAAAATAAATGGCCAACTTCTAACATTTGCTGGTCCTCGTGCATGGACAACCCAAGAGGTGAGTACCTCTGCTATCTGTCTTCCTTGCTTGCTCAATGCTCATTTATCTGACTCACTTCTCTCGCACATCTTTTCTGATTTCAGGTCATAACTTTGTGCGAGAGGCTTGCGGGCCAAGATGCTAATGTAACTACAGTTCCGGTCTCCATTTTAAGACTCACTCGTCAGTTGACGCGCTTTTTTGAGTGGACAAATGATGTTGCTGACAGATTGGCTTTTTCCGAGGTATTTGTTTTATCAGTATCGCTACCTATTTTTATGGAACTCCATCTTCTGCACATGCTTTCATAAATAAACAGAATAATACTTGCTACCTATCTTTTCTCTATTTATCATGCCCATGGAGGATTATATTGACTGTTGCTTATTTTTAACTGAATTTCATATAATAATTATGAAATAAACATTCATCAAATGCCTTGCTAACTCACCTTGGGTGCCATGCCCATCCACCATTTCCTTTGTGTTAGTTGCCTTGTTCTGATGACTAGATTTTTCCATAACCTTCTTGTTCTGTTCCGAGATCTTGGTCGTTGAATCTGCTTTGTGGACTGCGTCTTGTAAAGCTATTCCTCTCAGGCTAGTCAAAATCGCGATCTTCATTGTGAGATTGCACGATCTTATTTCGTGGACAATCCTACTGTGCTAATGTCATATGTTCAAAATTTAATCGTTTTTGCAAAATATATATATGTAAAGAAACTTACACCACCCCATCCCAAAAGCTAGTTCAAAGGGTGGGAGTGCCCAAGGTCTTATAAAGGCCACATTAATTGTTCATCCAACCAATGTGTGACTATATATCTCAACACGCCCCCTCACATGAGAGCCCATTGGGCTTGAAGAGTGGATAATGCAACAGGCCTAGCCTAATTGTGCTAAGAAATTCCATAAGAGAAAGTAGGAGACGACGAGGCTCTGATACATGTAAAGAACCTTGATATACACCACCCAAAAGCTAACTCTCCAACCAACGTGGGATTATATATCACAACAATATATATAAAATATGGCTATTTATTTTGCTTTTGTATAGAAGTTGGCATAGGCAGCATGTTGGGTGCATGACCATATTTTATATTTTAGCTGACAATTAATTTGCACCATTTAGTATGTATATAGTATTTCTATTTGCTTTAAGTGGCACTAAAATATGGCTAATTGCTTTAATGGATATGCAGGTCCTTACCAGCGACACTGTTTTCTCTGTTCCGATGGCAGAGACTTACACTCTTCTTGGCGTGGATTCAAAAGATATAATTACATTAGAGAAGTATTTGCAGGACTATTTCACTAACATATTGAAGAAATTGAAGGGTCTTAAAGCTCAGTCAAAGCAAACGGATATTTACTTCTGAAAGAGAATTTGTAATTGAAAACGAGGTGATGATGTAGGTATTGAAATTTCTTTAAAACGCTCCCGCAATGTATATTGTTTTTGAATTTTTTGTGGGCTAACGATTTTGTTTTTGCCAAAAAAGGTGTAATGTATATCACCCCAAAAATACATTTTACATTGTAAAACAATTGTTATATAAATATAAAGGGAAAAAATGTTTATCCTTTTAAATGACACAATTTATATCCTTTCACTCTCACAAAGAGGTGGGATCAACACTTTTTTTTTTTTTTTGTCAACTATTTCTCCTTTTTTATATATCTCTTTCTTTCTCTCTAAATGACACAATCTTATATCTTTTAAAATGACAGACACTTTACCCAAGTATAAAAGTCTTATAACTATACCAATTTCTAAAGAACATTGTTTTCTTATCATGAGAAGCAGTTCTTTAAGGGCCTGTTTATTAGGCGGATTTTTTATCATTTCCTTGGATTTTGAGGCTTGGTAAACTGAAATACAACGTTTGGTTAATTAAAAATGTGAGATAATCCCAGGTAAGATGAAATGATAGGATTTCAAAATCAACATAAATTTTTTTAGAATCCCAATAAAAAAATTCCGCGAATTAGATGGATTTGTATGTTTCCCGAGGAAACCAAAAAGTAAATGTGAAGTCAAAGACAAAAATGACCCTGTGACTTGTACTTGTGTTGTAAAAAAACAGATTAATATATAAAAATAAGGGTACATCTGTAAATTCAACCTAAAGTTCCATCAAAATTTTACTATCAACCAAACATAATAATTTTAAAATTCTACAAATATTCCCACCAATATTTTTGTCTACCAAACACCTTTTTTCTAACATTTCCGGAAAAGTTATTTCCCAACTATATTTCTGGAAATCATGATTCCCGGACAAAAAAAATTTATCCTCTACCAAACGCCCCCTAAGGATTTAAATATTTTCTTATTTTTGAATAATGGGATATCGTCGTTGAAAAGAGAAATACACAATTCAGGCTTAATGTTTCTTATGTTATTTATTTTTTACATACATAAAAATGTGTGAGATTCATGTGAATCCATATGAGAAGAAGAGAGAAAAAAATATGAGTCTCACATCCTTTTATGTGTGCACAGGAGATAAAATTCATTTCTTTTTATATGAGAAATAATAAACCATTATTTTAATTATAATTATAACCAGTGTTTTTTTTTCTCTCTAACATAACCATATTTTATTATTCAAGAATAGAAGAGGATTCACCTGCTTGAGCTGAATATTCACAAATACTTGTAATAATTGTGTTTAGATTAGTTTATATTATAGAGGAGGGATATTATGACTACCAACATTTTCTACTAACAACTCACTACCTATCTAATCACCATTGGATCAACATTTTCTTTTTCAAATTTTTTTTAGCATTCTTTCTCTTTGATCCAATGATGATTAGATAGGTAGTAAGTTGGTAGTGGAAAAATTTGGTAATAAGAATATCCTCCCTCTATAATATATGTCTAAAATATTAAGTTCATATTTATAAATATTAATAATTGGGAAAACATTTTCTCAAGTTGCATAAAAACTCAATTCTCATGTTATGACCCTTTGATGTGCGTGCAAAGTTTTTTTTTAATAAATGTGGGGCGCACCATAGATTGAATCACAACATAGAGAATCCAGGCTAATTTTTATATAACATGAGAATTGAATTATCAAGCAACATGAGAAAATCAAATCTCTTAATATTTCACTACTAAAATATACATATATATTTTCGTTCAATCTTTTATTATTTTTTATCTGGGTTTATCGATTGTCAATCCAACTAGTTTATTCTTATATATATTAGTGGCGGAGTGAAGGATAGGATAGGATAGTATAGTATAGGATAGGAGGGGTGATCGCCCTTTAAATTTATATAAATTTTATTAGGAATGAACATTATTTCTAATTTGTTTGGCTATATATATAGAGGGAGAATATTGTTATTACCAAATTTTTATACTATTAACTTACTACTTATCTAATCACCATTGAATCAAAGAGAAAGAATACTAAAAAGTTTTTGAAAAAAGAGAAAATATTGATTCAATAGTGATTAGATATGTAGTGAGTTAGTAATAGAAAAATTTGGTAGTAAAAATATCCCTTCTCATGTATCTAATGCTCGCTCATTTTAAAAGTTTTAGAAATATTTCGTCGTAAGGAACATTTTTTATTATTTTTGTCAACTTCAAATGAATTTTTTTTATTATACCATAGCCTCTTTTCAAATAAATAAATAAATTACAGGCTCCACTATTTTATATATATGGGGCATAATTAATTTATGCCAGTGTAGGAATAATAAGTCTTAATTGAAGTATGACCGTTCAGACATAGTGTAGTTTGTAAACAAAAAGTTTGTAAATATAACATTTCCTATATATATATATATATATATATATATATATATATATATATATATATGTTATATCAGTGTAAGAATAAGAAGTCTTACACTATATTTTGATTATTGATTTGCACACATCTAACGACTCAAATATCTAATAATTAAGAACCATTGGATATTAATAGGATCAACGAACAAGTTTGAGTGTATAAATTATACTTGTGTAAAATAATCCCTATATATATATATATATATATATATATATATATATATATATATATATATATATATATATATATATATATATATAGGAAAAAGTATTTCTACAACCACTTTATATAACTATAGTGTTATAACTATGTTATAACTTTAGTGTTATAACTATGTTCTCCCGGGAGAACATAGTTATAACACTAAAGTTGCTCTCTTATATAAAGTCCACGTCAGTAAAAAAGTTTTTCTGAAAAGTAACTGATGTAAAGTGACTGCAACTTAAGGATTATGCAGTCATATAAAACTACGTCGTTTTATAATGTGAAAGCATTAAATATGGCTGTAGAATAATAACCATATATATATGGGGTAAATAAATATAAAACATTAAATATGGAGAATTATCCATCCAAAGTTAGAAAAAATATAATATTTTTATTTTCTAATGAATTTTATGTAATTTTAGGTGAATTAATGAAGGGTGTTTTAGTAAAATGTATATGATATATAAATAAATAAAATTACAATAACACCCTTCATTATATATATATATATATATATATATATATATATATATATATATATATATATATATATATATATATATGACGTAGCATTTCTGCAGCTGCTGTACGTGCAGCAATCAAATACTTGTCATATATATATATATATATATATATATATATATATATATATATATATATATATATATATATATATATATATATATGTATATATATATATATGCTGTATATATATATATATATATATATATTTGAAAGCATTAATTGCGAGAAATCATAACCATACAAATGATGAAAGCATTAAATGTGAGGAATCATAACCATACACCTGTAGTTGTTGTACGCAAAGTGGCTGCAGAAATGATTTTACCATATATATATATATATATATATGGGGCATGATCCTTTGACACCAATGTCAAATTTGACATCTCATCTGAGAGCCGTTAGATCAAAAAAGATCAATGGTGTCACATGCTTACAAATCAGAGTCGTTGATCTTTTCTGATCTAACGATTCTCAAATGAGATGTCAAAGTATCTACCTATATATATATATGTATATATGTATATGTATATATATATATATATATATATATATATATATATATGGGCTTGTCGGATGTAGAGTGACTGCACCTATGCATTGGTGCACTCATATAAAACAATGTCGTTTTATTGTGTAAAAATATTAAATATGGGGAATCATAACCATACAAAAGAGAAAATAAATATAAAGCGTTAAATATGAGAATGCAAACTCTTTCTTTTGGTAATAAAGAATGCAAACTTCTTTTATATTACCTAAAATGACATCATTTTTAGGCATATAGTGAAAGTACAAATAATGAATCATATATATGGGTCAGGATCATTTTACATTAGTGTAAGTTACACTCTTAATCTTGTTCATTGATCCTATTTATATCAAATGTTTATTATTTATTAGATATTTGATCCGTTAGATACAAGCAAATTAATGATCAATATTTAGTGTAAGACTTTTTATTTTATACCTGTGTAAGAATATCCTACCCTTGTGTGTGTATATATATATATATATATATATATATCCTTTCATCTCACAAAGAGGTGCACACCTTTATTTTTTTTGTCAACTCTCTCTCCTCATTTATCTATCTCTTTCTCTCTCTTAAAATGACACAATCTTACATCCTTAAAATGACACACAATATATAGGGCATCTTACACTCAATCTTAACTGTTGATTTTCGCATATCTAACGGTTATAATTAATAATCAATTAATGAGAATAATGTAATTAAATACAATCATTCGATGGATAAAAATCAACGGTTAAGATTGAATGTATTACTCTTATACCGGTATAAGTTGATTATTTCTCTCTATATATATAACCTTTTGAAGGAGGAAAAAGGAGTAGAAAGTGAGATAATGCAGGGAATAAGAGTGTAAGAGTTGAATATAAGATTCGACTGATTGAAAACGGATAAGAGTAGGTTTTCTGACCAGTGCAATGCAAAGGAAATAAATATAGGGTTTAAATCATATTTCATGAACAAAAATTTTCCTACAAATCATAACATTTTGTGGGGCCAGCGCCAAAAACAGTTAAATAGCACGTAAAACGAATCTCTATAACATATAAGAATCACTTTTTTGAACATAATGCATAAAACCCATAAATATATTATTAGTTTAATTTTTTTGCGCTAATTATTTAATGATTTAATATGAGTAAAATACGCATAATGAGCGGCGTGTTCAAGTCATGCATTATCCGATATGTAAATGGGTTTTATTTTTGTTATAAAGAGAGATGAGAGAGAAGAAAGAAAAGAAATCAAGAGATGAGACCCACTTAAAATTGTGTGTGTAAACAAGTTATGTTACATCACGTAACATAACAAATATAAAACCCTATGTAAATTGTGTTAAAGCCAAAATGTGCGCGCGATATACTGTGCTCTATAAGACTTGCATGAGGATTTATGCCACTTGAATGTGCATTGTCAATACAATACGCGTATTAGTGCTAACTTTTAGCAAAGTTGCCTATGGAAATAATTTGTGATTTAAATGCCCACATTATTCATTGCATTAGATGAATAAATAAAAATTAAACTGTTAATATATTTACTTTTTGTATTGTATCAGTGAAAATGCCAGGAGACTATTTATATAGAAAATAAAGTGAAATTGGGGCGGGAGTCTGGTAGATAAATAAACTTGAGTGTCCTTTCAACTTAGGAAGTAAGTTTGTAGAATTAAATTGGTCATTATTTTCAATGGTCTATTAGTCAGATAAAACATATGTAGGTGGATTATGTTTGATATCCTCTGACGTTACAAAATTTATGATACCTGAAAATAAATAAATAAATAAATGAAAGAAAACTCTTAATTAAGCAGTGGTACAACATGTATCATCATTTGTTTTGTACCAGCCGCATGTGATCGATAGTTGTCCAGTTCAAATTATAAAAGGTAAAATCAAACATGAATATGACAAAAGTAAAATTGTTAGACACTTTGTCCCGTCTTAAATAGTTTTTACATGTTTAGTATTTCCTTAAGATTTCAAATTTAATAGAAGTTTAAACAATATTCAGTTAATATTGGTAAAAAAATAGACGATTAATGTTTGGATTTAAGTTTTCTGTATGAGCGTAATCAGTGTCATTTAAATGTTTTATTTTTTCTATTAGACTCAAATTTAAGTTACATGAAATTGCAAGTCTTGATTGATTTGGCGGTGTATCCAAATTAAGTAATAATAAATAACGATTCCAGTTAAAGATATTAAATAGGGAGACATATATAACATGCTTTAATTTAAAAAATGATTATTCAGGGAAATTAGAGTTACCTTATAAATAAATATTTAATTTATTAGTATAATAGTGGATGTGAAAAAGTCATGCTACGAAATAAGTTGCACAAAGAAAAAAGAAAAAAGAAAATGGAAGGCTAAGAAAAGTATATGGGTATATGGATATTGAGTAGAGTGCAGCGGAGAGGTGAAGCGTAGTGTTGGTGTCGTGATACTAAATAGGAATAGCGATGGGCAACAGCGCGGAACTGGAACTGTAATTTATTAAAATCTTCAAATTTTATTTTATTTTATAATAAAAAATGGATAAAAACAAGCAATTGGAATTGGAAGCTAGCTGGAAAGGAAGTGAGTCACACGGCAGGGACACGGAAACGCAAGTATCAATTCATAATTGTTGGTTGTGTAACTTGTCTTGTCTTGTGTTGTGGAAATACATCGTCAGTGTGTGTGTGTGTGTTTAGTAAGTAATCTATTATGCTATGGGTTGCTGCCAGTCATGGTTGCTGAAGGAGACTCATGAGGAGGTTGTATTACAAAACAACAACAACAACAACAACAATAACCATTCTCAATTGCAATTGCAAAGGCAAGCATACCCAGCTGACCTATCTTTCACGGAGTTCTCTTTGACAGAGCTGAAATCCGCCACAAACAATTTCAGCTCAGAGTTTATTGTGTCGGAGAGTGGGGAGAAGGCACCGAACGTCGTTTACAAGGGGCGTCTCCACAACCACAACCACAACCAGAACCGTTGGATTGCGATTAAGAAGTTCAGCAAGGGTGCTTGGCCGGATCCCAAGCAATTCGTGGAAGAGGCATCTGGTGTTGGCAAGCTCCGACATCCTAGGCTTGCTAATTTGATTGGTTACTGTTTTGATGCCGACGAGAGGCTTCTTGTTGCCGAGTACATGCCTAATGACACTCTCGCTAAGCATCTCTTTCACTGTATGTATTATTCTTCTTCTTCTTCCTCTTTTTTTTAATCTCTTCAACTTCAACTTCATCCTCAATTCCCTTTCCTTCCTTTCAGGGGAAAATCACACCCTTGAGTGGGCCATGCGCTTGAGAGTCGCTCTCTATATTGCACAGGCTTTACATTATTCTACTTCAGAGGGCCGCCCCTTATACCATGATTTGAATGCTTATAGAGTTCTTTTCGATGAGGTTGGACGTTACTCTTACTCTTCTCTTCTCTTCTTTTATATTATTATTATTATTATTTCTATTTCCATCCATGTTTTCAACTCCATATCTATTATCTAACCTATACACCCTTCATTTAGGAAGGTGATCCGCGTCTCTCATGTTTTGGTTTAATGAAGAACAGCAGGGACGGAAAGAGTTATAGCACTAATCTTGCTTACACACCTCCTGAATACTTAAGAAATGGTACCCTAACTTAACTACTGCTTCACTTGTTCACTTTGATTAAGGAGAGAGGAATTTCTGTCAGGTCATCTGTTATCCTTGTTAGGCTCATAATTTATCTCATTGCCACTATATTTATTAACTTTTTAGGAAGGGTCACCCCTGAAAGTGTCATTTACAGCTTTGGTACAGTTATCCTGGACCTGCTAAGTGGCAAGCACATCCCTCCAAGTCATGTAAGTGGCTTCTATTTGCCAAAACTTTTGCATTTCTCTCTTTTTTTTTTTTTTTTTGGTTTCTTCTTTACGTGCTCATTCGTTTGGCAAGTCTGTATTATTATTGTTATTACTATTATTTTGTTATTAATTACCTGTACTGAGAGTGCTTAACTACCAAACGTTGAAGAAGCAATCAATTATAAATCAAAGCTGTCTACCATTGTTGCCTTTTTCATTAATAGGAGTAGCTTGCTGTCACGTATTTATACTGTATGATTCTGATACAAACCAGCAATTTCATTTATAGAAACAACTCCAAAATCGTAGCACAATTCATGAAATACTATGGTGGACAGTATAGTAAGAGCAAACTGAACAGTATTCAGCAGCTATTACAATTTACAGAGACAACTAATCCTAACTACAATGACAGCAATGGAAGAACAATAACACAGGGACTCAATTACACTAAGAAAAGAAGTAAATGCAGAAATAGTTCTAGAGCTATTGGAGAGGCTCTATAGACTCTCCAAGTTCCAAGCCTATTCTAGATCCAAGATGACCCTCACTCTTCTCCTTCCTTACTATTTAACCACCTCCAACTTCACTTCCCACGCCATTGTGTTAGAACCAATTGCAAGTGGTCATAACTGCCTTGCTGAGTTATGCGTATGCTTTCCCTAAATTGTCCTTAGGGTGGTATGTATCAGATTCTCCCTCATCGTAAAAGATGTAAAGCCTGCATTTTTTTATTGTGTTTTTGGTCTGAAATACTTTGGTGCTTGTCCTATAGAACCTGCGACATGACTATTATTATGTTCGTAAATGGTCGTTATGACCATATTTGATTTGTGGTGCAGGGGTTTGACCATATTTCAAACGATATTACTATATGTGATCTATACTGGAAATATGATCTTTTATCGATATCAACTTGTGATATTGAATTTTTTCACATCTTTTCATAGTTGATAATATCATGATATTAGAATTCTCCGTTGCTATTGATAAGCATCGGACCTAAAAATTATTGTGTCTTACCATAATTAGCGTTGTTTAATCATGGTTTATTGATTGGTGCCATATGGAGTTACCTGATTCTGTTTGCAGGCACTTGATATGATACAGGGAAAAAACAACATGCTTTTAATGGATTCTCATTTGGAGGGAAAGTTTTCTACAGAAGAGGCAACTGTAGTTGTAAATCTTGCGTCTAAATGTTTGCAATATGAACCGAGGGAGCGGCCTGATACAAAGGAGTTGGTCACAACGCTTGCTCCATTGCACACAAAACCTGATGTAAGGATCCTTTCTCAAACTGAATAACGAAATAAACTATTTACTTTATCAGGAGATTGGAACTGTGTTGCTTATACGGATTTAATAGTCCTAAAGTAAATATTGTATTTTCCTAGTTTTGATTACAAAACGGCAGCTTAAATAGGGAATTTGGGTAGAGGTTGTACAGTAAAGGCTGAACACTAAGCTAGGCTTAAAACATAGGAGCTAATACCTACACCTAGCTATACATAAAAAACAGAATCAGAAGATTTTGCCTGTTGAAGAAAATCAGGAACCTATTTGCTCGTAAAAATCTGAAAATCAGGAACTGGTCACCCATACTGCCCCTCAATCTGGGTGGTAGATGTCTATCATGTGCAGATTGGATCTCAGGTTCTCATAAGTAAGGTTTGGAAGAGCTTCGGTCAATACGTTTGCTATTTGGAGACATGAGGGTATGTGCTCAAGGTTGATGACTTCTGTTAGGAACCCTATTTAGAAAAGCAGGTCAGAAGAAATAAGGATGGGCCAATGATCTAGATGTGTAAGCCCTGCTAGTAATAGGAATTAGATATTTTTAGATATAGTTACTGTTGTAAATGATAGTTTAGAATAGTACTATAGAAGTCCCATATCATGTATATCTCTTTGTATTTTCTTTCTTTTAAGTTATATAATAGACTTTCCGTGTAGTTGAAACACACGGATTACTTATAAATCTCTTTGTTCTTGATATTCAACATGGTATCTAGAGCCTAACAAGATCCGCATCTTTCCAGTAGATCCACTGTCTACCGAGTAAAAATCTTCCCGGAAATTGTCACCGTCGTCAGTTTTCGGCCACTGTCTGCCACCACCGTCCTCCACCGGAAAAGTTTTCAGGCGACCATTCTAGTCAAAAAGTACATCAATGGAGTCAGAAGAAGCCGATCTACCCAATGCTGCAAGACCCACCGTCATCAGAGGTTGCTAGAGCCGTGGACCACCGTTTGACAACCGTTGACCGCCACCACCGATCACTTTTCCAGCACTTTTTCCAGCGAGCAACCCACAGTTGTGATCGTCACAAGGAGGCGGTTCTTTCCGTCCAATGCGCGCTCTTAAATTCCCACTGACACATCTTCACGTGCGTGAAACATACGCGCGGCTTCCACCATCAGGATCGCCCTCTCCTTCCGTGTTCAGATCGATCCTTACCTTGTAGTTTTCATTCCGTTGCGGCCTTTCTGAAGCATTTCTTCTCTTTCCATTACTATTCACGACATCTTTGTCTCAGTGAATTGTTCTTGACCCATGGCTGATTCTAGCTCATTTATCCTTCCTCAAGATATTTCTCAGCTCACGATCTCTGGTTCCACTGCTACTGTTGTGCATACAGGTAATAGCGTTGCTGGTTTCACTCAAAGTTCATTATTTGGTCATTGGGTTCTTGATTCTGGTGTCTCTGATCATATTTCTGGTAATAAATGTTTGTTTTCCTCTCTTTCTACCTCTCGTTATTTGCCTGTTGTCACTATGGCTAATGGTTCCCAGGTTCAGTCTCATGGGATTGGAACATTACATATCTTTCCCTCCATTACTATTGATAATGTGCTCTATGTCCCTGGTTCACCCTTTAATCTCCTTTCCATTAGCCGTTTAATACGTTCTCTTGATTGTCTCATTTCTTTTACCCAAAATTCTGTTGTTTAAGAGGATCGAAATTCGGGGAGGACAATTAGCGGCGGATTTGAGTCCAATGGCCTTTACTTGCTCTCCAGCTCCTCTCTTGCTCATTCTGTATTAGATTCTCCACTCACTGTTCACGCTCAGTTGGGTCATCCTAGTCTTACAAAGCTCCAGAATATGGTGCCACGTTTGTCCAAGCTGTCCACTTTGCAATGTGAATCATGTCAATTCGGGAAACATACTCGCAGTTCTTTTCCTGATAGCGTCAATCGTCGTGCCTCCTCTCCTTTTAGTTTGGTTCACTCGGATGTTTGGGGACCCAGTCATACTGAATCAACTCGGGGTTATAGATATTTTGTTACCTTTATTGACGATTATTCTCGAAACACTTGATTATTTTTACTAAAAAACAGCTCTGAGTTGTTCTCCATATTTCAGAAGTTTTATCATGAAATTCTTACTCAATTTGGTATTCCTATCCACATTTTTCGTAGTGATAATGCTCGTGAGTATCTGTCTCAACCATTTCAATCATTCATGGCCTCTCACTGCATTCTTCACCACACATCATATGCGCACACCCCCCAACAAAACGGGGTTGCTGAAAGAAAAAATCGTCATCTTATTAAAACAGCTCGGACACTCTTAATTCATGGGAATGTTCCTACCAGTTTTTGGGGTGATGTTGTTCTCACCGCATGTTATCTCATTAATCGCATGCCTTCCTTTGTCCTTGGTAACCAGATACCATACTCTATCTTGTTTCCCCATCAGCCTTTAGATTCCTTACCCCTTCATATTTTTGGTTCTACTTGTTTTGTCCATGAACTCGGTCCCAATCGTAACAAGTTGTCTGCCAAATCCCACAAATGTGTGTTTCTCGGTTATACTCGGACACAAAAAGGTTATCGGTGTTACTCTCCTAGTCTCCGTCGCTCTTTTGTCTCGGCGGATGTTACTTTCTTTGAGTCTGTGCCATTTTTTGGCTCCACCTTCGTTCCTGATGATTTTGTTGATACTCAGTTACCTTTACCCTCTGTTCCAATTCAATATGTTCCAGCACCAGATTCCACACCACCATCGCCTACTGTCACCTCTCCATATGTCCCAGCACCAGATCCCACACCATCACCGCCTATTGTCACTTCTCCATATATCCCAGCACCAAATCCTCCTCTCCAGGTTTATCACCGTCGGTCACATCTACCAATACCCCAAGACACTGATGAGGTTCCTATGGACTCAGATCTGCCGTCATCAACTCCTACGGCTTCGGTCCCGCCCTCCGACATTGACCTACCCATTGCTCTCCGAAAAGGTACTCGTAATATTCGTCCTCCACCCAGGTATTCAATAAATATGAGTTATCATCGCCTTTCTCCATCACATTTTGCTTGTCTTTCTTCTTTCTCTTCTGTATTTGTTCCTAAGACTACAGGTGAGACATTATCCCATCCTGGATGGCGACAGGTTATGATTGACGAGATGTGTGCACTTAATGGTAGTGGTACTTGATCTGGTTCCTCTTCCTTCTGGAAAATTTGTTGTTGGATGTAGATGGATATTTACTGTCAAGGTTAGTCCTGATGGACAGGTGGGTCGTCTCAAAGCACGTTTGGTGGCTAAGGGATACCCTCAGGTATTTGGTGAAGATTATGGGGATACATTTTCCCTTGTTGCAAAAATGGCGTTTGTTTGCCTCTTTATTACTATAGTTGCTATCCGTCACTGGTCCCTTTATCAATTGGATGTCAAAAATGCTTTTCTTAATGGTGATCTTGCTGAAGAAGTTTATATGGAGCAACCTCCTGGATTTGTTGCTCAGGGGGAGTCCAGTCTAGTTTGTCGACTCCACAAATCTTTGTATGGTCTCAAACAGTCTCCACGAGCTTGGTTTGAGAGGTTTAGCACCATTGTCCAGCAGTTTGGTATGACTTGGAGTGCGGCTGATCACTCAGTCTTTTATCGCTACTCAGACTCTGGATCCATTTATTTGGTGGTATATGTTGATGACACTGTCATTACAGGTGATGACCATCAAGGCATTACTCATTTAAAATAACATCTCAGTCATCATTTTCAGACAAAGGATCTCGGAAGACTACGATATTTCTTGGGGATTGAAGTGGCTCAATCCAAGGATGATATTGTGATATCCCAGAGGAAATATGCTATGGACATTCTAGAGGAGACAACTTTGTTGAATGCTAAGCTCGTCGACACCCCCATGGATCCAAATGTCAAGCTTATGCCAAATCAGGGGGAGCTATTTTCAGATCCAGAAAGGTATAGAAGATTGGTTGGGAAGTTGAACTATCTTACAGTTACTCGACCAGACATCTCATTTGCAGTCAGTGTAGTAAGTCAGTTCTTGAATTCTCCTTGTGAAGATCATTGGAATGCCATGATCCGCATCCTCAAGTACATCAAGAATGCTCCAGGTAAAGGTCTCCTCTATAAAAACAAAGGTCATACCAGAGTTGAGGGATACTCAGATGCTGATTGGGCAGGTTCCCCCAGTGATAGAATATCCACATCTGGGTATTGTGTATTCTTGGAGGTAATTTGGTTTCTTGGAAAAGCAAGAAACAAAGTGTAGTTGCCAGATCAAGTGCTGAAGTAGAATATCGCTCCATGGCCACAACCACCTGTAAACTTATCTGGTTAAAACAACTATTGAAGGAACTCAAATTTGGAGACATTGGCACAACATCTCTCATTTGCAATAATCAAGCTGCTTTACATATTGCTTCCAATCCAGTATTTCATGAAAGGACCAAGCACATTGAGATAGACTGTCATTTTGTTAGGAAAAAAGTCCTCTTTGGAGATATGGTCACTAGTTTTGTTAACTCAAATTAGCTTATATTTTCACTAAGTCTCTGAGAGGGCCTAGGATAGATCACTTATGTAACAAGCTTGGTGTATATGATCTATATGCTCCAGATTGAGGGGGAGTGTTGTAAATGATGATTTAGAAAAACATGTCAGCAGAAATAAGGATGGGCCAATGATCTAGATGTGCAAGTCCCGCTAGTAATAGGAATTAGATATTTTTAGATATAGTTACCTAATATTAAATATATTGCTAGATATATTTTAGTCAGCGCTACAGATAATTGTTCCAACATTTTGTATCGTGTGCTGAAGTAGTTTCTGCAGTAGTTCCATCTACTCCTTGCTGAAGAGTTGTGCTTCGGAATTGACACTTATCTTGTCTGTCTCAAGTATATTTGAAGAGGCTGTATTGCCGTGATGCTCCCTTCAACGAGATGATTCTGCATCTCTTGGTTTCCCACGAATGAACTAGCACGTATCCTTTGTATGGCCTATCTTCTAGCAGTGTTCACACCACTGGCGATTTTTCTTCTGTTGGAAGTGTGGTTGATTTGACCGGTTTCCTTTAGCTGCCTTGAATGAGCTTTTTGAGTAAGGTGTTGAGCTTCCTAACATGATTTTCCTCCTACTTTCTTCCCTTCTTACTTTAGAAAATACCTTTCAAACCTTTGGTAGTGGCTTGGTTCCAAGAACCCTCCCACGGTCTTTTTCAATATTCTTGTTGAGCCCAAGTATGAACTTGTAGATCTTGTCTTTCCCCAGGAGGTTTTTTTGTATTGCTTGCCGTCTTCAAGGCATTTCCGGTCGATCTCTTTGTAAATGTCAAGTTGCTGCCAATATCCAGTAAGGCTGTTGAAATATTCAGTGGCAGTGATGTCACCTTGTCATAGCTCATGAAGTAGGCTCTTGATTTCAAAGATGGCAGAGGTATTGTCCACATTAGAATAATTCTCCTTTGCTGCATCCCAAATCTCTTTAGTTGTGCTATAGTGGCAAAAGCCGCAAAAGAATTGCCCAATTAATGCACATTGGTCAAATGCGCAGTCAATTGATACAAGACCAATCCCGCACCTGTCAATTCATTTGCCCAACTACATCTGTTTGGTGCTTTTGCCTGCTATAGTACATGATGTTCTCTCTAATCTCGTTGGTATTTGTGTTTAGTAGCCATGACATCACCAGGCTGCTCTCGAGTCTCCATTTGTGGTGGTTGAGATCATTTTCTTTGGTTGTTTGGCATCATTGAAATGTGCTTTTCCTTTCCTTTTCGTTGTAGAAATATCCAAATGGAACTCACCCATTTGATGAAGTTTTGGCTATTCAGTTTGTGGCCAGTGATAGGGAGGACAGGGACTTTGATTGAGTTGGCTATCAATCTCCAATCTGTATACCCCCTTTGAGGTGCTACTCTCCTGGTCGTTTGCATGGATGAAACAACTATGGAGTTTGTAGTCAACCATGGTTCAGATTGCGATATGATACCGTAAAGAAAGTATTGTATTTTCTTGTTCTGTTGATTACAAAATGGCAGCTTAAATATGGAGTTGGGTAGAGGTGTACAATAAAGGCTGAGCACTAATCTAGATCTAAAACATAGGAGCTAATACCTACACCTAGCTGTACATAAAAAACAGAGTCAGAAGATCCTGTCTATTGAAGAAAATCAACCTTAAAATCAGGAACCTTTTTGTTCCTTAAAAGCAGGCTGAAAATCAGGAACTTATCACCAACAATTCCCTCATCTCCTAAATAATCCTTTATGTTGGGTGTTGAAATTCTTTCATTTCTATTACTATGATTGGGGACATTGACCCTTTTGCCACTGTTTGGAAGACTATTTATCACTATGCCGCTATCCACTGAAATTTTCCCAAAATACACATTCTCGCAACGCCAACAAGCGAGACTGGATTGGACACGTGGCAGTGTCTTGCAGGCCACAAATCTCGCCCAGTAGTGTAGCGAGATTCATGGCCAATGTGACAGACTGCCACATCTGCAAAAAGCTGTCCGCCTGGCCAATCTCGCTAGGCTTCCCAGCGAGATTTGGTTTATCTTTTCCACGTGTCAGCACTTTGCGTATCTCGCTGGGCTGCTAACTGAGTTTATCTAAGATGTTTCCACGTGTCAGCACCCTGGGGTATCTCGTTAGGCTGCTGGCCGAGTTTGGTTAAGATATTTCCACGTGTCGGCTCGCTGGGCTTCTAACCGATTTTGATAGTTCTATATATAGTAACTAAACCACCACATTCCCAGCAGCAACAAATCGTCGGTGCTCTTTTATTTGTTTATATTTCAGGTCAGATTTTGTAATTACTGAATCATTACCATCACTCATTTTGAAAATAATAACATAAAACTACAATAGAAAGAAACAATTACAAAATCTGACCTGAAATAGAAACAAATAAAAGAGCACCGACGATTTATTGCTGCTGGGAATGTGGTGATTTAGTTACTATATATAGAAATAGAACTATCAAAATCGGTTCGCAGCCCAGCAAGATAGGACAGAGTGCTGACATGTGGAAATATCTGAACCAAACTCGGCCAGCAGCCCAGCAAGATACCCCAGGGTGTTGACACGTGGAAACATCTCAGATAAACTCGGTCAACAACCCAGTGAGATATGCAAGGTGCAGACACGTGGAAAAGGTACACCTAATCTCGTTGGGCAGCCCAGCGAGATTAGCCAGGTGGACAGCTTTTTGCAGATGTGGTAGTCTGCCACATTGACCATGAATCTCGCTACACTGGCGAGATTTGTGGCCTGCAAGACACTGCCACGTGTCCAATCCAGTCTCACTTGTTGGCGTAGCGAGAATGTGATGTGGCGGCATTTTGGGAAAATTTCAGTGGATCGTGGCATAGTGATAAATAGTACTCCAAACAGTGGCAAAAGGGCCAATGTCCCCTATGATTGCTTTGTGCAAAATGGAATTCACTTGGTCTGGGCTATTATCGTTAATTCATATCCAACTTAGTAACCTAGATCTTAGGCTGGGACATTTTTAATTGTTTTTGGTGAAAATGTACTGGAACCGTGTAATCTGCATATTTTCATTTTGACTCTGGTAGGGGCTTATTTAGGCCAGACACTTAAATCATATAGGATATACATGTTTGATATGTTTCAGTACAAAGTTGTTGATATATACTTGTAGCAGAATTTTTGTAAAGTCTATGCAGTAAAAGATTATTTTTCTTTGCAGAGTTGGTGCTTGTTTCATAGTTGTATTGTATGAATAAACTACATTCACACAAAAAGAAAAAATTCTTGTAGTACTACTGTTAGTTATTTGCTTTTATATGCACCGTAATCAGTGACGGACCTAGAAAGTTTAATTCATGTCTGCACATTTAATGGTGGGCTGCCCTTGAATTTTTTTTCAAAGAAAGTTTTAAATGCATATAAGAAACAACCAAGAAACATGAAATTGGAGCCAATTGACTTTAGGCTATGTAACACCCACTTTTCACTCAGTGAGTGAAGGTCGTCCCATTCTGCAAAATGGGATCAATTTTGTTGTTCTGGCTAGAGTTCGGTACTTTAAAAAGTTTCAACTTATTCTGGTTAAGAAGCAATTTCTAAATGAACGTGACAAAATTATACGTACCAGCTTCCGAGGTTTGCGTAAAGGAACAAACTTTGCACCAATGCACAATGCAATCGAGGGACCAAACAGGAATTCCCTTGCTTCAATTCCTACATGTTATCCAATCACATTAGAACGCAAACCAACCAAAGGCAATATCCTCTAGTAATAGCTCATTAATCTAAAACCTCATGAAACCCCTGATTTCAATGTTTAAATATTATCATTTTAGGCCAAGAAAATATTTTGAATGGTACAAAACGGTACTCATAACCTACCTCTCAAGTTGTTCCCCCCTCCAAAAAGGAAAAAAAAAAAAAAACTCTTAGTTCTTACCAAAAAATAATCAAGTCTGAAACATTTTTAAGGAAAAAAGGAAGAAAATTGAGAAGAAATTGCATTTAAAAAAATGGGATAGGTTATACTTACTACCTATTTTTTTTTTTACTATCTCTTACTACCAAATCTTAACCGTTGATTTCCGTCAATCTAATGGTTATAATTTATGGGGTCATATTTATTAATTAATTATTAATTTGCAATAAATTATAACCGTTAGATTGACGGAGATCAACAGTTAAGATTTGATAGTAAGAAAAATAGGTAATAAGTATAACATTTCCCTAAAAAAAAAGTAAGCCATATCTATTTCTAAGTTTATGCATCAGTTGCGTTTAAAGAAGACCAAAAAGAAAATCATTAAACAATTTAAGTTTTGAAAGAAAAGAGTGGGGTGTGACGAATTTTTTCCCCAAAAATTACTATCTGCATTTGCAGACAAGTGCAACAGTGTGGGTCCACCCCTAACTGTAATACAATTTGTTGGTTCATCCTGGTTACTAAATTATACTACTCATGAGCAGTGGTGGACTTTAGCAATGAAATCCCGAAAGTTATCAAATTAAAAAAAAAAAAGTGAAATAGACCATAAGGCCAAAGCCAAACAAAGTAATTGTTAAGAGAAATATAATACAAAACTATAAAGAACCATTTCAATAAAAAAAGTTAAACTGTTAGGTAAATATTACATTAATGATTTTGTATTATGTCTCTTTAATACGCTTCCTCACATAAGAGCTCATTGGGCTTAAAGAGTGGACAATGCACAGGCTCCAGCTACCTGTGTTAGAAATTGCATAATATTTAATTATTTATTAATAGAATGAAAGGCGGTGTGATCGAACTCGTGACCACTTGATCATGGAGGCTTTGATATCAAGTTAAGAATCATTTCAACCCATAAGTTTAAATTGTTAGGTGGATGTTACATTAATAGTTTTGTATAATATATCTAACAAATACCATTAATATGTATTTCACCTTAACAGCCTAAGTTTCTAGGTTGAATTGACGTTTTACGTGGTACCAGAGTTTGTGTGACGAAGTGGTCACAAATTCGATTCTCAGTGCTCTCTTTCTATTAATAAATAATTAAATATGTTGAAATTTCTTAATACGGGTAGATGAGCATGTGCATTGTCCACCCTTTAAGGCCAACATACTCTTGTTTGAGGAGGCATGGTAGGGAAATATATTAGATTGATTAATTCCAAACTCTGATTTACACCTTACACACCTGGTTGAATGGTTGAGTAGTGGGGTGCCTGTGGCTGTCATCTGACAGTAGTTAGGCTAGTTCCATTTAGGATTGCTTCTAATTTTAACTTGAGATACATACAATATATATGATTTTTCCATGTCTATACAATTGATGAACTTTGCTCTGTCTAGAGTCATTGGGTGAGATTTAGTTATCCTATAGATTTTAACCTTAGACTCATGCATATCCTCCGAGAATATGTTCCTTTAAGCACTATGATAGTACAAATGACAAACTAATTATACATACTACGGTCTTGGAAGCGAGTTTCGTAGATGACAATAGTTTATGTGCTTCTGGATATCTATTATACCCTATCCATTTAGTGTTACATAGCAGCATTTAGGAATGTGCACAGTTGAATTCTGTTTGGGAAAATAAAAACTTGAACACAGTTGTTACAGTTTGGATCCCAATCTGTCATGAATGTGAAGTGTCTATTTCTCCAAGTATATCTGGGAATTTAGAGGTATATATTGAGCTTTTAAGGCAGTGTAAACATCGCTTATTTGATAATGAAAGGCATCCATGTTAAATGGTAATTTTGGTGTTAATTGTATTTGGTTACTATTATCTGTGCTTCAGGTTCCTTCTCACATCATGCTTGGAATTCCAAAGCATGAGGAGGCTCCAGTAATCCCACAACGCCCGCTATCAGCGATGGGTGAGGCTTGTTCAAGAATGGACCTTACTGCAATACATCAGATATTGGTTGCAACACACTACAGAGATGATGAAGGAACTAATGAGGTAATTGATGGGGGAATAGTTTTAAATCTGCTACTTTTGGTTGGATGCTAATTGCTAAGCTATATTTAAGTTTTGAAATTGGATTGGTTCAGTTGTCTTTCCAAGAGTGGACACAACAGATGAGAGATATGCTGGAGGCTAGGAAGCGGGGAGACTATGCATTCCGCGACAAGGATTTTAAGACAGCCATTGATAATTATTCGCAGGTGCAATTCGGCAATCGTTTTGAAATTGTAAATGATGGGTAGCGTAACTTTGGTACATGTTGGTTATTTTATAGATGCATTTGCTTTGTGTTATTGTGCAGTTTATTGATGTGGGGACGATGGTCTCTCCAACTGTTTTTGCTCGGCGCAGTCTATGCTATCTGTTATGTGATGAAGCAGATCCTGCTCTTCGAGATGCAATGCAAGCACAGTGTGTTTATCCAGATTGGCCCACGGCTTTCTACATGCAATCAGTTGCTCTTGCAAAGCTGGACATGCACAAGGATGCTGCTGATATGTTAAATGAGGCAACTGCATTGGAAGAGAAGAGGCAACGTGGAGGAAGAGGAGGATCATAGACATACTTGTATAAAATTTGAGCTTGGAATCTGAAATTACTTATGAATCTAAAAAATCGTATCACTGCTGGAGTAGAGATAGATAGCACATGCATTTTGTTTCACCAAGCTACTCTAGGAAGGGAATATTGGTGATTTTTCCATCGTAAATCAAATTGATTATTTAACGCCTAATTGGTCGCTATCAGGATCCAAGTGTTAACCAAGATCTTCTAGCTCCAAACAAGTCAAGGCTTAGTATATTTAATATAAATTTGTAGTATATTGTAGTGGCATTATATACATGGAGTAATACATAGCATACTCATTCTTATTAATATAAATTTCGTTTATTTTTCCTTTATTGGTATCCCTGAATTTAAAATCTGTGCTATTGATGGCAAGAAGTAGGGGAAAATAATTTTTTTTATTAAATTTAGCTTGCAAAATATCTAGTTAATTGCCTTGTAAAAGTTATTATCTCGTTCACTTGTTGGTAAAGGTTTCTCATTCGATTTTTCCTTTCCCTTTCTAAGGACATCAGGCCTCAATTTAATTTACTTCAGTTAATGAACATCATAATTTTTTTATTAAATTTAGCTTGCAAAATATCTAGTTAATTGCCTTGTAAAATTATTATCTCATTAAAAATTTGAAACATTGGTTTAAAAATAGTTATTTTATTTAAAATTGTATTGGTAAGCTTTTAGATTGCCTTGTTTTAAATATGATTAATATTTAAAAAGAAGTAGTAAGAAAAAGAAATAGTAATTATAATTTTCCTCGTAACCTTTAATAAACAAATAATTTAAATATGATTAATATAATGACAAAAGAGATTCTTTTTATGAATAAAAAAGAGGTTATTTCTTTTACCAAAAAAAAAGAGGTTATTTGGTTTACCAAAAAAAGGTTATTTTGATTAATCGGAAGACATGGTGATCATGAGCGACATAATTTCATCAAGGACACAAAACGGAAGCATTACAAGGCAAAACAGAGAATAGAATCTGAAAGAATAACTTTATCCTACTTTTTGGAGTTTCCACCATGTTAAAAGAAGTTTTATTAAAGTAATAATATATAATATTAAAAAATAAGATATTTCTTTTAATAAAATCATTTTCTTATCTTACCAAAAATATATATTTAATAATGTGTTATCAGATAAATGGGTTTCACATCATATTTTAATTCAAAATTTTAATGTGTTAAATTTAATCTATGCAAGATTTTTTTTTATATATATAAATAATCTTGAAGTATTCTCATACAACCTCCTCCCAACATTTTATTCTCAAAATAGGACCCTTAAAGCTAGCTTTTAATTAAAATAGAGACGCCATATATTTGAATTTTTAATCATCTCGTCTCGTGTGTAAATATTAATATTCTTCCTCCGCTTGTTATGATAAACCAATCAACAATAAATTAAGTAACCTAAACAATAAGAAATAAACTCCACATTATATCTCAACAAAAAGTTAAGACATTAGGTATAAGGTTTATTCACTCGTACATTCCTCATTCCACTTCCACAAAGGAAAATGGGATAGCATCATAGCAGTAGGAGTAGGACCCATTGAAAAGGATATTTATTGGGGTAGGTAGCCCTTTGATGTTATGTACAAGTGTACAACAGCCAATGCCTTTGTTTGTTAGGTCATGAATGATAGAACCGGGTCAAGTGCGATGCATCGTTGCGTAACTTTACCATGCTCACCACAACATTTCCACACAATCATCTGCTCTAATATCTTAAGAATATGAAAAATTGCTGATGCTACAAATGTACTTTTATAAAATGAATTAAAGAAGAAATGAAAATAATATTTTGTTTTATAATTAATTATTTTCTTAACTATAATTAATTACGAAGCGTTTAAAATATTTATAATAATGTTATCAAAAAAAATATTATTAATAATTCTTTTTATAACAAATAATATAACCGTGGAGGATTTTTAACAAGTTCCATATAATAATACCAAGGGAAATGTATTTCTTATCTCATGTAACGAAAAAGCGGGTAGGACCCATTTTGAAGAAGGGAAAGAAAGGAAAAAAGTCCACATACTTTTTTGTGTGTTACATAAGACAAATTATCTCATGCAACATGAGAAATATCAAACTCTAATACCAATTACCCCTCCTTATTACAAAAAAATAAAAAATAATACCAATTACCAAACATGTTTTAAAAAAGACAATAATTTGTGGAATTTTTTAATGTGATTCAGGATCACCATGATCCTTTCACTTAAAACTTGATACCTAAATTAATTTTTTTCTCTCCTCAATTATTTCTCTTTTTCTCTTACCTCAATCTCATCAAATATTTTGTGGTGTGGTCAGGATACAGGTCGGATTCGTGGCACATAAGATATTCGAAGGTGATATTAATCATGAGATGCAAATAAAGTGAGGTGACAGTCTCTCACTAGTTGTCTCTATTACTAAGAATAAATATAATTAACTTATGTAAGTGTATCAAATATAAATCACGCGAATGGTAGTTTGGTTACTTTTTAACAAATAAGAAGTTAATAAATGGGATTATTTATAAGTGAAAAAAGAGAGTTGAAAAGTGTGTTTGTAAATATTAAAAATAAACAAATAAAGGTTATGTTCACTTTTAAGTTTAATTTTGAAGTAGGAAAAATGTTTCTCCTTTAGAAAAACATAATTTGTCATTTTATTCTCACAAATAGATTGGATCCATATTTTTAATTTTTTATCCACTCTTTTTTATCATAATTTATCTCTTTCTCTCATTTAAAAAGACACAATTTTACATTATTTAGAATGATGCACACTTTTTTCATATAATTTACTAAAAAAGGTTTTTAATTATTTTAATTTTTATCATTCTATAGACTTGCTGCATCTGACAACCCGTCCTTTTTTAATGTGTTACGTGCAGACATCAAATTGGACCGACCCACAGTACGTAGACGTGAGGCTCTGCTGCACTTGTACGATAATAAATGTATCACTTTTATATTTCGTAAGGATAAACGTTACATTCAATACAAATAAAAAAGAATTATGTTTTGTATTCCAAAAAAAAAAAAAAAATATTATGTTTTTTACGTTGCAGAAAAAAATTATATATTCTGTATATATAAATGTGTAGATCAATGTGAAAAGAAGAGGAAGAAAAATAAAATATTAACCTTACACACTTATATATATATATATATATATATGGGAAATGTTATACTTACTACTTAATTTTCTTATTACTTGTTACTACCAAATATTATCCGTTGATTTCATTCAATCTAACGGTTATAATTTATTGTAATTAATAATTATAATAAATTATAACCGTTAGATTGACGGAGATCAATGGTTAAGATTTGGTAGCAACAAGTAGTAAGAAAATTAGGTAGTAACTATAATCTATATATATATATATATATATATATATATATATATATATATATATATATATATATATATATGACAAGGGATATTCTTACTACCAAAGATTTCTAGTACCAATTTATTACCTATCTAATCACTATTGGATCAATATTTTCTTTTTTTTAAAAAAAACTTTTTAACATTATCTCTATTTGATTCAATGGTGATTAGATAGGTAGTAAGTTAGTAGTATAAAATTTTGGTAGGAAGAATATCCTCCATATATATATATATATATATATATATAAAAATTCATATGACACTTTTTATTTTATAAATTAATAAATTGATGTTATATTTTTAAAAATTAAATTAGAATTTACTCTACATAAGAGTGTTTATAAAGATTATGCTGAGCATGTTTGATACAGAATATAGTATTTTCATAATTCATTTATTACACTAGAAGAAAAATATAATTATTTTATTAACTATTAATTATTGAAAAATTAAATATATATTTTTATTATTATTTTTTCATCAATTCTTATTAGATTAATTTTAAAATTCTATTTCAATTGTGTGATTGAGAAGTTTATATTAGAAAAATAGAAAAATTGACACAATTTTGTTACATCTGAGATTAGTCATTAGATGTCTCTTTTTGTCTTTAATTATCGGGAGACTAATCTCTCGAGTTAGAGAGTGGTAGTTAGATAAAAAAAAAATTATAAAATGATTACTCAAGATTCAAACTCCTGATATTTATGAATAATTTTTTTTCATATGACGTTTCATTTTTATTATACTAAATCATTATTGAGTGTTATTAGATGAAATAAAAGTAATAAGCATCACTTATCTATGAAATATTTAAGAAAAGGTCAAGTGATCTGAACGTATTGGAGAGAAAAAATTCCATATTCATATAGGCGCTTAGTTATGAGTTATGTAGAAAGTATTTTAACAAAATTTTTAAGGGAATAACTAATCTCATGTTGCTTGAGATAATTCTTTTATGCATGTAAATTAAATATGTGCATAAATTGAGATGAGTGTATAAAAATTTGCACAAAGTTTGATGAGTGTATAAAATGAGATAACTATATTCAATTTAAACAATTTTTAAACCAAATAATATTGTTGAATGAGGTATCATCCTTTGATACCAGTGTCAAATTTGAAATTTGACATTTCATCTGAGAGCCGTTATATCAAAAAAAGAACAACGAATCTGATTTGCAAGCAGTGACACCGTTGATCTTATTTGATTTAATGACTCTCATATAAGATATCAAATTTAACACTAGTGTCAAAGAATTCTAACTCTGATTGAATAATTAAAAAGCATGTGAACTTATTCTGTAAAAAAAAAATCGCTTTCTGACAATTTTTATTTTTTTTTAGAAAAAATAACTGTGAGATAAGATCGGAATCCGATAAAGCATACTTTTCTGAGTTCTGACCCCACATTTGCGAAGCCGCCTATCCGGGGCCCATGTGTTATTATTCATTACAGTTCTTTTTCATAAATAGAAAGGTTTGAAAAGAAGGAAAAAGAAAGAAAGAAAGAAAGATTTGATGAATTAGATTTAAGAGCAGTGACTAGTGATATTCATTGGAAGATTATTTTTTCAAAAAAATTACAAATAACGACTTTATTTAGTTTAGGTGTATTTTATTTGGGTTTTATAATTCTCATATTGAAACAGAATTGAAATTTGATGTTGTAGAAATAAAAAACATGTGGGATTTATGTGTTGAAAAAAATTATATGTAAAATCCATATTAGCACAAAAATTAAAGGGTGTGTACGAAAATTTGAATTCTCGTGTTGAATATGAGAATTATAAAACCCATTTTGTTTATAAGATCTATATTAATCTTTTCAAACATCTTTCGTACGATTAATAAGAATTAACTTGTCTTTCTTTCAATGTACTTCATGTGATTTGAAACGCAATTTCCAAAATGAAAGAAAGAAAGAAATGACGAGACAGCATTTTCCTGATCTAAATCTTTGTTGGGCATTGGGCAACACACAAATCAATCAGTGACATATTTAGGGATAGTTTTAACATTATTATAATAATTGTAAGGATGTTTGAGAAGTGTGAGTAATGAGAGAGAGGACAATAAGAGGCATTAGCCGCCCCACTTGACAAGTCTCCAAAGTAATAAAATTATATAAATTAATAATATTTATATTAAGAGAGGATAAATTATGAGTATATATATAGATAGATTTGGGTGGGAGTAGAGAGTAAGAAATGAATAGGAATATGAATATGACGATAGGGTTGAGAATGAGATGGTTGGGAATAGTAGTGTCATTGTCAATGTATTTTATAGGAGGAAGCATGGCGGAGCAATGTGGAAGACAAGCAGGCGGTGCGGTGTGCCCTGGGGGTTTATGTTGCAGCCAATTCGGGTGGTGTGGCTCAACCAGCGACTACTGCGGCACCGGATGCCAAAGCCAATGTGGTGGTAGCGGTGGTGGTGGTGACCTCGGAAGCATAATATCGAGGGACACATTCAACCAGATGCTGAAACACAGGGATGATGGTGGGTGCCAAGGCAAAGGGTTTTACACGTACGATGCTTTCATCACAGCTGCCAACTCTTTCCCCAACTTCGCTAAAACCGGCGATACTTCCACTCGCAAGAGGGAGATTGCTGCTTTCTTCGGCCAAACTTCCCACGAAACTACTGGTCTCTCTCTCTGCCTCTGCCTCTGCCTCCTTAATTATTTTTATATATATATTTTCGATCTCTCATTTATTTTTCATTATCCTGTTACTTACTGTATGACATATTAACATGACATATGATACAAATAATTAATTTAATTGATGACATACTAATAATATAGGGGGATGGGCAAGTGCACCGGATGGACCATACGCTTGGGGATACTGCTTTGTTAGGGAACAAAATCCAAGTGCTTATTGTGCCTCGAGCGCCGAATTCCCTTGTGCTCCTGGGAAGCAATACTATGGTCGAGGTCCCATTCAAATATCATGGAACTACAACTACGGACAGTGTGGAAGAGCAATAGGTGCGGACTTGCTCAACAACCCAGACCTCGTCGCCACTGATCCGGTCATCTCCTTCAAGACCGCCATATGGTTCTGGATGACGCCACAGTCGCCCAAGCCATCCTGCCATGACGTCATCACCGGACGATGGAACCCGTCGGCTGCTGATAGGGCGGCGGGGAGGGTTCCTGGATACGGAATGGTGACAAATATAATAAATGGTGGACTTGAATGCGGTATAGGACAGGATAGCAGAGTTCAGGATCGCATCGGATTTTACAAGAGATACTGTGATTTGCTTGGCGTCGGCTATGGCGACAACCTTGACTGTTCTGCTCAGAGGCCATTTAAGTCTTTGCTTCTTCAAATGGTCGACACCATCTGATCCTTCCCATCCCATCCAGCTGTGACTGTGAATGTAATGTTTTCTCATCTGTCAAGAGAAAGCACACTTTTGAAATAAAATCAAAAATAAAATGAAACCTGGACTGTTCTTAGTCTACTACCTATACAGACTAAACACGCTTTATCTTGCATTTCTTCAACACCATTAATTACATTAATTCATCATATGATATGACGTTACCTTTTTAAGTATGGGAGTGGATCCTCTCACGTCAAAGAATGATCATATGATAATGTTATTTGATCACATAATCAGTTATGATCAATTTTTCACATGATCACTTTAGTTTTGACCCACCACCACTATCATTTTCTTAAATTATCTACTCATGTGCCGTACGTTCGCATATGTCATACAAATAAATTTCGCTGAAAATTGTGGCCGATGTATCATGTTTCATTTCGAACTTTTATATTGCTAGGTCCTCTCACGTGAAATATAGATAGACATTACATGTGGAATCTCTCGCTCAGATTTTTTATTTATTATTTTTTACACGTTAAATAAATAAACTTTAATACGATTTGTGAAATTTTTTCAAAAGAAATCTATAAATATATTATATTTCTTACAAGGTTTTAATGCAACTGTTTATCCGGAGGTCAAATTTAAGACCGCACTTATTTTAGACACAACTTTTATATAAATATTATCATATAAAATTTTAATTTCAGAGGATCTATTTTTAATATTTTTAATTATAAACATGGGAGAGATTAACTTATATCAATTATTAGTTGCTGATCCTGGTATAGTATTTTATAATTATAAATATGGGAAAGATCAATTTTCTCTGATATAAATCTTATATTAATTATTAATTGTCGATCCTACTTCCATCCAGTGACTCTGATTCATTAATCACACATATTATTAAATATAAGTAAAATTAATTGCTAATAATAAGCGCAAGATTTACACTGATACATAATTTAATACATTTCTCATAAATTTATATAGTTTATGCTTTATACACACTTTTCGAGGGTAATAGTAGTGCAAATTGATATCTTCATCGGGAGTTTGGAATCAAGGAAATTTTGAGCATGTTTGATTCTGTTCTTTTTTTTTTTATTGTTGAAATTATTTTGTAGAATAATTAATGAAATGGGTCTTTTGTGTGTGTGTGTGTGTTTTTTTTTTTTTTTTTTGAGAGTTAAAAGTTAAAATACAAAATAAAAACAACTTAGATATGAAGTTTGTTTGACAATGTTCTTTTTTTGTTGTTGTTCTTGAAACAGTTTTATAAAATTGTTAATAAAATAGATTTTTTTATTTTATTTTGAAAGTTAAAAGTTAAAACACAAAACAAAAACAACTCCAATATATTCTCTAAATTTGATTCCAAAAACAAAAATACAATTACAATTTTTTTTATTTACTTTTTCAAACAAACCTTATCATACAAGTTTTTTTGTTTTTGTTCAGAAAATAAAACAATTATTTTTGAAAACAAAATTCAAACAAGCCCAAATCTCCAAGACTTTTGATCGATTATGTGCTGTATGCTTTAGGAGACATCTGTTCAAGTTCAACAATAATTACCATGATTATACAATAAGCTCCGTTTTGGTCATGCCATTGACTATGGACTAGGGAAATACATCCACAATAACTACTCTCTCTAGGCAGCGTTTCACCCATAACAATTGTTAGGCATAAAACTATTTATTCATTTTCACCTCATAGTTTAAACTTTTCATGATAATTGATTCATATCATGATATAGGAGGATACTGGTTTATAGCACAAAGTTGAAATGGAAAGTATACCTACTATGCATGTATATATAGAGACTGGTACACCTAATATAATGCTTTGCTATCGTTGTGATCCTACCCGGCTGTGACTGTGGAGAAATCTAAAACAATAAAAAAAAAATAGAGTTCGTTTGTCTTTCCCATGACCAACACAAAGCATCAGTTCTAAGAATCAAGAAAGAAAAGGCGTGAGTACAATTAGCAGCTGTTCCCTCTCAAAACTAGCTCTCATGTATAGTATAGAGTTAATTAAAAAGTTCTGCATCCAATCAGAGATGCGACAGTAAAAACTTCCAAGTTGGAACCATGTGTACGAATGCAGGTCAGGTTCTGTTGGGAGAATAAAATCATATGGACAAACATTTTACAAGATCTGCACTATATTGAAATTTCCATTATATGCCTACCAAAATTGAAAGAAAATTCTATACCTTAGCCTCCGTCCCTCCTAGTTGTGACGTAGCCTCGAACAACAAAGAATCAATATTTTCTGCTGCTTTAGCATAAAAATATTTGCCAAGTGTATTTGAATTCAGTTTCCTTTTTCACATAGAGTAGCTATAAGCTCTGACTGAGCCTTCTCGAGGGCACTTGCCAAATTTTCAGGCTTCTTCCCACCAGCCTGAGCAAAATTGGGCCTTCCACCCCCTCCGCCACCACATAATTTTGCTATTTGTCCAATGAACTTACCTGCGTGAATCCCCTGATCAACCACCCCTGGAGTAAAAGCAGCCACCAGACTAACCTTCCCTTCACCTGGACATGAGCCCAGTAAAACAGCTGCTGGATCTGTTAGGGTTTCCATTAAATATTCTGCGGCACTTTTAAGTGACTCAGCATCAACATCATCAAAGCACTCAACTAGTACCCTGGAAAGTTTAAACAATCAATAAATAAAAATGATACATCAACACAACGATCAATAAATTTTCAAATATCATTTTTTTCTATCTCCGAGTCTTAAGTTTAAACAAGATATAGAAATATATATACAAAGGACATTCTCTCGAGTTCTAGTTATTTCAGTAGCATTCACCAGAAAATATATTCAAGGGACTATTAAATTATGTGATGCAACACATCTGCTTCATAATTGTCAGATTTCTTTGGTTATGACATGAAAAACTTTCAAGTGAGAAAAGGTTGAAAATCTTTTATATCAAAGAAACATCTTTCACCTTTTTCCCGAGCTATATACAATTGTTAGTACCTTAATATCACTGAATTATTTGATCAGGAAATTGCTAACAGGAAAGATATCCCTCTCCTCCTTATTATAGCAACAAATACCAACATATAGAGAAATATTACCTGTACTGTTTTGAATTTCCCACCAACAACGCTTTGCTTGCAATTACTGAAGCTTTGTAGACTGCTGATTTTGCACGCACAGCAGAATTTTCATTTCTTACTAACCGTAACTCCTCTAAAAGGTTTTCTATCCTTGTCGTCACTTCTTCAGGTTTAACCTTCATAAGGGGATATCAATTATAAAACATTAAGACATGCAAAATTAAAATTACAGAGCATACGGCATATTCGATTAAAAGTGCTTGAAGGAAAGAAATGGTGCCATATGCAATAAATGACCAAGTCAACAATGCTCGTGGAATTTCTATTTTATTATGATTTAGATTAAAGATTATAGACACACAGAAAATACTCTTTAAGTATTTGAGCAACATATGCAACAAGGAATGTATGAGCACCACAAAAAATTCAGAAAGCTCCATTCTCTGATATGTTTATTCCATTGTGGAACAAAGTAGCAGGAAATCCTCGTAAGGCATAAAGCAAATAAAAATCCCAAAGCAGGTATTTTCATGGCTCGTGGAGAACCCTTCCAGACTATGATTAATGCCCATCTTCTGCAAAGTAATTATATAGGATGGTTTGTTCTCTCATCCCTAATCTGTTGTACTCAATCGGAAAAAATAAAATAAAAAGTAAGGGTGTAAGGAAAACAAAGGGATGCCTATGTGTACAAATCTATATAATTAAGAACTGATCAAGAAACATACTTTGAGAGTGGAACATAGCTGCTTCAGATAAAAATCTCGGGCATCGACATATTCAATGAAAGCTTCCCCAGCTACAGCTTCTATGCGTCTGATTCCAGATGCAATACCCTGCTCTGAGATTATTTTAAAACCACGAATTTCAGAAGTATTACTGACATGAGTCCCACCACAAAGTTCCATCGATACCCCAGGAACATCTACAACACGTACCTGCAGGACACCAAATTTGAGAACCACAAGAATCTACATAAGCATCATATAACCTAGTTAAATATTGACAAAAAAGGAAAACCCTAATGCACAAGGCTCCCCAATTTACGAGAGTAGATGTGAGGGTCAATTGTATGCAGCCTTACCCTTGCATTTTTGCAAAGAAACTGTTTCCCATACTTGAACGATAAAAATATTAAATATACCCTTACTCATTTCCCTGGTTATTCAGAGGTATACACGCCTACAATCTAGAACATATAACCTCACTCTGTCGTAGAAGTGATGATAGGCCATTAGGATTTAAACTTTATTAATACAGTTTCATTGTTTTATGTGACAAGATGCTCTCTTAAAAGGTTTTTCAGAATCTAATATATTACTATGCTGTACATTATTCACTACTGTGGTCCATTTGCAAGTGCACGTATAAGAGAGAGGAAGGATGACTATTGGTATATCAGAAATGATAATTGTAATTGGATCTATTTTAAATTTGTCCAATTTTTTTGGTATGATTAGCACTCTAATAATGGTAAAAAGGAAATTTAGGTCAGAAGAAATGGCGATTGCGAGCATTAGTTGCAAATCATCCCGGAAAGTCTAGGTTTTGTTCTCTTTTGAAATACACACTTCATGATACATGTAACCTACATGCTTAGAACTACCAAAACAGAAGTAAGCCAATTGAACTTTAAAGTTCAATATCAAAAGTGTTTGCAGTAAATCCAACCTCTTCTCCATATTTTTCTCCAAACATTGCAATAGCTCCAGCTCTTTTGGCATCAGGAAGAGGCATCACTTTGGTTTGAAGAAGAACCGCATCCTCAATCCATCCATTGATTAGCCCTTCAATATCTGCAAGCTCACTGTCAAGAAGAGGTCGGTGGAAGTTGAAATCAAACCTGAGTCGATCGAATGCCACCAAAGAACCAGCTTGTGAGGTCTCCTGACCAATAACTTTTTTAAGTGCAGCTTGTAGTAAATGAGTAGCAGTATGATGAACCTGCAAAGCACCAATTATATTTACTATAATCTTGAACAACTTGTAGTTTGGAATTTGGAATTACGCATGACTACAATGATCTAAGGATTTATCTTTATCAAATTTTATAATGAGTAAAGATTTACAAAACTAGAAAGTAAAATGAGTAAGCTAACAGTTCTTGTACCTTAGCTCGCTGCCTCAGCTTTACATCCACTGCTGCTTCCACTTCTTTGCCAACCTCTACAACACCCTTTCGGACAGTACCCTTGTGAACAAATATGTTACCTAAAGACTTCTGAACATCTATTATCTCCACAACAGCTTTTGGTTGATTTTCACCGTCTACAATATATAGAAAACCATGATCTCCAATTTGTCCCCCTGATTCAGCATAAAATGGAGTCTTGTTCAGCAAAACTTCCACATTACTCCCTTCAACAACCTGTACAGCTGGATCACCATTTACCACTAGGCTTTGTACCATTGATTTACAATAAAGGCTGTCATATCCAATAAATTCAGTGTCAGGTATATTGTCTGCAATATTTTCCCCATTTCCGATGGTAAGTTTGACAGTGTTGTGTGCAGCTTGTGATTGACGCCTTTGCTTCTCCATCTCAATATCAAAACCATTCATATCAATACTCACACCACGTTCTTCAGCCACTTCTTTTGTTATTTCCATTGGGAATCCATAAGTATCATACAAAAGAAACACATCTTCGCCAGCCAAGCAGGGTATCTTTTCATTTCTTTCCGCACTTGATAAAGCATCAGCAAGCTTCTCCTCAAGCAATTTTTCTCCTCTCTCCAGTGTCTGCACAAACCGAAGCTCCTCTCTCTTCAACTCCTCAAGGATACGGGGTGCCCTGTTCTTCACATCAGCATCAATGTGTGTGCTTAATTCCATTACTTTCTCAGCAATAACTGGTAAAAATGCTCCTTCAAGGTCTCCTCTACCATCACCTTTTATACCAAGCAACCTGCCTGTACGAACAACCCTTCTGATAAGCCGCCGAACTATATAACCCCTCCCAACATTTGATGGGACAACTCCATCAGAGATGAGAAATACAATTGCACGCATGTGATCTCCTATAATCTAAGATAAATTGAAAAATAAAAAAGACATGACATACATGAAAAGTAATGAGGAAAGTATAGGTTAAAATCAACTATCTAAGATTGTATTGCAGCTTGTTCAAAGATAGTCATACTCACTTTTAGACTCCTCTTTGTCTGATCATCAGAAATGCCATATGAGACATTTGCTAATTCAGAGGCCTTCTCTATGATGGGGAAAATCAAGTCAGTTTCATAGTTGTTAGGAACCTGCAGAAAACATTGAATATATATAAAAGGAACTTTTAGGAACATATGCAATGATAGTTCAAGTGCCGGGCTGTAAAAACACTTTTAAAAATATAAGCGGTCACTTTTACAACAATGCAAATCAATGTATACCTTTTGAAGAATGCAAGCCATACGCTCCAGTCCAAGCCCAGTATCTATGTTCTTCTGCTTTAGAGGTTCAAGAGAACCATCATCTTTTTTGTTGTATTGCATGAATACTAGATTGTAGAACTCCATAAACCTCGTATCATCACCCAGATCCTGCATTCATCCCCCCACCCAACCCACAAAATGTCAAAAAAAAAAAGAATGTAAAATATTGTCATTGAAGTGATTTTGAATTACAAAATGTTGAACTATTTCATACTTACGGCATCTACATATCCCCTCTCAGGATGAAAATCATAATAAATTTCCGAGCAAGGACCACAGGGACCCGTCACCCCACTGGTCCAGAAGTTGTCCTCTTCACCCAACCTCTTTATACGCTCAACTGGGACACCGACCTGAACAGAAATGAAGACCATGGAAATAAACTTGGCAAAATGTTAAGTGGAAACTTCATACATATGAAGCACCGATACTCCGAATTTTTTTTCCAACGTAACCGATACGCGTATCGGGAACGTATTGTATCGTATCGACGAATTAATGATCGTATCGAGAACGTATTTGGAACGTGTCGAAAACGCTGTGTCGGAGTCAGTGCTTCATATCATACGGGGTTAAAACTTAAAACGATGCTTGAGGAAATCCATTTATAGCTAACCTCATCAGACCATAGCTGAAAAGCCTCATGATCATCTTGATAAACACTAACCCATAATCTGTCAGCCGGCAAACCAAACCTAAAAGTAAAAGAAAGACATGTTAGGAGGGTGAGTTGTTTTGTGAAGGCAAGATAAAGAATGGAGGAAAGGGCGTAAATAGTTACTCTACGGTAGAAAGGTCCCACGCCCATTGAATAGCTTGTTTTTTAAAGTAATCACCAAAGCTGAAGTTTCCGAGCATCTCAAAAAAGGTATGATGTCGAGGTGTTAGACCAACATTGTGGATATCATTAGTGCGTATGCACCTTTGCGAAGTAGTAGCACAAGGTACTTGTCTTGGAACCTAAGGCGAGCGAGCGTAAGAGTAGAGTTAATAGTGAACAGAACAGATGAGATGAGATGGATGGGGTATCATATGGCATTCGTTAATTCGTTACCTTGCCTAGGAAGATAGGCTTGAATTGAAGCATCCCTGCGATAGTGAGTAGAACAGTGGGATCATCTGGAACGAGAGAAGCACTGGGAAGGACCTTGTGGCCGCGACAAGCATAAAATGTCAGAAATCTATGCCTTATAGAATCCCCACTCACAGGATTATCATTCCCTGAGACTTGTTCCTGTTCCTGTGCCTGTGCCTGTGATTGTGATGATGCAGTAGCCATTGTGCGAAAGGGGAAATCGCGTCCACCATGTTGTTGTTGTTGTTGGAGAGAGAGAAATTCAGTAACGAAGCTGAAGCCAAATACTGCATAAAATACAAACAGGGTTTGCTTTTAATAAAAATAATAAAGGAAGCAAATAGAAGAATATAGGTTTCAACCAAAAATAAAAAATAAAAAAAATTGGAGGAAGAAATAACGTCTAGCTGTTTTTGGGCTTTGGCGTGTGAATTTTGGACGCGGCAACACTTGTGGAAATGCTGCAACCGCCAACCCTTCCATGGCGCCACTCATATGCTTGAACGGAATGGATATTGGATAAGCCTCTTTTGTATTTGATTCAGTTTCAGTGTCCACCACCACACCACACAGTCACCACTTATTCAATTTTTTTTAAAAAAATAATTTATGACGATATTTTAGTTTTAGCTGAAATACCAATTTATCACTACTTTTTTATGACGTAATTTTTTTTACATTTTTATGAAAAAAAATTATCAATTTTTTTTATCAATATATCAAGAGTTTTTATATTTTTATTATTTTTTTATGTTATAATTTTATATTTTATGATTTTTTATTTCCTTGTATTTTTACATAAAACTTCCTTTTTAACTACTTGTTTTTTTAATACTTACTAAAAGGAAAAAATGTGTGTTCTTTTAAAATATACAAACTTAAATCATTTTAAAAGAGAAATAGACACACAAAAATATGAGTCCTATTAAAAAAAAATAAAAAAATATAAATCTTATCTCTTTAAAAAAAATATAAATTTGTGTCCTTTAAACAACATTTTTTCCATCTTAAAAAATGAATTTCTTCTACGATCGTACGTTCAACTTATGAAGAAGAAGGAGAAGGGCCTTAGCTAGCAGGGCCCAAAATGATAAAAGAATGGTTCCCAAGGAGCAAAGGCCCAGAAAGATAATACCCGCAAGACCAATCACGATTCTGTGTCTGTGATATCAGTTGCAGTTTAAATGATCATTGAAAGCCACAGGATGAAATTGATGCAAGTTGAGGGAACACATACCATGAGTATGAATGTTTTGGTTCCAGTGTGACTTACCATCTTATGCATGAATGTGTAGTTCTAGTGGCCAAAAGAATTGAAGTCTGTTTTGTTAATGGAAAGGCTATAAGTACGAATAAATTTCAAAGAGTGGCGCTAGTGGTCATGAAATACCAAAAGGGTGTAGATTATTGAAAGTTGCTTTATGTTTAGAATTGTACTAGAATGAAGATTATTTAGCCTTGGACATAGTCATAGGTATAAACATAGAGTTCCTTATGTTCCTATATTAGGCCTCCATAGTTGTATTAAAAATGCTCCTCTCTGCCAAAGCCGCACCCAGAATATGAGTATGAACAATTTTTTATTTTTTATTTTTGGTATATACGAAGGCCAGGGGGCCAGGAGCGAAAAAAACTAAACTGTTACAGCATGAATATATGATATGAAGCTATTATAATCATGAAGAATAGGCACCAGATCCGAAGAAGGGTCCCGTTAGAGCTCAAACTCTTCTTTCATCTTAATAGCATAGCTCCTATATATTGTTGTTGCAGCCAGTGTACGAAGATATAACATTCTAGTATTTCTGCAACCATTCTTTAATGTGTAGAACCACCCTAGAGTATCTAGCATAGTAGAACCGCTTTCCAAATGATTAATTTTCCTTCCCAAGGGCCAAGGTAAAGAACATCAAGTGCGCTTGTTCTTGCCCCATGTAAACTTGCGCAGCAGGCGCTCCACTTCATCACAAATGGTGATTGGGATATTGGCCAAAATGTCACACAAATTTTTTACTCAAATATCATGCGAATAACATTTTTTATCAGATTATCACGTAATTCGGTACGACTGATAAAGAATTATGTTCGTCAATAATTTTGTGACACATGGCATATTTTTACATAAAAAAACTGACCGGACGAAATAGCAAATTTGGTATGCAATGTAGCACGTGTCATGAAATCATAAACGACGAAGTTCGGTATCATTCATAGTGAATTACGACAGTATGATAAAAAGTATTATTTCATGTGGCATATTTGGGTAAATTTTTTGCCAAATACTGATAGTTTGATTACTTGTTCGCTTATTGAAGGCGAAAAGTCTGGGCCAAATTAGCCTGAAAAAAAATTCATTGTTGCTTCTTTTCAAATTTTATCTGCAAAAATAATTAAATCATGAAGGTGAAAAGTCTGGGCCTATAATCTTTTAAATGCACCTTTTCCAAAAAGGGAAAAAAAATTCAATTTAAACACTTTTCTTCTTTTCAAATTTTATCTGAATCCTTTTTTTCTTCTCATTTTTAGTTAAAGACTATCAAGTCCCCACCCACAATAAATAAGCTCCTTGAAAGGTTTCATACGTCAGCTCTTTGTGTATTGTTCTTCCTTACGAGAAAGAAATAACGCAAATAATGAGCCAGAATATAGTTCGTAATTCATCAGCTACTTTCACTACTTGATTCGATAGTAGACGGCCGTAAGCCTGTAACTATAATCATCACCTTCCCCGTAGCCCATTAATGAGTGATCGTGTCGTGACAACAAAACAGGGAATTAATATTTCTCAAGATAAATTTATCTTATCTCTTATACACATACACACACACCCACACACCACTAAATTATAAACACACCACTAGTGTATGAGACATTGAGAAAAAATCAAGAGAGAAAGAGATCAACCACACACACTTTTATATGTATTTAAAATATAAAAACTGCTTACCAAAATATATATATATATATAAAAACTAATCTCATCAAATGATAATTTCCACCATTATTTATTATAGAACCTTCACTCTGATTTACAAATAATTAATAGTAATTAAATATATTTAATTACTTAAAAAAATTAATTCTAATGCATTAGGTAACTTACATTTTATTAATCATTTCTAATTTTATTTCTTAGCATTTAACAAAGGGGAAATTTTTTCTTATTTTACAAAAATCAAAATCTTATCTCCTATTGAAATAAAATGGTGGGACCATCATTTTAAAATAAAAAAAAATAAAAACAAATTTGACACATAACGACTCTGCAGGAAAAGCTTCATCTCACATGTGTATGGAGATAATCATTACCCATTAACAAATTCCTATTTCATAGTACCAGAATTGGAATTTGCATGATACAAGCTTTCATAAACGCCTAGTTAACTGCAATGTAATTGGCATCAACCTATCCTTACATTAAGTTCTCTAGGGTTAAATATCCACAGCTAATAGATCTAAATCGTTGGGGACTTTGGAACACAACAAACAATATCCGACAATTCGATCAACATAAGGCATGGCTTCCTTATACTTAGCTTTCTTCATGCACAGGATTACTAGTCGATATACTCACGAGATAAATCTTGCTTAAAAACCAAATCTACGTGACAGGACTTAGCTTGTCTAAGGAAAGACTCTCTCTCTCTCTCAATCATAGTAAGAAAAAGCTCTTTAAATAAAAGTGAACTTATTTCATAAGTAATGATATATCCACCTTCAGGGTATTTAATGAGTTTTGATCACAATATACTTTATTTGATTAAGGGTGGATATAACCTTATTTGCCCACTTCAAAGACAAACTTACTTTAACTGAGCCTTATCCCTCGTAGTAATAGGGGAGTCGTATCAAACTTCATAACAACAATGTCTTTGCATGTACAGAAAGTCAAACTTATATCCTGCCAACTGAGGGATCACAATAAGAAAGGAAAAGAAGCCTATGATAACATGTGAAGAGGGACATGCAAATTCTGTAGGTCAGAACTATAGTATTTATGAACTACAAATGGCTCCGCCACACCATGAAGATTCCCGATAGAAGCTGTCATGAAATGTCATTACAACTCTGCTTTCAGTTACAGGCCTGCTGCTGTTGATCATTCACTCAGCAATCTGCCCATAACGCAATGGGGTAAACTACTTTAAGTTCTAAAATAAATAGTCACGTGACTTTGTAACGAACATATAAAATCATGAAAACCTTGTGCCCACAATTACAAAATCAACTTACTACTAGAAATCTAAAAGATAAAATTGAGATTCTGAACTCTGAAGCATCTAATAGACCATGGCTAAGAAAATAAATTATTACTCACTTGATTAAGAGGATTGTCAGGAGATTTCTTCCATAGCTTCCATATCATGTCCTTGTATTGATTGTGAGTAAGCCCTGGTTTTTCTTCCTTTAACTTAGGGAGCTCAGCTTCTTCAAATGCCTACGTCATAGTGAAATTGAAGTAGTTAGTCCCAGATAGTGGCCCGGAGTGGCCAATACCTTAAAAGCTATAGCAGTGTAGCAGATGACATAGTGGCCACTCCATCCAATATAGCAGATACAGAGGAAATAAATTCTAATACACACAATAGATGCTCAAAACTTAAAACATATTCATCATTAATACTTGAAAGTCATAGCGTAAAGACACAATCATCATTAATCTAAAGCACAACTAATTACAATAAGTCAATAACAAAGGCCGCAGAGTAGAATCTCGCCAAACAGAGGCTGGGGAAGCTGCCAAAAATAGAGAACCTCCAACTCAGGTTCCAACAGAAGCAGTGAAAATCATAGTTGTTAAAAAAATACTCCCCATTAGACCCCAACTAGTGAGGGTGGGGTGAGAGGAATTTTTATATGCAGTCTTATCCTTGCATCTTTGCAAAGAAACTATTTTCTGGATTTGAACCCGTGACTTTTCAGTCACAAAGGAATAGCTTGACCACTGCTCCAAACTCACCCTTTGAAAAGCATAGTTGATAGTGTCACACAATTCTATACAAGTTGACAAGTTAGAAATTTGTAACACGTGATAAATTGGAGATGACTTTCAATTGTGTGATACATACATCATGCATGACTAGGCACAATTTCATATACATAGTTATCAAATGCGAATTGCAGTATGTCGCGGCCAACCTTGAAAAACGCAATATCGCTATAGCGGGTTGCGGTTACAAAAATAGTGGAACAAATCAATAGAACCCAGATATACCACACATATATATGCTCAAAAATAAAGACATTCATTCATAGTGAAGATTTGTTCCAAAACAAACAAGGAAGAGAGCAAGAGAGCGAGAGAGGCAAAGACAACTGAGAGAGAGCAGAGATGTGCGAAAGAGGCAAAGACATGCGATAAAGAGCGAGAAAGGTAGAGAGAGTGGGTTAGGGTTAAACCAATAAGAAGACTAAAAAACCCTTCAAATATTTCTGTTAGACATTTAAAATGAGGGCAAAATTGACAATTTGCAGATGGTCACAATGAAGCTCCACAAAGCGCAACCGGCGTATTGCGCCACGATTGACTACCATGATCATATATCGATTTTGAATTGCACGATTCAACGATTCTTTAATCTTTTTTTTTTCTCTTTTTGCTTTTCTTTCATTAAATCTCAAAAGAAATAGAAAAGTCAAATAAGCTTAATTGTTTAAAAAAAGGAATGAAAGGAGCGTTATTGAATGCACTCTATTTGACTATTCCATTCCTTGTTTCCAATCTTCTGAAAAGCAGTCACTGCATCCTATTTAGTCATTCAATTGCTTTGTTTTCATTCTTATAGCTTCACACAATCACTCACTCCTTTTATATGAACCTTATTTGGCTATATCATTGCCCTGTTATGGTTCTTCTAGAACATAGGCTTCATAAAGTCACTTTACGTGACTCAGCTTTTACTTATGACTTTGTTTCCTGAGACTTGTGGTTAAGTTATTTTGTTGATTTCTAATTTAAAATTATTAAATTAAGCATTATACATTATGAATCTTACAATTTGATAGGGTTCCTGATTGATTTGTGATTTAATAACCTCGGTGATGATGGGCGGAGTTTGGCCACATAATGCAAGGGCTGCAGAACAGAGACATGCAAACAGCATATTTTATGTGTGATTGGGTTAGAAAACAGGAGGAACTAACCCTAAAACACGAGTTAAGGAGACAAATAAAACCCTCAATTGAATGTAAGGTGAGAGTTTAGCATAGACAAAACGGGGATTTTGTCCACGAGAAGAATTGATTCCGATCAGCCATTACCACTGCCGCAAGGCCTGCAATTCATGCAACACTAAAACAACATGGCAAAATCTAGCGAGAGTGACAAAAATCAGCATCATCTCAAGGGTAAAACTCAAGAATAAACTAGCAAAGGCACCAGGAATATTGTTACAAATTGCTGGAAAGATCGATAGACAGAAGTTTTAGAGTAAAAAATAAACAGAATTTCATAAAATGAACAGATAAAACAGAGATGCAAGAACTGGGTAGTAGGAAGGTGTTTGATCAAGTACGAGTAATTGTAATTTGTAGGATGATTGCTCTGCCACATATTTTTTTTAGTTGATTGAAAGATCATGCATGAGTGATGAGTGTCGAGAAATACAGCACCTATATAAAGCAAAGTGTATTGGAAGCAACGAAGAAGAGTAAGAGTGAGAGAGTACCTTGAAGGAGGCCTTGAGGCGCCTCTCGGGATGCCTATCGGGGGGCAAGCTATCAGAGGCGATGGTCATCTGAGAGATGGCATCTTCCACAGTTCTTGCTTCGATGATGGTGTCGTCCCTATTAGTATTCGATACAAGCACCATTCTCTCGTACTCCTCCTCCGCAGCAGTTCGACTCTGCCGCTTCTTACCCTCCTCAGCCTTCTTTTGAGCCTCCGCCTCCGCCTCCTCCCGCTGCCTCCTGAGTTCTGCCTCCGTCACCTTCGGCACCGGGATGGACACCCGGGCTGCCTTCTTATCCGGCTTTTTCATGGACTTCTCCAGCTCCTTCTCCTCCAACTCCGCCAATCGACGCGCCTCCGCTCGACGTGCTGCTGCCTCCGCCCTCTTCTCGGCCTCTTCCTCGCGCTTCTTGGCGGCGCGTGACTTGGAACCCTCGGCATCGCGCCAGTACTGTTCCTCCTTGTCTCGAGTCTCGCGATCCTTTCGCTCCTCTTCCGCGGAGCTCTTACGAGCCCTGGCCGCCTCAGCCTTGGTGTTCACCCCCATCTTTTTAGGCATCGCTCCTCTTCTCGATCTCGATGGATTCTGGTTCTGGAACTCCAATCCAAGAAGAAACCCCCTCACAGACACAGAAACAGAGACACCTCATCATCTTCCATTTTCAATCTTTAATCTTTAATTTTAAGCTAGCAAGCTAACACGATTATCCATGGGCCTCAGCCCATTTCCCAATTACAAATCGCTATCTCAAAATCCAAAATTCAAAGAGGATCCATTTCCATTTTTTTAATATACATTGATAGGATAGGATGTGTATTAAATTAAAGAGTAAAGCTAATTTTGCTTCTAACAAAAAAAACACTACCCAAAGTTAAAGTTCTTTGTAAATAAAAATTAGTTGCTTCTTCCTATAAAATTTAGAATGGATCCATTTTAATTTTTTTGAGAAATTAATCTGGATTTTTTTTAAATTTTTGAGGACTACAATTTCAACTAAATAAGTCTATTTCGAATTTCTTAAGCATCTTGGGACTAATTTAATTCTTGTAAAGGACTAAAGTAAGAATATTAATTTTTGTTAGAAATCCAAAAGAAGCTTTACTCTAAATTAAAAAAGATATTTAATTTTTTTCCATCAAAATTTATCAACTCAATTACAAATTATGGGTATGTTTGATTCTGTTTTAAAATATAGTTATGGAAAAAGATATTTTTGTGTTTTTTTATTTTAAAAGTTAAAAATCAAAATACAAAATAAAAATAACTCAAAATTCCAAAAAAAAAAAAAAACCGTTACAGTTTTTAAAATTCTAAATTTAATATGGTTAAAGCTTTATGCTTCGATCTTCTCTCATAAAATATGAAATAATGTGAAAAAATCTCAACAATAAGAATTAATTTATATTGAAGATTAAAATCCTCTCATATTATATAAAAAATAATTCCCTTCCTATATACCTTGCCTAAATCAAAACACCTTGTTTGCGTAGGCTTCATACTCACAAGTTGACAACCATATTCTTGAGATTATTTATGGTGGAATGGCAATGAAATAAATGGGTCGTGTTCAAAAATATAACACGAAAATATTCGTGTCGGGTCACGGGTCAACCCGTGAACCCGCTCTGACCCGCAAATATAATTTTTTTTATTTTTTCAAGGTTATTATGGTAATTTTATTGAATGTTATTAAAAAAAATATATACACCTTAGGTTTCATATAGATTTTATTGAATGAAGATTTTTTTTTTGTTATATTGCAATCAGATTTGGTACTTTTTTGGGGCGAGTCGTGTAATAAACGAATCACACCTTCGTGTCTATATACACTAATAATTAATCGGGTCGTGTTCGGGTTGCCTAAATCAAACACCTTGTTATTGGAAAAGAAAGAAAATGACAGAGATAAAAAGAGTTAAAAAAAAAAAATTAATAGTGAGAGAGAACCGAAAGATTCAGTGGTCCCGGACCATATAAAATATTTCCGATATTGTTGAGGTATGACAATCAAAATATCACAATTCCAAACAGTGCCCGTATAAGCTAGTTACGAATTTCGTAATTGACAGGTAATTTCTTTTAATGTAATTAATAAGTCATTGAAATGGTATTGAAGGACATTTAGTGTAAAATTTAATTTGCTGTTGGGAAGGCAAAAGTCAAAACGAAGTGTTATTAAAATGGGTTAGTAGGGTTTCACCAAAAAAAAAGGTTAGTAGGAGGATACCAAAAAATAAAATAAAAAATGGGTTAGTAGGTATTGAACTGAAAATTTTAAACACTTATTTTTGTAGCAGTATAAACGACAGAAACATGTAGATGTAGTTAATTGTAGACTTGCTTTTGCGTCTCCTTTTATTTTTGCAACATTTATTTATTTATTTTGTAAGTTGGTTCTTCTCTTCAGGGTTGCATATTTCATTGGATCATGATCTCTTCTTTTGTCAATGAGAAGAGAGGAGGCATTAGATTATATGTGTCGTGTACATTTATTTGTATCTTTCAAATCATAGTATTTTCATTTTTATTAGAATCTTGTCCTAAAGCAGTGTTTCTTGTTGAGATTAACAAGAACCTTGAGAAACACAATAGAATCTTCACAAATAAATATGATCTTCACAAATAAATATGATAAGTCTGTGTATACTTCAAAAAATCAGTATAGAAAGTGTGAAAGACAGCTTAGGTGATAGGACCCTATGGCTCATTAACTGCTTATGGTTCATAAACCTATGCATTACCCTTCATCAGATCGTTATTCTTCATAACTAACTTCGTTCTATTTCCTGTCTTCCGCCATAAAGGTTCCTGATCATGTATTTCGGTCCCATGAATTAAAGTGGTTCCCTATATATTTATCTATTTAATTTTGCTAAGGCAACATGAAGCACGAGTACTTGATTGTGTAAACAACTTGTCCCCACCTCAGACCAAGGCATCCCTGCAGGGGTTACTGTTAATTATGCCGCGCGCTTTAGAAGAATCCGCTCGTATCATTATACTCTGAATAAATGCAATCACCTGAAAAGCAACGTGTGATATTTTAAATTGTTAATTACATGGTTAATAAACGTTGAAAGAACTAACTGACGCATGATGATGAGAAATTTAAACAGTCAGCAGACGAGCTTTCATAAATTAGATCTGATCATTTAAACCGAGCCTTGATAATCCATGTAAATGAATGCTCCCAACATATACCAACAATTTCAGCACATCCCGATCATGGTTCAACTTTAGCATAGTTAAAATATTATCATTTTGTGACCAAAAACATATACTTAGTTTGTTTTATAGATATTATTTCAACATGTAGCCCTCTCTTTGGGATAGATCCATTCCCAGCCAATGGTGTCTTCTGTTATTCCTTTTTATTTTCAGCTAGTTACAAGCTACTAATTAAGTTCAAAACATATACACTATTAGCGATGAGAATTTAGGAAACCATATGACGTATATTTATCATATCATTCTAGGCTTAATTCTCCCTTTGTAGCGAACAGCTGCTAACTAAACCCCCACTAAGTGCTCCATCATTGATTTATGTTCTAACCAAGATGGCAGGTTTTCTTACATTAACTAATAGAGAACCCTTGAGGGAAATATCATCTTACCAGTGCTAGCCCAAGGCACATTAGGCTGAAGCCAGGAAAATAAAACGGTGCATCTTCCGACAGGAACAAGGCTGCAATATATGTAGAAGCTTATTAGTTTCTATAATTTTTCTAAAACAAAATAAGTTGCCTTAGATTATGCTCGTTATATACCTGTCAGTGGACTGAAAATCAACGGAGAAATGATGTTGGCTAAGGAACTAATTCCCGAAAGACATCCTTGAACCATTCCCTGTATCAAAGACTGATCAGTTAGACTATAAGCAAAAACAGATGATCATTTTTGTACATCTGAAGATGTGATTGAACCCAAGTTGTCCTACAAGGCTACAAATTTCTCCCATGGAAAATATGAAGAGAAGAAATTCAAAAAAAAAAGAGAGCAGGAAATGCAAGTCCTTTGTCATTAGACCTGTTCAGTCGGTCCAACTTGTTTGGATGCAATGCTGCATATCTGTGCAAACAACGATGTGAGTGATTAGATTACTCCTTCCGAGTAGTCAAACGTAACAAATTTATACAGAGCTTAACATAAAAAATTACATTGAGGGTCTAATCAAATACCAGTAAGAAAACTTACACTTGGGCGCACAAAAACTCCAAAAATAGAGCAACCTGCCAGGGCATAAGGAATCTGCATGGTTTTTTATCAGTTTTGAGGAATTCTTTTCAAAGGATATAAGAAAATACAAAAATGAAAGCGTTTGAAGTAAGTAAATTACCCAAGGTGACCATGATATGCTGTAGATAAAGATCTGCATAACATGATATATTGTGAACCGTCAACACTCTCTAAATCTGCTTATTATGTTGTACACTGGTACATATCCCTGTGGAGCTAACTAAGAGTTTCAGGTGAAGGTGGTGGAACTTACACTGATGCAGCTAACAAAGAGCCCTGCGGAGAGCAACTTCTCCTCTCCTATAGCAGGCAATAGTAGGGGCATGAAAAGTAGCTGGGGATTTGCAAGTATGCGAAAGAAAAAGTCAGCAACGTTACCCCTTCGTTTACAATGATGAATCTTAAGAAGCAAAATAAATAGCTAAGCTTGGACTTGGGCGGGCCTACTTGTGTAAGAGTTGCTCCAATCCCAGTAATTAGCAGCAAATCCGCATATTGGTTCTTGTTGAATTGAAAACGGGCCTTTAAATAATACTGCATGTCGTCCAAGATCTAATTAATTACAGGGAAATAAAAACCTTGACAATTTTCGGTGGCATTAGGGTCTGAATTGCTCATTCTGCCTCTGCTCTCTGCGCTTTGAACTTCTCGTTGCAGACAGATAGAAAAGGGGTGAAAATTTAGTGGGATGAGTTTTTTTTTTCAAATTTCAATCCCAGGCTCTTGTTAAATGGTGAAAAATGGGCAAAAAGAATCAATTATATCTCAAGGGGCCATAAAATCACAGGGCTGGACTAAAATTAAGTTGCACTTCAATTTCAATTGTCATTTTTTTTGGTACCAAGCAAATGAAAGTAAGTTTTATTCCAAATTTTCCTCTGCCAATTATAAGCACAATCAGTCTTTACCCTAGAAAAAACCTCCGTACAATAATTAAGGTCCTTGACTATCTCTAAACTGTTGCCTGCTCAGATTGGACAATCTTGAGTAGAGAGAGTAGTAATTTACCAGCAATGAAGCCATCAACCCGCCATCTGCAAGGCTGTTGAAGAACAAAACAACTGCTGTTTGTGAAAACGTAGGGCTGCAAGATGAAGCTTCTCGGATCAATGAGTTCGTACATTCTTATTGAAAATAAATAAAATAGCTTATATAAAAATTATAACAAAAAAGTAAGTTAAAAATCATTTTATAAAAAGCTTGGGTATATCCCAGACCCCAGATGCATTCCTGACTCACCTACACTTGAGCAAGGAAATTAAATCCACCAGGGAAGGCAGCCTCTTGAATGGTGCTGTTGTAGTTGGTGATGAGTCATTCTCACAAAAGTGCTCATCCTCTTTCAACAACGGTTGCCTCTCACCGGCTACACTTTCCTTCAGGAAAATTCTCATGTACACTGCAGCAATCATTGATAAGGCTGCAGCAACCTGAATTAATAATAAATCAAATCAAATCAAAGAAGAATAGTAGTGTTAAAGAAAGAAAGAAAGAATGAATGATTTAGTAGTAGAAAATGAAAGAAGAAATGAAGAGGCAGGACAGGAGGAGATGATGAGATGGAATGAATAAATAACCTGAAATGTGAAAGAAGTAGAGAGGAAACGGGCAGCTAATGTTCCAACCACGAATGAAGCTGATCCTACTCCAGCTAGTATTCCAAATGCTGATGCTCGTTTCCCCTCTGCAACCTTGTCTGCCTAATAAATAATTAATTAATTAATTAACAAACAAATCCTATCTATTTTACTATTTAATTATTTATTGGATGATTTGGGAAGAAATACCATTTTATGTGCATACATGATATACATACCACATATCCAAGAGCGAGGCACTGTACGCAGCCTTCCACCATGGCAGCAAAAGTCTTGGCCACATAGTATGCGTAGAAGAAGTTGGCACCCCTGCTATTATATGCCAATATCACTGCAAATATATATACCCTACAATATTAGATTAGGCCACTTCAAGTTCAAGTTCAAGTTCAAACAAATAAATATATATTCCCGGAAAGATTATATTGAGTATAAACAGAGAAGAGAGAGAGAGAGAGAGACCTAGAGGAATCACAGCTACGGTCAGAGGAAGTGTGAGCAAAGCTTTCCTGCCGTATCGGTCTGACAAATTTCCTATTAAAGGAGTCAGCACCACCGCTCCCACTCCCGTCACCTGCACCGCCAACAACCCATTAATGTTATCTTTTCGGTATTCATTTAACCATTTTTTAATGAACACTTTAAAATTATTAAACATATCTTAACTATTTTAAAATACCACAGTAATGATATTAACTATCCTTTTGATTTTTTTAGTCCATAACAGTATTTTTTTAAAGTATCACATTATTTTTTAAAATTACAAACTATTTTAAATATTACTGTCTAAATTATTAAAGTTGTATACTCATAAAAGTTACGTAATTTTATTTTTTTTTTATAAACAAAGTTACGTAATTTTTTATTTTTTTGGTTAAACAAAGTTACGTAATTTTATTACTGACTCGATGTGGAATTTTTTTTAAAATAATTTTGATGGATAATTAATTTTGGAAAACTAATTTATAGTTTTATTGTAATCGAAACTTTATTAAAAAATTAACATTCAGCAATATTCTTGATGTTCGTGAAAATAATATTAAAGTAATGTAACATAACATATCCAAAACTATGGAGACAAAAATTTTGGGCGGAGAGACAAAGTTAAAGATGGATGATAATCAACGCAGGCACAAAAATCAATGCTAACTGCATTACTGCGTGCGGATGAACTCCCAGCCCAACTAATGTTAAACTTTAGAAAATCTTTTAGTTTCTAATAAAGTTTTAAAAATACATATAAAATTTGGATTTTATATTTCTCATTTAACATGAGAATTCAAACTTTCCTACACATCTTTCGATTTCCGTGCCAATCAACGGTTATTAATTTTTTCTAAATCAAATTCATTAATTTTATTATCTCACAATAAATGATAATTGTTTATTGGCGAAAATGACCAATATAAAACCCATAAAATTTTAAGATAATAACTCCTTAAAATTATATTATTTCTAAAATGATCAAGCAAAAGTGTATCTATCCTTCACTTATTTTATTAATGGAAATTTTAAATGGGATTAGACATCGATATTCGATTAGGGTTAGGGAAGACCCTCCAATCTCTTTGAAGATTTTCAAGAAGAATTAATATCTTTCAACAATAAAATTCTCATATTGACTAGCGGAGTTTGAACTCACATCCTTGAGGGATATGGATCAAACCCATCTTTGTTGGCCATTTATCGTACTCTTAATTTCAACCTATTAAAATTCAAGAATAAATTCATCTGTATTAATTCAATTTAGAAATAATTTTATTTTAAAAATAAATTTTGCAAAAGTTTTTATTATTAGATCAATAACTACACGGATCAAAGATAGTAACATACCTATTATCAAAAAAGAAAAGAAAAAAGATAGTAACATACCGACATTGTGTCCATTTAAAATTAACTTGCATTGAGGTAGCTTTGTCTTGTCTAAAAATGCCAGTAATTAATTGTATTTTTTTAATACTTTTTAAGTATTAAGTGAAATCTGATATGGATCTAACTAAAAAACTTAGCACACTACCCGTTAGTGGTGTCAAAACAAGTGTTAAAAAGAGCGTCTACCATTTTTATTGCCTTCAATTTACTTAGTTCTCTCATATCTCAATCCAGCAGGTCTTAAGCAATATTTTTAATAAAATATGACTAATTCAATACTATTTATTTTAAGGTTAAATAAGTATTATACTATTTTATAATTTTATTCGTGTTTTATACATTTATTTTTAATTTGATAAATTTATATATTTTTATTAAATATAATATATATATATATATATATATATATATATATAGAAACAAATTATTTACATCGCTATAAAAATAATAAGTTTCATTGATTAAAATTAAGAACATACCTCATAGCAAGTGTTTTTATAAGACATCAGATTATATTCTGTAATTTTATTTATCTACTTATTCATAAAACTAATGATAATGCATCTACCAATCAAAAGCTGAGCCCTTCGGAATGGTAGGTTGGAACTTAGAAGTTTGAAGTTTAGGCGGCGACTTTTAGACACTCAAGCCATCTGAAAAGCCACGTGTATCTTGAACCTCCGCATAGCAATTAAGATAAAACCAAAGGTGAAAATAGTTTAATCGAAGAAGAAAAAAATGTACCTTAATTATATCGTTCAAATATGAAAAAAAACCTTCATGGACCATATATGGGATGGGATTTGGATAGTTATTTTGAATTTTATGTGAGTGCATGGAAGCATGGAGGAGAGTGAGAGGCAGAATGAATTAACACTAACTATCCATTGTGGCCCATGAAAGTAGCATTCTGGCTAGACAGTTTTTATTACGTGTGTGTGGAATAACATTATAATCTGTGTGTGGAAAAAATTATAAATTTTTTTTTTATAAATTTTATATATTACATATATTCTTTACGATAAAACATTTCTTCGGTGATTATATAACATAATTTGCAAAAATTTATAAATTTCTTTTTTGTAAACTATAGATTATAGATATACTCACAGCCTGCTGGAAGCCGGAGAGGTAAATGGCAAGCGAACACTGATCTTGACCGGGGCAAAGCGCCGCCATCGTGATGTCGGTGATTGCCGGAAGCACTATGAAACTAGACAAGCCTGTCAGAAACATTGTCACGAAAAGATGCCTTAACCCTGTTCCAGTTACCCCTTCCATCTCCCTAACTCGATCCTCTAGCTAGCTCTTCTCTTTCTATATTTAAGAGTGAGTTTTGCACTCAAAAGAATGTCTGCTCTGCACAGTATATATTTGGGTCACTTGTGCCCAATTTGTCTGTGAATGAGACAAAGACTAGAGACAGAGACAGAGACAGAGCGAGCATGACCAAGAGAGAGAGAAGAGATAAGATTCCAAATATCCTATATTAACCGAAACACGACTCAGGAAAGCAAAAAGACGAATGAGACGTAGCTTCTAAGTTAATTGCTCTATCTCTATGTATATGGTTTTTAACGGTGGTTAATTATGGCCATCGCATCGACAAAAAAATAAAAATAAATAGTGGGGAGTAAGTAATTGCATGCTTTCCTAAATCATATTTTCGTGTCTTTTACTGTTTCACGCTTAGCCTCTCATTTTCAACCCATAGCCAAAGCCAATGTTTTTTCTTTCTTTGTCGCACTGCGTTATGAACCATCCAAATTACTTATCATTTCCTCAATACTAATTATTTCTCATTATATTTGTGATGACCAATAAGACCTTCAGATTTTGAATTAACAGAAAGGCAAGGAAAATAAAAAAATAAAAAAACTTAATAGCGAAAGAACAAATCATTAGTTGGAGGTGCAAATTCTCTTAATTTTAAATTAATTCGTATTCTCACACCTAGTCACATGTGCTTGCCCTAATTAAGTAATTAGCTACCTAGTTAGTGGGCGTAAATTTATTTAGGTAATGACAGTATAATAAATGATAATTTTGCAGTTTCGGCTCCGCAAGAAAAGGCTAGATATGGAAAACACTGTGTCTTTGTCAAGATGGCGGTGAGACAGAGGGAGCAGATTCAGAGATGTGCAAAAAAGTAAAAAATGGAAATGTCATGAATATACGAGTGAAAACTATTAGGGGAACACAATATAATTATAATACATTATTATTCACTTTTCGTTTCTCGATGTTTTACTTTCTTGTTTTCACGTATACGAAAGTTTTGATTAGAGGAGAATTCTTAGTTACCACAGTCCACAATAACTGAGAATGTTTTAGGAGGAGCTAATATACAATGTCAGAAAATTAAGTGGGTTGCTTGGAGTGAACGACACAAATTAGGTCCATGATTAAAGTTAATTGTTCTCTAAATTATCCAATATCCAGCACAAACAAATTATTAAAGTTCATAATGTGCATGCTTTTTTAAAGGAATATATCTTGAGTCTATAAACGTTGGGCGTGTCGAAAGTAACCTATTGATCAATTATTGTACCATGAAAATGTCTAGCATGTGAAATGGCCTTCGCAGTTTCCTACAAAAAAGGGGTTAAATCTGGAAGAATTTTGCCACTGTTGAAATGGTGATCAGAGGAATCCTAGGAGTTATAAGACTATTGATGATGAGCATATATTCATCGAAATAGTTGATGGAATATGTGACTTATAATTTCATTAATTTGGTTACAGTGAGTGATGGGATTAATTAAATTGCAACTGAACTAAAATGTTGGCTAATTATCTAATAAAAGAATCCAAGCTCAAGCATTCTCTCAATTCACGGGTGATGGCTCGAAGATCCGTTTTTGGGCGGATAATTAGATTGATGGGGATCTCAATGAAAAGTTCGTTTCTCATATCTTCTTTTTCTTTTTTTCTTTTTTCTTTATCTTTACCAATAAGCGAAAAAGAACAAATATCACCCAAACTTTAGTTTTGTTTATTTTGTAAGAACTTATCTTTTTCTTTTTGTGTATCCTCTGAATGTTGAACTTGCAGTAAGAAGATACTTCGAAAAGAGAATAGCTTTTGACTAAGCAGAACGGGGCATTTCATTTCATTCCACAGTTTAACGACTTAAAAAGGAGTAAAGAAACTTCCAATCCCTCACCGGTGAGTAGTAAATACTTTTTAGTTCTTTTCTCCTTAAAAAAAAAAAAGAAAAAAAAAAAAGAAGAAGAAGAAGAAGGGAATCTTTTAATTTTCGGCAGAAAGGGCCGAGAATACTGAATACTTGATCTATGGTTCACACTCTCCTCCACGGCACCCAGCAGGAGAGGTCCATGCAAAGCTGAAAGCACGTTATTCAGTTTTGTGGGCTGAGTTCGTCTCATTGCTTGGGCCATCAATTCTAGACAGTGATACATACACTGTCTACAACTTCCTCTATCTTTCAACTGTTGGATCCAATTTATGTCCGAAAACTGTGGACTTTCACGTTTCATTCTCGAGTCCAATCAGATCGCTGCCAATGGTATCATTATAGTTACCGCATTCTTTATAGGGTTTTATAATTCTCATTTAACATGAGAATTGAAATCTTCCTACACATCTTTTGATTCCCGTGCTGATGTGGGTCTTACACATAATTTTTTCTAACATATGAGTCTCACATGTTTTTTATCTCTACAAAATGAGATTTCAATTCTCATGTTACATGAGAATTATAAAACCCTTCTTTATAACCGGTTTCTTTAAGCTAAGAACGTCGTAAATATTATGTTATAAAATCCGGATAAACTCAGAAATTGCTGAATCGGTTATGTAATTTGTGCAATTTTGATATTGGACGGAGCATGTTATAAAAAAATGTGGAGATTAGTGAATAATATAGTGGAGATTAGTGGCTTTGCTCACACTAAGAATCTGGGAAGATATCTTGGCTATAACATGAAGCATGGCGGTATAAGCAAATTGCACTATGGAGATCTAATGGATAGGGTTAACAATAGGCTTCAAGGTTGGAAGACACAATGTTTGTCAATGGCACGAAGGATCACACTAACCAAATCAGTTATTTCAACCATGCCTATGTTCAATATGCAAAGTAGTCTGATTCTGATGGAACCCAGAAAATTATAACAATATATTTACTAATATCAAGAAATTACAAACACTAATTCAAAATAAAATGCATAAAATATACACTAAAAGACCTCACTCACTCTAAAGCCAAATACCTAGGCCAAAGAGATCCCAAGAGATCCTTTCCAAAACCCCACTCCAATAATTTGAATACATGAATGCCTCCCTCACACTCCCACACCCCCTCCTTATATCCTATTATTTAGGAATATTCTAGAATACTTTCCCTAACAAACTAGCTAACTAACTAATTTTGCATTGCTAACTTGGGCCCACTAATCCTAGCCCATCAATACTCCTCATTCAAAATTCACCTTGTCCTCAAGGTGAGGAAGATGATAGGGGAATGTAATTGAACATCCACCTGGGTCCCATTGCTTGAAGCATAGTGTTCTATTTTTAATTGCATTTTTGTCCATAGAACAAAGTCTTTTGGAGGCTCCATTAACTTTAGTGTGTTTCAGCCATAAAGAAAAACCCCACACATATTGCATCCATTTGAACTAATCCACTAATTCTGGCACATTTAGCTTGCTTTTGCCTTGGTCCACTTCTATTTGAAGCACTAAATCTGATTTAACCATTTCAATTTTTGGGCCTTGGTCCACCCAATTAGCTGAAGTTATCTTGATGGGTTGGATATAACTCTTTTTCTTTTTTCTTAACATAACATTCTTTTGGGTCGGACCCATTAGGTCAAAAATTGATCTAATTTCCATAATACCATCTTTGCCCTTCTTCTCTCTTTCTCCTGTTTCACGTCTTTTTCATGCTGCAGGTTTGCCCCTTTTTTTGTATTTTTTTAGCTTCTGCCTCTGCGTCTTCTTCCTCTCCTCCCCCTTCTTCTTCTTCCTCTTCTGTTTCTTTGTGTTGTCCCTGGTAAAGCGCGTCCGGCCAGCAGAACGTCTTCATTTGTGGTCGTCTCCAGTGCGCAGCAAAACCGATGGCCGGAACTCCTTGTGCCGCCTCCCCTGCTTCCGTTCGTGGTCGTTGCCACTGTTCGCGTGCAGTCTCCCTGCTGGTCGCAGATCTGTTTGCGCGTCCTCTCCTTGTGCTAGATCTGACTTCATCTTCTTCAACCTCTACCTCTTGCTTTTCTTCATCTTCTTGTGCTCCTCCTTCCTTTTCGTCTGGCACTTTTTCTTTAAATTCTTCAGCCTCTTCGATCTCTTCTTTTTTACGTTCTTCGATTTCTTTTTCTTTGGTCGTTATTCACCTTGTCCGCTGCATTTTCAGCGGCTTCGTCAGTTTCTTTTTGTTCTTTTTTTTTTCTCCTTCTGCCTCTTTTTTTTTTTCTTTTTTTGATTGCTTCTTTGTTTTCTTCTGTGTTTACCTTTTTTGCCTCTTTTTTCACATTTTTTTTTTCTTTTTCCTCCTTTTTTCTGGATTATTTGAGACTTCAACTTCATCTACTATATAGATCTCAGGTATATATCTACCTATAAATGCTCTATCAAAGCTATGCCAACTTACCTGAAAGCTAAGCCCACTCCAAAGCTTGTACCAGCTGAGAGCACTACCTCTCAATCCCTTCACAGCCTCATTCAACATATCAACTTCTTGAATTTGGTTTGCTTGAAAATGTTGTTCCAGTCCAAGCAACCATCCCCAAGCTTTAATTCCATCTTCTACTCCAAAAAATTCTGGAACCATTGTATTGATCTGGATCTGTTGATCGATTCCTTTTTTTTTTTTTTCAGATCTGTGGATCAAAGAGCACTCCCAGAATTGTAGTGCTTTGATACCAATTGATGGAACCCAGAAAATTATAACAATGTATTTACTAATATCAAGAAATTACAAACACTAATTCAAGATAAAATGCAGAAAATATACACCAAAAGACCTCACTCACTCTAAAGCCAAATACCTAGGCCAAAGAGATCCCAAGAGATCCTTTCCAAAACCCCACTCTAATAATCTGAATACATGAATGCCTCCCTCACACTCCCACACTCCCACACCCCCTCCTTATATCCTATTATTTAGGATTATTCTAGAATACTTTCCCTAACAAACTAGCTAACTAACTAATTTTGCATTGCTAACTTGGGCCCACTAATCCTAGCCCATCAGATTCCTATGGGAATATGTGATGAAATTGAAAAGTTACAGAGGAAGTTCATTTAGGGAGATTCTGATAGCCAAAGAAAGTATCATGCAATAGGCTGAGATTGTCTTAAGTTGCCTAAAGATCAAGGTGGCTTAGGCATCTTAGACCTCAGACACCAGAATGAAGCTTTTCTCTAAAAATGTGCTTGGAATATCTTTCAATCTCCTTCGCAGTCCTGGGTTCAGGTCCTTTCTTCTAAATACAACAGGAATAAAGACCTCATGAAAAAGGTGATTTGCAAACCTTATGACTCCCACTTATGGAAAAGCTTTTGCTGAATTTGGCCAAAAATGCTTAATAACACTATTTGGCAGATAGATAATGGGAGAAAGATTAAGTTTTGGAAGGATGACTGGTTAGGAATCAATAAAAATCTTACCTCTCTATCAGTTAATTTACCTACAGAGGAAGACTCTGACTTGACTATTAACCATAGTAAGTTTTGCTATGAGGAGGGTTGGAACATGCAACTCCTTCTTACTCAGTTTGATCTAAAGACCGTTAATCTGATCTTAGCCATTCCTCATCCAGATGATGGTGCAGGAGAGGATATTATAGCTTGGAAAAACTGGAATCCGAGCAGCTCAATTGTTAAACTGGCTTATTGCAATCAGGCCTCTTTAATCAATGCTCCATCAAATAGCTATTGGAACTGCATTTGGAAGTGGAAAGGAAAGGAAAGAATTAAGATTCTCTTATGGAAGATGCTACATGGTAGAATGCTGACAAAAGATAGAGTAGCTCAGTGGGGTGGAGGTTCAAACAGCTGTCATCTATGTCCAGATACAGAGGAGGATTGTTTACATGTATTTAGAGACTGCTTTACGGCTAAGAAGGTATGGCTGCTACCTATGTTTCACCCGCTTCCTCAAGGATTTTTCAGGTCTGGTTCTTTTTTTGATTGATTAGTTCTCAACCTGAATGAAAATTCTTGCCATGGAAAGGATTGGAGGGATGTGTTCTTTACTGTTTGTAATTCTCTTTGGAGTTGAAGAAACCGTGAACTACATGAAGAAAATTTTAAGAGGCCTACAGAACCCTCTAAATTTCTAGCAGCCCAAGTCAAGGAAATTAGATGCAGTTTTGACTGCAGGAAGAAAGATGCCTTCAGCTTACCGTCCCCCATCAAACCCATGAATTGGATAGCCCCTAATCAAGGTCAATTCAAACTGAATGTAGATGGAGCTGTGAATGGTGAAAGAGCTGCTTGTGGTGGCCTCATAAGGGATTGTAATGGAGAATGGTTGGGAGGATTCTCAGTGTTTCTAGGCTCATGCTCCTCATTAATAGCCGAACTTTGGGCAGTCTACCATGGCCTGGTTTTTGCCTGGAACCATGATTGGAAACAGTTAATTCTGGAATCAGATTCTTCACAAGCTTTAAGCTTTCTTACTCTTAGAGGTAATGACACTCGAAAGCTATCTCTAGTTGCTAAGATTCAAGTATATCTTCAAAAGGAGTGGAATGTTCACTTGAATGGTATTTCAAGGAAGTCTAATATGTGTGCAGATTGGATCGCAAAAAAAGCTTTGGATGATCCTCACGGACTTGTCTCAATCTCATCTCCTAACCGTGATCTCCTTAATCTCCTAGCTGCTGATATACTTGACCTTGGTGTAGATGCTGGTGATAACTAGGAACTAGTGCAGCTGCTGCCTGTTTTAAGTCTACTGCTGTTTTAGCTTCAGTTTATGTTTTTTCTGTTGCTTTAGTTTCTGCTTGTTTCTGTTTAGTATTTAGACTCTCTGTCTGTCTGTTTTCGTCGCTTTTGTTGTGTTGTTCTTTTGTTGTTCGGGGCTTTTAGCCCCTGTTGAATACCAAAAAAACAAAAAAAAAAAACTGTATTTTCAAAATAAAAATTGCTCTGAAATGAAAATAAAAAATAAAAAACAACAACAAAATCACAGAAGAACAAAAAGAAACAGAAGTTGGTTTAATGCGGTCCACCATCTCTCCTCAAATTGCAGAAACCAAAGCTGAAGAAGTAGAAGAAGAAAGAGGAACAGCAGTAACAACAGTGAGTAGAAACCGCTGCTATCAAATATTCAAATACGAAGAAAGAAACATCAACTAAGGTGCTCTTTCTTTTTATCTTTCTTCCCCGATAATTATTAATTACACATATTTTCTACGAAATTCCCTTTCTTTACCTCTTGTTCGTTTTCTTCCGCATCATATCCCCAATTAGCTTCGCGTACAAGTTTCTGTATGTCTCGATTTTGTTTGTGCCCAAAAAAAAAATTCAATTTTATATAATGTATATATGTTGGTCGCTCTCTCCGAATTCTCTTACCAAGGAAAAATCCCACCTCGTAGTTTACGAAATTTGAATTATGGATTCAGAAATTGAAATTTCCAGATTGCGAATTGTTGGATCCGAAGTGAGTGTGAACAGTTATCGTCTTGCCCAGCGCTTCATTTGATACAGAGGTTGTGACCTAGGTGAGCAATGTGGTCCTTGTTCCGTGATTTGAAACTTGAATGTGCCGCTTCCTTGGCTGTTGATCCTGTTTGCTTTTTGAAAATAGAACCCTGATTTCAGAATCAGTAGTAGAAGATGGTTAGAAATCAGAATGTTGGATAGGGTTTAAACGTAAAATGAATAAAGACAAAGAAATGGATATGGTTTGGTTATGCAGTTTATCCAAACCAAATGATAAATGGATAACCAAACCACCTTTAAAAATAAAAAATGGATATATTTTTTAAACTGTTTTAAAAAAATCCGGTTTTTTCATTTGGTTTGGTTCAGATTTTAAAATGATTTGGATCATTTGGACATTTTGCACACCCCTATCCGTGCATCATAGGTAACTACTATGTATTATCTTTAGTACTTATTTATAAATTACTGAAATAACATAAATTACATTAATGAGAAACTTTTAACCCATAATCAAATCTGTAAACTAATATTTCCCTTTGTGATTGAATGTAAACATGCTTTTTCTATTTTTCCTTTTTTTTTATTTCTTTTATTTGTCAATCAATTACTTGTTCATGTTTAACTAGAGAGCGCAAATACAGTTGGTGATGGGTGCCCTGTAGTTTTTTTTTTTTTTTTTATACACATAAGGGGCAAAGCCCCAAAACAGCAAAACAAAAAACACAAACAGAAAGCAAAACACAAAAACAAAACAGAAGGCAGTAGCAGGAGATCAATCCGATGTAGCAGACAAAGAATAATCCAAGGAGTCCACTGCATCAGCAAACAGCAGCTCAGACAACAGACTATCAGGGACAGAAATCAGAGTGGTACCCCAAGAACCAGACAGGGTGGGTTCCATGTAGTTTAATTAAACTATAGTTGTGTTTGATTTGCTAAAAGATGAGGATAGATATTACGAAAATATTTATTTATGTTGTTTTTAAAAATAGTCCTTGGACACACATTATGTTATAGTTAGTCACAACAGTTGTAACTGACTGTCTATGTCAACATTTGGGACCCACCTTCTCCTGTATTTGTCCCAAGGGCATAATGAAATCATCTAGGCAGTGAGGATCAATGTTGTCAAAATCGAGTTTCTACCTAGAAACTGAAAGATATGGTAGAAACGTAAATCATAAAAACGCCACGTAACATAAAGTTTCTACTACTTAAGGTTACGAATTACGATACAAAATTATACATATATGCATATAAAAAAATCACATAAGTCACCACTGAAAATTCAATGAACAACTTCATATTTAAACGATATAAGACATAAGTTCAAAAACACAAAAAGAGTTTAACAACCCCAACAACCAAGTTCCAAAACGTCAAAAGAATAAAGTTTAACAACTCCTAAATTATATCAATTGATTCAAATCAATCACATCGTCTTGCATCTGTTGTATGTCCTCAATGTCCTCTTCTCTTGCTCCTATAACAAGTTCATTTGCAATAAAACGTAAAAGATTGATTCAAAACCTACCTCAGCTTGATACTCAAACTTTTCACTAGTGGCTTCACCCTCTTCTTTCTTTGCAACAGCGACCTCGCGCGAGGTTTTTTTTATTTTCTTTCCAAATAACTAGAAAAAGATATTGTGCATTTTGATTTATGGGAAATGAAAATTGGTTTTTTTTTAAAAATAAAAAATAAAAAATTGGGTCATGGGTTAAAAGTTGACTTGGTTCAGTTGTTTGCTCTCTTTTTTTTGTATAAGACCCGGTTCAGTATTTTTGTTTAAGTAAAAACGTAGAAACTTGCGTTTCTACCATTTTTATGTTATTACACAACATTTTTACCATTCTTTACTGAGAAAAGTTTTTACAAGCGTTTTAACCCGTATCACTTTAATAAAAACGTAAAAACATTTTTACGTTTTTACGTTAGTTTTTGACAACAATGACCAGGATTGATTCAATTTTGGTTTCCCTTATTTTATAGGTCCTAAATTATTCTTCTATATCACATCTTGGAAACTCTGGCATAATAATTGTAGTAATGTGCAATCCATGTCTTACGAAATTTCTCTGGTTTTTATTAGTGCTCACTGCAGACAGTTTCATATCCCTATTCATTGTTTTGATAAGCTGTTGATGCATGTGCAAAAGGGTCTTTTATCATTAATGCTTGATTATTTAACTGCTAAGGTTCCGTGGCATCTGATCAACCACAAAATTATATTAAAGTGAAATGTGAAGACAAGCTCATTCAACAGCAATACAGAATTCAACGGCAATACAGAAACATATAATTGGTAATCCTAATGCAGAGAAAATTCTACAGAAAAGATAATTATTATGATGGTGGTTATTGTAGATATAAAATCATCATGAACCTTCACCTAACAGCTTAATAGCTTAAGTTTTTGCGAGAATTGATTCTTAATATGATATCAAAACCTCTATGAACAAGTGATAAGGAGTTTGATTCTAGCCACCCGCCATCTTTTGAATAAAAGTTAAATTGCAGCACAAGATAGAATGAAATTGTGCATTGCCGACACTTCAAGCTCGATAGCCCTTTGTGTGAAGAGACTTATTAGATATAAAACTATTCATCTTCTTCACCTAACATCTTAAGCTTTTCTAGAGAGTTTGTTTTTGATATTTATCATCATCTTCACCATCACCATCATTTAATTATTTCTATTTCTTTTAGTTTTCCCTGAGTGAAGCTTGATGCTTGGGGAAATGATGTGGAACAAGGGAAGACTATTGTTTCTTTGAGTGGTTTACAAGCAGTTATAATGGTTTTCTTTTTAATAAAAAATAAATTCATCCAGACCGGGAGTAGAAAAGAGTTAGGACTCAAAAAAGAAAAAACAATCAGAGAGAACAACAGAACATCAACGAAGCAAAGCTTCCCAACCCCCAATATATGTGTAAGCGAAACTCCTTTAAAAAGACCATGTGCTTTGCACCAAGTGGAAGTCAAACGCCTTATCTGGTCTCAAAGAAGCTGCTCATCCAAAGAAATTGTTGAGATATATAGTCCCACATTGGTTGTATGTGTAATTAATGTGTTTAATCTTGGACTCCCACCCTTTTAGGTAATATAGATTCTTTACTTGGAAAATGCTCCTAGCAATTTATATGGGACACTTAGGAAAATTGAGGTTGAAAGTGTTGAAAACTAAGTCCAATGGGCTCTCGTGTGAGGGGGCGTGTTAAATATAAGAGAATGGTTGTATGTGCAACACATGAACCTTTAAAACATTTGGGTACTCCCACCCTTTGACAGTTTTTAGGGTGGTGTTTGTATTTGTTAAGAAATCTCCTTTAAAGATTTGTTACTGTTCAACTGACTGTTTAATACAGTCTATTGGGTCTGCATGGTAATATAGGATACTTGTACATGGCTTTACAATTGCGTCACGAGGTGTTTGGTACAAAATTTTTTTTTTTATCCGGGAATTATGATTTTCACTATGATCAAGCTGAGTTTTCAATGTTACCAAAAAATTGTTTGGTAGACTAACATATTCTCATGTACGGGAATATTGGGTTAATTTTCTTTTTGCTATATTTAGTTGTATTACACATTTTCCACTCATAGAAATCCTAACACACACACCTCGTGGATGGTTTTTTCAAAAAAAATCACACACAAAAATAAAATCCCGGAAAAATCAGATTCCCGATTTTTTTTTAAAAAATCCTGTACCAAAGGATGCATTCCTATTTACCCAACCAAGGAATTCCAGAAAAACAAAAAAAATCCTGCTGCCCTTAGGAAAATTGATGGTAGAAAGTAGAAAACTAGCTGTTCCTAGGACTCTTAAGAGAATGGATTTCGATGTTGCAGACACAGAACTAAAACATTTGGGTACTGTTTGACAGTAGCGTGAGGAGTTTGTATTTGTTAAGAAGGGGAAGAGGAGGGTAGTTTGCATTGCATGTGTTTCCATCATTAGTCCACTCATGCTCATATAAACCTGTCTTAGGTCCCATTCAGACTTAAGAAAAAAGTAGGGTAGCATAAGTTCACTCATTCTCAAGCTCAGTCTTCCAATTTTGTTCTTGTTATTTCTCATGTACGAAGAAAACTTGGAAAATTCTTCAAAGCTGACTATGTACCCAATTGTCCTATTATCTTCCTGAGTTGTGTGATCTTTCGTCCACTCACAAAATTTTCTGACTCTGCTGTTTATGTTAATTCTTGAGCCAAGTTTGTTGTAGGTTATTAGTATCTTCCATTTCTACACGGTACACATCTGGGTGGTGTACATGTGAGTGTGACCCTTGTTGAAAATATAACTTGCCCAATTTGAAAATCTCCTATATTTAATGGAGTGGGATATAGATTGGCGGACGGTTGAATCATTTCCCCACTTCTTCTTGTCCCTTTCTTTTTTACTTTTATTTATTTATATATATACATATACATATATATATATATTTGTTATTATTATTATTATTATTATTATTATATTTTATTTTATTTTATTTTTTTTATTTTCAACCGTTTTACAATTGTAGTTTTTTTAAACATCTTGTTGAATCTGTAGGTTTGTAGATACTTGGTAATTATATGAGAAACCGTAATGGAGCATTGGTGGATTAGAAATCAGGCTTATTGTTTCCTGATAGTTAATGCGGCTTAATTTATATTTTTATGATAGAGATCTGTTTTAAAAAAGGGAGCGAACCGGAACAGTGGTAATATTGTTCTTTCATGACTGAAAAGTCATGGGTTCGAATCCTGGAAACCGTCTCGGATTTAACGGGGAGTGATTTTTTTAGATCTGTTTTAGCATGGGAAGTGGTTTGTTGCAGTCCCATTGAAAGAAAATGTCTGAGTACACGACTGCAATGTAGGCATGCTCTGCATCCTTCAAATTAGTTAATTGAGATAGTATTTATCATTTTAAAAAAATAAATGAACATGTGACTGCATGTTCTTCTGGAACCTTACCAGTCTTCAAGATTTATACGTTGGACTTTACTCCTATAGATTTATATGGGACCTTTGTGATCAAACTCAGTTGAGCATAGTCAAGCATTTGTAATAATTACGTTATTTTTAGGGGTGTTCATCAACCGATTCAAACCGCAGTGACCAAACTGAAAAAGTGATAATCTAATAAACCGAAAAAAAAAAACTGCAAATTTTAATTAGATTTGATCGGTTTTCGGATTAGTTGATGAAAACCGATCCAATTCAAACCAACCCAATATATTAATTCTCCTCTACCTACTTTGGTCTTTCCCCAATCACAGCCCAAAATTTTCTAAACCTAAGACCCGTTAACCCGTCAACTAAACTTAAGAAAAAATCTAGTCACATTTCATCAACAAAACTTCATATGTGTAGAGCTTCATATCTCATTGCCCAAAAAATAAACTATATTATCGTTTACTGATGCTTTTGTATTTCAAAAAAAAAATATTACAAAGTTAATATATACAAAAGATGTTATTTGCACAATAATCATGAAACAAATTTTACGATTTTTAAAATACCGAAAACTGATCCAATCCAAACAAAAAAAAAATTAGATTGGATCAGATCGGATTTGAAAAAAAATCCAAACCGAATGGTTGATTACATGATCAAACCGAAGGGATTGGATCGGATGATTTTTGCTTCCAAAACCGATCCAATCCAAATCGCGAACATCCCTAGTTCTTCTAGTTTAGTCCTCATAAAATATCATCATTGGGACCGGCAATTACATTAATATAATCCGTTTTTAATTCATGTGAAACTCTTATTGTTAATTGTCAGTTCTACATATATTAAACGAAGAATATGTTTCTCATGTTATATGAGATAATTTGTCTCATGAACATATATAAAAGTGGATGGAACCCACTGTATTGCATGAGATGCAACATGAGAAACATTTCCCATATTAAATGTATTCTAAATTACTACTACAAATGTGTGCTCAAGTTGTGTCCCCTACTTTTCATATATCTGATAGCCTATTTTATAATGACAATTATCATTAAATTAACATGCTGATATCTTTATTCTTTATTCTAGCATCATTAACATGGAATTCCAGTATGGGTTTCACGTTGGCATCACCAGACAGATTCTCATTTCTGTTGATTACGTTAATCTAGAATTGCATACCCTTCAAAAGAATAGAAGACACAGAAAAGTATATTTAGTTTGTTTTATGATAAGCATTGTTGATAATCGCAGTATATATTATATCATCTAATTTTATGCAGAGTAGATAGTGATCTGACTAAATATTATGTTGAAGGTGAATTCACCTGATGAAGGAAAAGGATGCAAGGTAAAATTTGCTCAAAATGAACCCTTTTTTTTAATAATAACAATTATCTGATATTAATTGACAGTGATTTGAGAAACTCTGGTGGTCTTATTTTTCTCCAGTTTTTGGCGCCCTGGATATCTCAACCTGTATACATTATTTTGATCTTCTTTGTAGATTTTCCAGGTTACATATATTAGCAGTTTAAATTAGAGCTAGCAGCTTGTTTAGGATGACTGAATTAAGTATGGGGGTTGTGTAAGTTGACTCCCCCTCACCCCAACAATAACTTGTACCTTACAGTAGCATGCCTCACAGTAACAATGACTGAATGGCTCAGCACCAAGTAAACTTACAATTTGTTTCCATTATATTTTTCATATTACGAAAATATATTTATGGAGTTCGTCAATTTAAATGATTATTTTAATCAGGCGCCTTTTAGGGACTATCAAATCAAAGAGAGAGAATTTTCAAAAGTTTTTGAAAAAAGAGAAAATTCTATTCACTCTTCAATGTTTATGATTAGATATTACATAATTTGAGGGTTTCAAATATCTTTACTTAGCTCAATTTAGAAGAGATATTTCATTTTATATAAGGCGCCTTTGTGTGGGACTATCAAATCAATAGAGGGTGATTTTCAATAGCCGTATTGAAAAAGTGAAAATAAACAAGCAAAGGTGTGTTCACTCTTCATTTCTTTACTTACCTCAATTTAGAAGAGATATTTCATTTTATATAGGCCAAGAACATCCTTTGTGTGGAACGTGGAGTATTTATTTATTTATTTCATATTTTTAGAAGTGAAAAGGCAGTTTAGTTTATGAAAATATTTTTCACTTGCATATTAGTTTCAGATTTATTTGTGTATTAATCCTTAAATTTAGAAAACTTGTGTCATTAGTCGTTTTGGTATTTCTGGTTGGGACTCTCGCGATACCAAGTGTCATAATACATAACTAAATTGCCACTGAGGAATACTTTAAGGACAGCCTATTTAATCACTTTTGCTTGTTAGCTGGAATGAACAAATTAGGTAGGGATTACTTGTACTTAATTGTATATATTTTTGTCGAAGGCAATTTTAATCCATATATATCACATTAAGGTAGAGTTCATCAAGGGTTATCAAGCAAACAAGTTTTTCCTTCTTACTAGTCTAGGTATTCAAGGTATGCAGGACATATACCCCACAACTAGAGCTGAGGCCTAGTATTATTTTGAAATTTACATTGATGCGAATTAATAAGTCTGTCTGAGATTCGATGTCACTGACGGTATGAAAATTTTCAAGTTTATTGTTAAAGAATGGCATCAGCTCATGAAACATTTGGCATGCTGAGCAGATCAATACAGCTTGGTTTTATTCTATCCATGTGAATGTTATTTAGAGCTATAGTTTCGTCTGAAAGGATTGGGCACCTTAAGCAAAACCATGTATACAAAATTCGAAAGAAAAAACATTTATATATAGAACATCTCGAAAGCCGGCTTATAATGCCTAAAACGCAAAATGCCAGTGGATGGCATGGAGCAATCTCAATTTGGGTTTGTATGACCAGATTGGACAATATACAAGAACAAGAACAAAACGAGCTTTCTCACCAGACTGCAGATTCTTCAATCACCATTATTCCTGCTATCTGAATTTCTTTGTTTAGGAACAAGTCGCGGCCTCAGCTGTATGGCATATACGTAGGTAAACATCACCAAGTAAAACGCAAAAACAGGGGAGAGAAAAAATTTAAAAATTAATAATAATACTACTTAAAAAAAAGGGGGGGGGGGGGGGATTAAAAAGTTTCGAAAAAATAATTTCCAATATTGTTAAGCACATAAACCATTTGAGAATGGGAAGACGAATTGATCTATAGTCCAGATTCTAGTGTTCCTAGAAAAATTATAACTTTTAAGGTGCATCCTGAAAGCCTTTGTCCCTGTTCTTATTATTCAAACCTGTAGTTAAATTATTTATTTATTCTTAATTAAGTTCTTACCCTGAACAGCACACAAACAGAAGTATAAACCAACTACTAATCAATAATCAAAATTCTGCAGTTTAAACATACCGCTTCTATATACTTGAGTTGCTTCAGAACTTGATCTGTTTCCACCTCCTGCAGCAAATAAATAGGGGAAATGGCTTGAGTTCAGTGACAGAACAACGATCATATCATAATACAGGATTTAGTGTCTGTTTGGATCCTCTCTTTTTTAAGCTATAAGCTACTTATAAGCATAAAAATAAAGATCCACATAGGCCCACTGTATTACACAATACCTGAACGGCCCATATGGTTGGGCTGGCTAAAGTCTAATGCAGTTGCATAATAACTGGTTTGTATGGTTTAAGACAAACAATACTTCTAAGAAATGTAAGTTTGAACTTGTATTAAAAAGATGAAGAAAAAAAAGGTAACACCGATAGAAAGGGGACACACGAAAATATATTAACTAAGGAAACTTTGAAGCTACAAAACATCGACGTAACACCTCTATATAGTAAAACAGCGACTATGAAAAGACGCTTACACCCTTCATTCTGGGTGCAATACATGTGATTATTAAATTAACCAAGAAGACAGATGATGGTAATAATAATAATAATACTATATTTCTCAACAATATGCCCAGTGCATCTAGGGATGCTTCGTGGTGATGTGTTATATGAATCTCTCTTCTAGATATTAGGATTGCTTTAATTTATGATTCACATAACACGAGCAAAAACATGCAAGGCACAACACTGACAATTCACTACATCACTCCTACATCTAATATCAGAATATTGAATTGCAGTATCAAATATTTTAAATACATTTTCATATCTTCGAACTTTACTGATAGTAATCTGATACGAACAAAACTCTATTTAAAAGAAATACTTCTGCCAATTGTATTAATGAAAAGAAATCACAGTTCAAAATCACTCTATACAGCAATTTACTCCTAATTACGGTATGTAAACTCCATCAACAAAGAAAAGGAAATACTCAGCAACACAATACAAATACAGGGCACATAAGAGATGCCCTGAGTGTCTCCCAAGCCTAGTCTATTTTCCAAAATGACCAAAGATAGTGCTCACAGTGCAACACGGCACTATATCAACCAACAACGCTCCACTCACGTAACTAACTTCTTACTCAAGTGGTTGCATAACAGACCTCCTTGGTGATTCAGCACTAACCACATTTTTTATGGGCCACACCACTTTTCTATTTTTATCCCTCACATAAGTTTTAATGGGCCTAACTCAATCAATACTTCCCCCCCAATTTAAGCACCTTGTCCTCAAGGTGGGAGTAAGGAAATAAACCCTGTAACTGCCCCAGATCCTCCCAAGAATTCTCAAAAGAGGGTAAATGTTTCCATTTAACCAGAACTTCCACATTCCCAACAGCACCATGGCGCCACTGCAGTACATCTTCAGGCTCCACCTTTAGTTCCCAATCGGCAGAAAGCATGGGAGGTAATGGTTGAGCATTCTCCACAGGTTTTAACGCCTTTTTCAACAAAGAAACATGAAAAACTGGGTGTACACGACAATCAGTCGGAAGCAAAAGGCGATAGGCAGCGGGTCCAACTTTCTCCAACACCTCAAATGGACCATAATAACAAGGACAATTTATTTTCTTGGCAAGAGTCTTCAGTCTAGAGGGTTGAATCTTCAAATAAACCATCTCTCCCATCTCAAAGTCCAATTATTGCCATGCCGATTGGCCTGCACCTTCATGCAATTCTGCGCCTTAACCAAATTGAACCGAATTTTCGTCCAAAATAGCATCTCATTCAGTCAAAAGCTGAGAGACTGCGTCAATACTTCCAGCACTGTTACCTACGCGCAGAATGTGGGGAGGATCACAACCGTACAACGCCTTGAAAGTGGTCATACCCATGGAATCCTTATAAGTGGTACTGTACCAAAATTCGGCCAATGAAGCCACTTTGACCACTGCTTAGGCCTAGGGTGACAGAAGCAACGCAGAAAAGTTTCCAAACAGCGGTTCACCACTTCGGTTTGGCCATTAGTTTGAGGGTCCTACACTGTGCTATAATGGAGTTTAGTACCCGCAAGCTTAAATAATTCAGACCAAAAATGACTGAGGAAAACCTTATCCCTATCAGAGACAATGGTGAAAAGGAATCCATGCAATTTAACCACCTCTCGAACAAACAAATCTGCCACTTCCTTGGCTGAATAAGGGCGAGACAAAGGTAAAAAATGCGCATATTTGGTGAGCCTATCAACCATCACAAATATGGTATCCACACCACTGGCTCGAGGAAGACCACCCACAAAGTCCATAGAAATATTGGACCAAACTTGCGTAGGAATTGGCAACGGCTATAACAATGCAAGCAAGAGATAAATTCTGCACTTTATTCTGCTGGCAGATTCCACATTCAGCCACATATTGTTTAATAAACCTCTGTATACCTTCCCAATAAACTACTACAACGATCCTTTTGAAGGTTCTATAAAACTATAAAGAACTTTGGGATACACCACCCCAAAAGTTAGCTCAAGGGATGGGAGTGCCCAAGGCCTTATAAACTCCACATTAGTTGCTCATACAACCAATGTGGGACTATATCTCTCAACACGCCCCATCACACAAGAGCCCTTTGGGCTTGAAGCGTGGATTATGCACAGGCCCAATTTTTGGTTTACCTTTTTGTGCTTTTGTTTTTAATTCCACTTTAAAGTGGGGGACGGTGAGGCTCTGATACCATGTAAAGAACCTTGGGATACACCATCCCAAAAGCTAGCTCAAGGGGTGGGAGTGCCCAAGGCCTTATAAACTCCACATTAGTTGCTCATACAACCAATGTGGGACTATATCTCTCAACATTAACATATCAATATTATGTTTTATACGAAATTTAATATCCATTAATATATTAGTTGTTTTGTATCCATATGTTTTTGCCATGTTGTGATCACACTATTATGTTGTGTCCCATGTCCTGAATACATGTCTCTGCATAATACTGATTCACAATAACAAACACAACAATTGTATACGCAAGAGCATGCTGATCTGGCCATAATCAACAAAGGTTTGAAAAAATCTCTAATCATAGATAACCTAAAATGAAATACAAACATACTTTAGTGAGGTTACAGAATTACATAATACTTGGTTTGATAACATTCTATGTTGGAGAACATTTGCTGAGCAGGTAGGTAGAAAAAAAAAATTGAAGTCTTCCAACTCAAGATTAACAAATATTAACACCTTTCTATACGACAATCACCAGAAAGGAGAAAGTCAAAGTATTAAAATATATTTCACCTGAGGTACAGCACAATCAGCATGATATGGATCCCAATGGATTGCACAGAAGCATTCCCAATCATCAGTTTGAACTTCAAAAAGCGGAGCCCTGTCAAACAGATATATTTGCTAGATTAAGGCGTTTTGAGCACAATCAACAAGAGACTCATTCTCACACTTTATTCATTTCTCCCTTCTGTATACGAATCACCTTCACCAAGAAAGTAGCAAAACTAATAAAAGGAAGTAAGTAGAAAAGGTGTGTGATGATGAGGAAAAGGACAACAAAAATATTTAAATAGAGTTTATGGGAAAAGAAAGATAAAGTAAGTCCCTTTATCCTTTGAGCCACTCTATAAGACAAAGCTTTGGTTTTACTATGATAAAAACCAAAGAATGTTTAGTCAGTTTAGGGGGGCACTTTTTTTTTCAGATATAAAAAGAGGATAAGATATCCTCCTAAAAGAGAATTGGAAAAAAGTTTTTAGCTAAAGAAAAAAAGGCAGCCTAGACAAACTAATTAGCTAAGCTAAGCTCGCCAATTTCTCTGTATATCCAACAAAGAAATCCCTCTAAATTAACCATTGACTGTGCAACATAAAGAGCCTTAAAAGTCTACTTTATCCAAAGCAGAAGAAGCATAAAAGTTATTATCATTGAAAGTTCAGAACCAATGCTCCTTTCAGTATAATAGAACCTCTAGTGCACAACCACAAGCCTTATGGAATAGTTACCTGATTCTGGAGCTTCCAGTCATATTACAAGTGGTGTTCAAAATTTGATACAAAGCCAACAACTCAATGGTTTCAGACCAGGTCTTTATTGGCAATGGTCAAGGTTTGCCAATAACAGCCATTGGCTCTTCTTCTTTTCATTCTCCTTTTGACTCTAAAGTTCAGTTCCATCTTAATAATCTACTGTTAGTTCCTTCTATTGTAAAAAAGGGTTTTTGTATATTGATATTGAATAAATTATATGAGGAATGAGGAGTATTTATACAAGAAAAAATAGCTAAGCATGACTCAGCTATGACTCACCAAACCTAATGACAATTAATTATAATTAATTACAATTAATCCTAATTAATAGGAAATAAAAAACAATCAATCCTAATTAATTTTAATTATTCCTAATTAATAGGTAATAAAAAAGGAAAAATATTTGAATTTGAATTCTGATTTTCTACACTCCCCCTCAAGTTGGGAGGTAAATGTTGATCATTCCTGACATGCCAATTAAGTCTTCAAAGGCAGGCCGATGTAGGCCCTTAGTGAGAATATCTGCAATCTGCTCTTTGGTAGGAATATACACCATACATACACTTCCATCATCTATTTTTTCTTTGATAAAGTGGCAATCAACCTCCACATGTTTTGTTCTGTCATGGTGAACTGGATTTTGAGCAATACTGACAGCAGCCTTATTATCACAATACACTCTGATAGGTAAGGAAAAAGAGATCTTCAATTCCTCAAGGAGTCTTCTTAACCAAATTCCTTCACAAATACCATGGGCTAGAGCCCGAAATTCTGCTTCTGCACTACTCCGGGCAACAACTGTTTGTTTCTTACTTCTCCAGGTCACAAGATTTCCCCAAATATAGGTGCAATATCCTGAAGTGGATCTTCGGTCCAATGCAGAGCCAACCCAATCTGCATTTGTATATATTTCAATCATCCTCTTGTGTCCCCTTTTAAAGAACAATCCTCGACCAGGGGTGTTTTTGAGGTACTTCAGAATTCTATAAACTGCACTCAGGTGTTTTTCCATAGGAGAATGCATGAATTGACTAACCATGCTAACTGCAAATGCAATATCAGGCCGAGTGTGAGATAAGTAGATCAACTTCCCCACCAATCTCTGATACTGCTCTTTGTCAACTTCTTTCCCATTCCCAATTTAATATTGGGTTCAACTGGAGTCTCTGCTGGCTTGCACCCAAGCATTCCTATTTCTTGTAATAGGTCTAGAATATATTTCTTCTGAGTTAAAGAAATTTATGCCTTACTTCGAGCAACTTCCATGCCTAGGAAATATTTGAGAGATCCAAGATCCTTCAGTTCAAACTGATTAGCTAAACATTTCTTCAAAGAGCTTATCTCCTCACAATCATTACCTGTGACAATTATGTCATCAACATAAACAATGAGAGTAGCAATTTTACCACCATTAGAGTGTTTTAAAAATAAAGTGTGATCAGTCTGAGCTTGGAGGAATCCTCTTCCCTTAACAGCTTGAGTAAACTTCTCAAACCACTCTCTAGGAGATTGTTTAAGACCATAGAGAGACTTTTTCAACTTGCATACTGAATCGTCTCCTTTTTCAAAACCAGGTGGTGGATCCATATAAACTTCTTCATGTAGATCACCATTCAAGAAAGCATTCTTTACATCTAATTGTTGCAAGGGCCAACCAAGATTTGCAGCAAGTGATAAAAGAACTCAGATAGTGTTAAACTTGGCAACAGGGGCAAATGTCTCTTGATAGTCTATCCCATGAGTTTGAGTGAATCCCTTAGCAACCAGTCTGGCCTTATACTAGATGATGCTGTTATCTGCATTAAACTTTATTGTGAACACCCACTTGCAACATACTATTTTCTTTCCTCTAGGTAATGCTACAGACTCCCAAGTTCCATTTTTGTTGAGTGCATCCATTTCAAAGACAGCATTCCTCCATTTTGGATCATCAAGTGCTTCTTGGATATTTTTTGTATTTTTTGGTATTTTTGTACTGTCTAACATAGTGTTGAAAGCACGAAAACCTGGGGACAACTTCTCATATGTGATATGATGAGAAATAGGATGAGCAGTACAAGATCTAGTACCTTTTCGGAGAGCAATAGGCACATCTAGGTTGGTTGTATCAGTGTTGCTGGAACTAAGACTCGAGTCAGAATCCTGGCAGTCTAGAGGCTCCTGAGGTGATTCTCGCCTGCTGTAAAACTTTCCCCATTTCCCGGGAGGATCTCCATTATCTGACAAATTAACTCCCCCTGTCTCCAACGGCAAAGGCAAAACAACAGAATCATTTGGTTTCCAAGACTTAACTTCATCAACCCCAATAGACTCCCCCTGAAGAGAAGTCGAAGGAAAAAAAGATTGTCTCTCATCAAATGTGACATCCATAGAAACAAAGACCTTACGAAGTGAAGATGAGTAACACTTGGAGCCCTTTTGGTTAGGAGGATATCCTATGAAGACACATTAATGGACTTAGGATCGAGCTTGGACCTTTGATGGGGAGGAACATGTACAAAAGCCACACAGCCAAATAACTTGGGAGGAAGGGAAGAATGAGCCCAGAAAGAAGGAAAGGTGTGGGTAAGACAAGATAAAGGAGTTTGAAAATTTAGAACACGAGAAGGCATCCGATTGATGAGGTATGCTGCAGTCAAGACAGCTCCCCTCCACAAATATTTAGGGACATGCATGGTAAACATAAGAGCTCGAGCAACTTCAAGGAGATGTCTATTTTTTCTTTCAGCCACCCCATTTTGTTGAGGGGTGTTAGGACAAGAACTTTGATGAAGAATACCATGCTAGCTGAGATAGTTTCCAAGAACAGAATTAAAATATTCAGTACCATTGTCAGTTCGAAGAATTTGGATAGAGGTCTGGAACTGAGTTTGAACCATAGCATGAGAGTTTTTAAAAATGGATGCAGCGTCAGACTTATCCTTTAGAAGGTATACCCAACATACCCTAGAGTGATCATCTATGAAAGTTATAAACCAACGAACACCAGAGATATTTTTTTCACGGGCTGGACCCCATATATCACTATGAATCAAGGTAAATGGAGAAGAATCATGATGGACTCTAGTAGGATAAGAAACACGAGAATGTTTTGCAAGCTGATAAATATCACAAGAAAAAGAATTGGGATTTTTATTGATAAATAAGCTTGGGAACAACTTCTCAAGATAAATGAAATTTGGGTGTCCTAACCGATGATGCCACAACAAAACATCATTACAATCATCAGACAAACATACCGAGTGGTTCACAAAAAAAATTTCTTCACAAGAATCTTTTTCTAAATAATAAAGTCCTTCTTCCTCTCTAGCACTGTCAATCATCAGCCCCGAGTCCTCTTCCTGGAAAACACAAGCATTGACAGAAAACTTGGCAACAGAATGTAACTCAGACGTAAGTTTGCTGATAGAGATAAGGTTACAAGTAAGAGAGGGAACATGAAGGACTGAGTTCAAAGTAATGTGTGCAGAAAGTTTAATGGATCCTTTTCCAGCAATAGTAGAGAAGCTGTCATCTGCTGTTCTTATTCGTGATTGTTGATAGTAAGGGGTATAAGAACAAAATAAGGTTGCATTACCTGTCATATGATCTGAAGCCCCTGAATCAAGAATCCATCGACTACTATTATCAACATGGGACGCTATACCTTGTTGAGCAACATTGCTGGATGGAAATTTACTTTCAATCAACATGGCTGCATGTGGTAACGCGTAGGGCGGACGCTCCGTCCTTTCTCTAGCGTGTTGGAGCGCGTGGCTCAGCAGAATCCGATGGTCCTTCTTGAAACTTGTAGATCGGCTCCTTCTATTTCGAATAATGCGGATCTTGGCCGGAAATGTCGCCGGAAAATTTTTCCGACGGTGGCTGACGGCGGTGGAAAGCTGAGATTTTGCCTTCTACAGTGATTGGTAGCCTTACTTTGCTCTTGGGACTTTGTAGGAAGGGAAAATAACCTTAATAATGGTTGGAGGTTGAGTTTTCCGGCGTTGTGCCGCCGGTTTGACGGTGGTTGTGGTGGCTGAGTTTTCTCAGGACCAACCTGCTCTGATACCATATTGAAAAAAAGGGTTTTTGTATATTGATATTGAATAAATTACATGAGGAATGAGGAGTATTTATACAAGAAAAAATAGCTAAGCATGACTTAGCTATGACTCACCAAACCTAATGACAATTAATTCTAATTAATTACAACACCACATTATTTGTCCTCACTGTGTTCATCGCGTTTCAACAAGGCAGCACCCTGTTCATCGCGTTTTGACCTTTTTCCGGCGGCCTTTCAACTCCGACCAACCACAGACGGGACCGCCACCTCCGAACGACCTCACGGTGGAAAGCCCAGCTCCGGCCAACGTCGCACGCGCTCTCACGCGCAGTCTCTCTCTCTGCACGTGAAGCCCACTCGCCGACAACTCCACCGGCGCGTGGCGGTGTTTTTTCAGTTCCGACCAAAAGCAACAGTGATCGTCTCTTTCTCCTCTTCAAAGAAGGAAACAACCCACATTGCCTCAACAGCAACCTCAATCGTCTGAACCGCTGGTAAGTCCTGAATTTCATATTTCTGATCATGATGTTAATACTTCTGATGACTTACCCATTACTACTGATTCTGATGATTTACCCATTGCTCTAAGAAAAGGAAAAAGATCTTGTTCCAAGAAGATTTGTTCCTCCTGTCCCTCTTGTACCCAATACCCTATCTCCCATTTTGTTTCCTCTGCTAATCTTTCTGTGCAGCACAAAAGCTTTGTTTCAGCACTAGATTCTATTTCAATCCCAAGATCAGTACATGAAGCCTTGAAAGATGGGAATTGGGCTCAAGCCATGCAAGAGAAGATAAATGCGTTGGAGAAAAATAGAACATGGGAGGTTATTGATAGACCTAACGGAAAGAAAGCATTAGGGTGCAGATGGGTTTATGCCCTGAGATATAATTCTGATAGCACTCTTGAGAGATACAAGGCTCGATTAGTTGCCAAAGGTTACACTCAAACCTATGGCATTGATTATGAAGAAACCTTTGCTCCAGTTGCAAAGATGAATACGGTGAGAGTCTTGTTATCCCTTGCTGCCCATTACAATTGGGATATAAATCAATTTGATGTGAAAAATGCTTTCCTCAATGGTGAGTTAGAAGAAGTCTACATGGAAATCCCGCCTAGTTTTGATTCTGTGAATGGAGAAAATAAAGTTTGTAGATTAAAAAATGCCTTGTATGGATTGAAGCAATCACCTCGTGCATGGTTTGCAAGGTTTACTAAAGTTATGATGACCTTAGGATACAGACAGAGTCAAGGAGATCACACTCTTTTCTTCAAGCACTCCCAAAATGGGAAGCTTACTGTGCTCCTTGTATATGTTGATGATATTATTATCACAGGAGATGATTTTGTGGAGGGACAGATTCTGCAAACACGGCTTGCCTCTGAGTTTGAAGTCAAAGACCTTGGGAAACTGAGGTATTTCCTAGGGATAGAAGTAGCTCATTCAAACAAAGGAATTTTTATTAGCCAGAGAAAATATGTTCTTGATCTTCTCAAAGAAGCAGGAAAGCTCGGGTGTAAACCCTCTAATACTCCTATTGAGCAGAATCACAAGATAGGCTATGAAGAGGAGAGTCCTCCAGTTGATAAAGGACAATATCAACGGCTAGTTGGGAAATTAATATATCTGGCTTATACTAGACCAGACCTAGCTTATGCTGTTAGTGTTGTCAGTCAGTTTATTCACGATCCAAAGGAGAAACACATGCAGGCAGTAGAGAGAATTCTTCAGTATCTAAAAGTTACTCCTGGTAAAGGATTGTTATTCTGACGTGATGGCAATCTCTCTTTAGAAGTCTACACTGACGCTGATTATGCTTGATCCGTGACTGACCGTCGTTCTACCACTGGTTATTGCATGTTTCTTTGCGGTAACTTGGTGACATGAAGAAGTAAGAAACAAGATGTGGTTGCCAGACCAAGTGCAAAATCAGAATTCCGAGCTATGGCTCAAGGCATTTGTGAGTTACTGTGGCTAAAAATTGTACTTGATGATCTCAAAATAAAATGTGAGGGACCTATGAAGCTGCTATGTGATAATAACTCCGCTATTTGTATAGCTCATAATCCGGTTCAACATGATCGGACTAAATATATTGAGGTCGACCGCCATTTCATCAAAGAGAAACTTGATAGCGGGTTGATTACCACTCCATACATTCCCACTGGGCGTCAATTAGATGATCTATTGACAAAGGAACTTCCTTCAGACAAATTTCAAGAACTTACTAACAAGCTGGGAATGATAAATTTCTATTCCTCAGCTTGAGGGGGAGTGTCGTAAATATTAGTTATTTATTTAATTATTATTATTTGTTGTATTGGGCCAAGCACATTAGGTCAAGTATTAGGTCAAGAATTAGGTTTTTTATTCTCTATAAATAGAGACCTCTTTGTACAGATTATTTACACAATTTAATAATATTTTTCTGATTACCCATTTCAAGTGTTTTTCAACAATTCCATGCTATGATCACACACCAATTTCAAAAGCCACTTAAGGCCCTTCAAAATGATTGGTGTGGAGAATTTAGAATCTTTACTCAGTACCTTAAACTTCATAGAATAAACCTTCGGATCACTTGTCCACATACTCATCACCAAAATGGTGTAGTGGAAAGGAAACATAGACATGTTGAGACTGGACTGACCTTATTAGCTCATGCATCTCTTCCCTTAAAATTTTGGGATTATGCCTTCAAGGCATCAACCTATCTAATAAATAGACTTCCATCAGCCCCAACTCAGTTTAAGGTACCCTATACAAAGTTACTCCAACAAGCCCCTGACTACACCTTTCTAAAAATATTTGGTTGTGCTTGTTTCCAATTTTTGAGACCCTATAATAAACACAAACTGGACTTTAGATCCAAGGAATGTGTTTTCCTTAGATAGTCTACAAATCACAAAGGCTATTATTGCCTCAGCCCTAATGGAAGAGTCTATATCTCAATGGATGTATTCTCCAATGAATATGGATTTTCTTATTCCTCTTGGCATGACAAGTCACAACCCACTACTCCTTCTTCTTACTCTATTCCTTTGTCTATTCTGCCTAAAGATTTAGAAAACCAAACCTCATTGATTAAAGCACCAACTCCACAACCTTTTCAACACATTGCCACCTCCTCTTCATCTGATAACGTGTTGGACACTCCAGCCCCAGTTTTGGACACTCCAACCTTTTCCCTACCTTCAGTTGCCACTGAAGCACATGGTTCCACAAGGTCACCCTCTCACACACAGTCCCAAAATGCTCAGTCTGATCCCTCATCCACACCCCTCAGCCTGACCGCTTCCAATAACAAGAATTCCCCTTCTTCTTCAACTTCCAGCTACATCTTCCCTTATTCTATCTCAGAATATGTCCCATCTGATTTTAGTACTCCTTCCCCAACCCATTCCATCACTACCAGGTCTAAAACATCAGCCAGGGACCTTGTTCTCCTTACTCCTATAGAACCTTCAACAGTTAAACAAGCTTTGTCTAGTCCAGAATGGTTGAATGCAATGCAATCTGAGTTTAATGCATTATTAGCTAACAAAATGATAGGTATGTATCTACTTCTATCAATTATCAGAAAGGAAACTTCTGTATATTAATCAAATGGAACGATTACAAGGTTCACTAAAGAAAAGAAAACAAGAAAGAGCCAAGCTCCCTGCTATGGAGATACTCCACTAGCCCCCTTCTACACATGTAGAAGACCCAATCAGAAAATGATTAAAATATGCGTATCTTCCCTCTACACTCCCACCTCACTATATGCATCCCAAAAGCAATAACAAACTATAACAAACTTCACCTTTCTCTCTCTCTCCCTAACTGACATTACAATGCCAAAAAGGAACCGATTCATTACACGTCACCCCACTCTCTTCCCCTTATTCTTGTTCCTTCTTTTGTAAACCAGCATTGGTTCAATTCTTGGACCTTGAGTGGATTGTCCTTCCCCTCCTATAGATGGGCTTCCTGTTGTTGGGCTATTTGTTGCAATACCATTAGATGGGCTAGCTATTGTCTCAGCATTCCTAACAATACCTCCTTCTTTAAAGGCTGCCTTGTCCTCAAGGCAGAAGTTTGGAAATTGCCCACTTAAATCGCTAGCTTTGATCCAAGTAGCCTCTTCTACTGGTTTGTGCTTCCAAAGGATCAACCGTTCAACAAAAGAGTTACTGCCCTCTTTAGCCTGCCGGGTAGCAAGGATTGATTCAGGTTCATGAAGTCCCTCCCCTCCTACCGCCAATCCAGCAGGTAGCTCGCCCTCTACTGGTGCAGACCCGACAGCTCTCCTTAGTTGTGAGATATGGAAAACGGGATGGATACGGGATCCATCCGGAAGTGAAAGTTTATAAGCTACTGCCCCAATTTTCTTTAACACTTGGAAAGGGCCATAAAAACGTGCAGCCAATTTGGGATTAATACGCCTGGAGACGGACATCTGCCTGTGTGGCCTTAGCTTCACATAAACCCAATCTCCCATAGTAAAATCAAGGTCTCGGCGATGAGAATCGGCCTGTTTTTTCATAGAGGACTGAGCACGGATCAAATGGTATTTCAGCTGGCGCAAGGCCTCATCCCTATCATACAAGACCCGAGAAACGGCATCCACCTGAGTTTCTCCTACCAAATAATGTGTGATGTCGGGAGGAGGGCGGCCATATACTGCAGCAAAAGGAGTAGTATCAATGGAGCTGTGGTAAGAGGTGTTATACCAATATTCGGCCCAAGAGATCCACAATGACCAAAGTTTGGGTTGCTCCGATGCAAAACAACGCAAATAAGTCTCTAGGCAACGATTGACTACTTCCGTTTGTCCATCCGTTTGAGGATGATAAGATGTACTCATCCTTAAAACAGTCCCCTGTAAACGGAATAATTCCTTCCAAAAACAACTAAGGAAAAGAGGATCACGGTCACTTATAATAGATCGTGGTAGTCCATGTAATCGAACCACTTCTTTAGTAAATAAGTCAGCCACGTTTTTAGCAGTAAATGGATGTTTAACAAGAATAAAATGAGCATATTTTGATAAACGATCCACTACAACTAAAATCACCTCATAGCCGTGGGATTTGGGCAACCCGGAGATGAAATCCATGGAGACATCCTCCCAAATCAACTGAGGTACCGGTAGTGGTTGGAGTAACCCAGCAGGGGACAAGGTTTGATGCTTATGGCGTTGACACACATCGCAAGACTTGACAAAATTCATAATCTGTTTGTGCATGCCTTTCCAGAAAACCCCACTGGCAATTCTTTTGAAAGTCCTAGTAAAACCCGAATGTCCACCGGATGGAGATGAATGGAATTCCTTTAACAGAACAGGAATAAGGGATGACTTGGAGCATAAAACCATCTGCTTTTTGTAAAATAACAGTTCTCCTCTCAAGAGATAATCCACCGGAGCAGCTCGACCCCCTTGTATGGCGGTGATGATATTCACCAAAAATGGGTCGGACTTGTATTCTTCCTTCACGATACTCAGGTCCAACCAATAGGGACTGGAAACCAAACTAGATAGCTCAAGATCCCCTGGTTCCTCCTTCCTGGATAGGGCGTCCGCGGCCTTATTTTCTGGGCCAGGTTTGTAGATCACCTCAAATTGATACCCCATAAGTTTAGATAACCAGCAATGTTGATCGGAGGTAGTAATTCGCTGAGACAACAAGTGTTTTAGACTCTTATGGTCCGTATACACAGTGAAGGAACGTCCCAACAGATATGGGCGCCAGTGTTGAATGGCAAGTGCTAAAGCCATGATTTCCTTCTCGTAGATTGACTTGGCAAGATTTCGGGGAGTGAGGGCCTTGCTGAAATAAGCAATTGGTTGCTTCCCTTGCATCAGTACAGCACCCAAACCAGTGCCAGAGGCGTCACACTCAATGACAAAGTCTTTGGAGAAGTCAGGGAGAGTTAAGACGGGAGCAGATGTGAGAAACCCCTTCAGTTGTTCAAAGGCTAACTTGGCGGATTCGCTCCAAAGAAAACCATCCTTCTTAGTGAGATCAGTCAATGGTTGTGCAATTTTACCATAGTCTTTAATGAAACGCCGATAGTAGCCTGTTAACCCCAAAAAACCGCGGACACCCTTAGCATTACGTGGTAGGGGCCAATCACGAACAGCCTGAACCTTTGAAGGATCCATGGCTACTCCTTGGAAAGAGATCACGTGGCCCAAGTATTCCACAGATTCAGCACCAAAGCTGCACTTCTTCTGTTGGACAACGAGGTAATGTTCATGGTAGATTGAAAGGTTGATGGTGCATTTGTTAAGCCAAAAGGCATAACAAGATACTCATAATGCCCATCATGTGTACGAAAAGCGGTCTTATGGGTGTCTTCAGGTCGGACCCGTATTTGGTGAAAGCCAGATTTCAAATCAATTTTAGAAAAATACCTTGCTCCATAGAGTTCATCCAGTAACTCGTTGATGGTAGGAATGGGGTACTTATCTGGAACGGTAACCTTGTTCAAGGCTCTATAATCCACACACATCCGCCAGGTGCCATCCTTTTTTTTAACCAAGATAACTGGGCTGGAGAAAGGACTGACACTGTGTTTGATCTCCCCAGCCTGTAGTAACTCCTTCACTTGTCGCTCGATTTCGTCCTTGTGATGATGCGCATATCTGTATGGTCGAACACTCACTGGACCTGTCCCCGGAATCAGGTTGATAGCATGGTCATGCTCGCGAAAAGCACCTCAAGTTTAATGTCCTCTTGTAGACCACCGACAAACAGACCCATGTACTGGGCATCGGGCATTGGGGAGATTTGGGCCGAAAGCATTTCGAAAGCTTCGACATATTCGTCCACCGTTCCACGTTGCAGCAATTCCTTCAACTGAGTGAAAGGATTGCCGAAGTGGCCCTCACCATAACGGTCGAACAGAGCGTGCTTAAAGCGTTCCCAATCCAGCTGAGCGTCGGATTCGTGGAGCACCTTAAACCAATGCCACGTAGAACCTTCCATGCAAATTTGGGCATATGGAATACGCATGTTAGGCGGAGTGCCTTGAACGGCAAAATAAGCCTCAGCCCTAGCCACCCATCCGACCGGATCGGTGCCGGAAAAAACTGGGAGCTCGATGCGTTTGGCCTTAATACGATAATCCTCTCCTAGAGGAGCAGTAGGAGTAGCGTGGGAAATGACTGGGTTGGCATCCTGTGGCTCGCCTACCTTGCGATTCGAGATCGCGCTGCTCTCTGCAACGGTGAGAACAGGTGCGTCCGTAGGGGACGGACGAAGTTGAAAACCATCCTTCCCCTCCGCGTGCAACGCGTGCAAGCTGTGAGCGATTTCGGCAACGCTAGTAACCAAGGCACCCAGCTTAACCGAGTGATCCGACAACTGGTTGGAATGGCCCTTAGACGTTACGTCCTGTGAACGGAGAAGAGCCTCCTGAGAACGAAGCGAATTTTCGACTGCAGCCATGCGAGATTCAAGGGTATCCACTCTCTGGGACGTCATTCTGGTGAGCATAAACAATGAAAGCACCAATTTGATAGGTATGTATCTACTTCTATCAATTATCAGAAAGGAAACTTCTGTATATTAATCGAATGGAACGATTACAAGGTTCACTAAAGAAAAGAAAACAAGAAAGAGCCAAGCTCCCTGCTATGGAGATACTCCACTAGCCCCCTTCTACACATGTAGAAGACCCAATCAGAAAATGATTAAAATATGCGTATCTTCCCTCTACATTCCCACCTCACTATATGCATCCCAAAAGCAATAACAAACTATAACAAACTTCACCTTTCTCTCTCTCTCCCTAACTGACATTACAATGCCAAAAAGGAACCGATTCATTACACGTCACCCCACTCTCTTCCCCTTATTCTTGTTCCTTCTTTTGTAAACCAGCATTGGTTCAATTCTTGGACCTTGAGTGGATTGTCCTTCCCCTCCTATAGATGGGCTTCCTGTTGTTGGGCTATTTGTTGCAATACCATTAGATGGGCTAGCTATTGTCTCAGCATTCCTAACACAAAACTTGGTCTCTTGTTCCTTTACCCTTTGGAAGGAAATCTATAGGATGCAAATGGGTCTTCAAAATTAAGGAAAACCCTGATGACAGCATTAATAAGTGTTGAGATATATAAAACCATTAATGTAGCATCACCCAATAGCTTAAGCTTTTGGGTTGAATTGGTTCTTTACATGGTATCAGAGTCTCGTGTCCCGGGTTCGATCCTCGCCGCCCCCCACTTTCTTTCAAGTGGAATTTCTTTGTTCGCACAAGTAGGTGGGCCTGTGCATTGTCCACCTTTCAAGCCCAATGGGCACTCGTGTGAGGGGGCGTGTTGAGATATATAAAACCATTAATGTAGCCTCACCCAATAGCTTAAACTTTTGGGTTGAATTGGTTCTTTACAATAAGTATAAAGCCCGTCTTGTGGCCAAGGGGTTTCATCAAAAGGCTGGTTGTGATTACAATGAAACGTTTTCTCCAGTTGTTAAGCTTGTCATTGTCCGAATAATGCTCACTATAGCTCTTTCCTTTGGATGTTCTCTTCAGCAATTGGACATAAATAATGTCTTCCTCAATGGTGATCTAGAAGAGGAGGTCTACATGGATCAGCCTCCTGGCTTTGAGGCAACTGATGGTTCCTTGTTCTGTAGGCTACATAAATCTCTCTATGGTTTGAAACAAGCCCCAAGGGCTTGGTTTGATAAACTGAAACAGTCTGTCTTTACTCTTCGGTTCAAATCCAGTCGTTTGTGACCCTTCTTTATTCATATTCAAGACTGAATCTGCTTGCATCTATCTATTGGTGTATGTAGATGATATTATTGTAACTAGAAATAACAGTTCTCTACTTCACACACTGATTTCTTAGCTCCATTCAATGTTTGCACTCAAAGATCTACAGGAACTTGATTAGTTCCTCAGTATTGAGGTCAAACGGAAATCCTCTAGTTCTCTGTCTCGCGTCAAACGGAAATCCTCTAGTTCTCTGTCTCACTCAGTCTAAGGACATCAAAGATCTTCTAATGAAGGCAGCAATGCATAAAGCAAAAGCTATCTCAACTCCTATGCCCTCCAACTGCAAACTGTCCAGATTTGGCTAAATTATAGTCAGAAAATCTAATTCAAGGGTAAACCACCATAACAATTTGCTAGACGTGGCAATATCTTATAAAACACGTTACAAATACCCAAGCCACCTTCCTTCTTACGTTTGCAACACACCTCACAACCAACTAGACGACCCCCCTATATCAACCACAGAGAATCTCGTTGTTTTAACAGTATTTTAGGTCTTTGATAAATATTAGTTATGTGTGCATCCATGAAATACTGAATTAGATCTACAACCCAATTTCCCGAGCTTTAAAATGGCTTCAATCAAGTAGTGGGCTTGCCAGAACTCAATAAAATGGGATGTTTGATGAAAGGAACATCAAGACAGCATAGCTAGCTCTTCCTTCTCACATCGCCCGCCACCTCATTCACCACAAAACAACATATTAACAACACATTAAATGTATTGTCCTGGAATCAAAGCAGACTACAAATTCCAAGATACAAGATAGTATAGGCCAACATCTCACTTAGCTAGGTAGAAAGAACCTTGTAATACAACAGTACATGGTTGCAACCAAACTAAGGGATCAACTGAGCAGGTAGATTTGATGCTTACACCAATTTTGGCTGTGGGGTAAACACCTTCAAAAGGTCATCCTTAAAGATTTGGATCTCTCCTTTTTAAGAATGTAACAGTGTCATGTTATGAGAGAGAAAGACAAACTACTTCTGTGCAGTGATTGGGTGGGGGTGGTTTCCTCTACACAGAAAAAGTTGTCTTTCAATCATGTTCTTTAAAAAAAGGAGAGAATTCAAATCACATCCTTAAGAAAGCCCTGAGTCCTAACATACCTAATAATCAGCATTCAGCAGTAGTAAAACCAACCGGTCCAAGTGCTTTATCCTTAACTGTCCTCCTCTGCAAAAACTAACTAGCCTTACCCAAATAAATAGGCCAGTTATCCAACCCTTCAATTAAAGGGCTGAAATAATCCATCAGCCAAGAAGTACTATTACTTGGGCTTTATGCAACTGCTATATCCATTGCCTACTCAACCCTGAACCCTCAAGAAACAAACTTCACTACAATAATTTTATGTTGTTTGATAAACAAAGAAATCTTGAATAAGACTATCCTACAAAATAATAACTTGTCAAATCATTCAAAACTAAGAGCAATGTCATGTGACTTACCGGCGCCATTTACCACATACAGTTCCATTGGCTCTATCTATAACCTCCCGACATTGAAGCCAATTACCAATGGAACTGAGTCTAGTTGGATTTCTCAGATTGTCTTCCTGCAGAACCGAAAAGGATTTCCATCACTTGGAGACTCAGATGAAAATGCAGATCATAAAGTAAATGACTAAAACCTTTACCTGCAGTCTAGAAAATTCTGAAGGATTAATTTCAAATGGTTCAGGAAGATCATCTTCATCACTGCAAGAAATTGTAAAATGATGCTGGTAAAAATGTAATAATACCAAAATATGGCTCAAATAGACTCCTAATGAACAATGCTTATGGACAGAGACAGTGAGACACACACTAAATAAGCACAATAAGAAAACCTCAGTTCACCCAAGCAAAGAAAACATATGTTAGTAAGCACTGGTATATAAAAAACATCAACCAATCAGAAGAGGAATTTCATCAGCTGTTCATACGTTAATTGTGTCTTACCACACACACACACACATAGACACACGTTCATCAGCTGTTCATATATATATATATGTGTGTGTGTGTGTGTGTGTATATATGTATGTGTGTATATATATATAACTTTAAAGGGAGTTTTAAGCTTCCAAAACAAAGTAGTAAGGGCTAAATTATGTGGAAGGATTCTGGATTAAAAAACTAAAAGAAAAAAGAGAGAGAGACTTGCATGTGAAAAACAAGAGTTCAAGGTTAATACCGCGTGAGAACTAAAAAAGCAAAAGATAAACAAGAAACACGGAGAACAAAACAGAAGCTTCTACGTCATTATGATGCCTAAAGAAGTGAAAACTCCACTGGATTGCTATAAGACTAGTAACGCTCTAGTTAGAGAAAGTAACAATAAACAAAGTGTAGTGGATATAAGAATGCTGGAGTGAATATGTGGACATACAAGAAAATATAAGATTAGGAACAAATATTCATGGGAGAAAGTTGAAGTAGCACCTTATTAGCGTAGCTAGCCTGAAGCTTCATGCAGCAGATTATTTTCGCTTTATTAGTTTGTTAGTTGGTTTCCATTCTGTTAAGCTTTCTGTTTCTAATCTGTTAGTGTGCTGACTCATCACTGAGTCAGTTACAGCTCTATAAATAGAGCTTGTAATCTCTCAATGTGTAAGATCAATTCATTCTATACAATAACAAAATGCCTTTGTTTCAGTTTTTTCTCTCTCTCGACACATTCTCTCATTTTCCTTCTCTTTCTCTCATTTTCCTTCTCTTTCTCTCATTTTCTCTCGCTGATCAAATTCTAATATGCCTATTGAGAAGATGATGGAAGCTCACCTAAGATGATTTGGTCACATAAGAAGACCAATAATGAGTCTAGTGACAAAAGTTCATATGGAAGATCTATAACTTTTTATTAAGAGAGAGAGAGAGAGGAGAAAGTGAGAAACCACAAGTGACAGAAGATGGAGCAAATGCTCAAGCAAAGAAGCACATTATAACAGCACGGCCAAAATGAAGCAATTCTACCTTAAGAATCGTTCTTGATATCATTAAGGAATTACAAATTTGTCTGAAGATAAATATCACTAGGCAAAAGTAGATGCTTGCAATAAAACATCCATGTAATTTATAACCAAAGGTCACATATAACAAATACGTCATGTATCAACATTAACATTAAAAAATCCTCATGTTATTTTGTTACCCCACATTTCCACTTAATCTATTGCACAAAGTAGCAGCAATGTGTAAAGTAACAATGACTGAAAGATAAGATGTCGTAGTCCTAAAGCATAATATTTTGTACTTTCATAACTGAGAGAATTGTTTTAAAAAGAAAATAAAAATAAAAATTGAGCATTGACCAAACATATCAGGCTCTGTAGGTCACTTTCTCTGCCAACTGACATACAACACCAATTGATATGATACTCCTTGTAGATTAGTTTGTTTACATAAAATGAAGTTAAGTAAAGATTATATTCAAAGCAATGTAAAAAACACAAAGTTCAATCGATGTATGTCAGAAATATTTGGTTCCAAGCATTTGTCATTAAACCAGAAGATACCTTCTTATTGGCTCTGACCAGTCAAGTACTTCTGCTTGAAAACCTTTGCCAACCCTCACACGAGTTGTATATGGCTCAGTGTCTCTCAACATCATTAGTATGGGATTCAATTCAGCCTTAACTGAGGCAGTTCTACATTTGCCCATTTCACTCTGGTGGCCTGGTGATCTGATAATTGTCTCCTTAAGAATTTTCTGCCTTTTTTTAAGACATGAATGACAAAACCACTCGTCAATTGGTAATTTTTTCAAACGTGGATTGTAGCAAGACGGATGATATGCATCTTCACAACGATCACATAAAAGCATCTTCAATGAACTGTCCAAATTACCACATATTTTGCATGACCTGGAACAGCAGCTATTACCAGTGGTAACAGCATTTTCCACTGAATCCAAATTAACTGCAAGAGAATCTCGTCCAAGAAGTCCATGGCTTCTTAATATATTAATGCAGAAATCCTTTTCAGTTAATTCTTCCCTTGTGGCATCTGTAACTATTACACTGGAGGAGGAGCATTCACCAGATTCATCCATTTCAGTTTCTATGGAATCTGAAGCAGGTTCAATATTTGACTTTGAAGAGGAGCAACTATCATTTACACTGTCAATACCTACGGTTTTTTGTCTGTTATCTTTGGCTACTCCATCAAATGAAACAGACTGCACAGTAGGATCTTTAACCATTTCAATTTGATGCTTAACTTGAAAACCAGCTGGCTGATCCTCAGCTGATGATAAACGCGCAGAGGAACTTATAACTGAAGGGCAATTGACACGTGTCTGCATATTAGTTGGCCCTTGCTTAAAAAGAGAGGTAATTGAGTCCTTACGTAGCTTCTTTCTCCTGTATACCATATTACGTGCAGTGTTTTCAGTCATTATACTAGCAGTTGATGGCCGACCAAAGCTACTTAGAAAGTTTGCATTGTGAGGACCATCAGCATTCCTTCCATTCTCTTCCATTGGTTCAGCTTTTCTACACCAGTTAAGGGGGTACTTGTTGCATTTCAGACACACCTGCCAAGTTTCATCACTAGGCATCCGGTCACATAGAACATCTTTCTCATCATCAGATACGTAACATAGACCAGCTTCAACTGAACCAAGAGAACTTTGTATTAACATTATCACCTGAATCAAATTCAGAAAAAATATGAACTTTGTATATTTTCCAATTATAAGAATTGTGAAAAGATTGAATTTTGATGATTGTGTGTGATTGTAATTAATTAGTGGGAGGATAACTACTCAGAGATTTTTAGCTAATCCTAAATTTTATGTATAAGACATATCTCTGATTTTATTGTAATATTTATGAATGTAATAAAGAGCCTTGCACTTGTCCCTGTACAGATGCGGCGGTAACATTTCCCCAAATTAGTTTTAGATAGGGATGTGCAAAATGTCCAAATGATCCAAACCACTTTAAAAACTGAACCAAACCAAATGAAAAAACCGGTTTTTTTTAAAACAGTTTAAAAAATATATCCATTTTTTATTTTTAAATGTGGTTTGGTTATCCATTTATCATTTGGTTTGAATAAACTGGATAACCAAACTGTTCTCGATAGCCCACAAGCATAGGCCCACTACTGGGCCAAGCCTAAAAAGCCCACATTCTAGAAGGCATCATAGGATGCCCCCTCTTCCCCATGCACTTTGCTGCCCCTGCACACTGGCAGGGGTTTAGCATGCCTAGCCTGAAAAGGCTAGACTGGCTAGGTTGACTAGAGCTCTTACTCTAAATACCCCCCTCTCACATTGAGGAGTCATCCATTCTTCTCCATTCAGCTTCATGAGCTGCCTCCAGGAGAACAACCCTAGCCATACACACACACTCCCCCTTGAGCACATACATGGGAAGCTCTACTAGTGCCTTGGTCTCTACCATTGCTACTATGGAAACCCCTACATCAACATACTTCACCCTTCATGGGACATATCTATATACCACTATGAGTACATTGGCGCCGTATGTGGGAAACGGTAAACTCCGATTCCCGCTTCTCTACCAAGAGCTGTTGAAATACAATACCTCTTATGTTATAACCGATCAAAAATGTATACGAAGACTCATCATCCATCTATTCTGCTACAAAGCCATGCGAGTCTTTTTATGAAGAATGTCAAACCCAGACCAACGGTAACCAGACTCAAGAAGAACACAACACTGAAGAAAGTAGTCAGAATGCAGATCTACCAAAAAGAAGAAAAGAACTCCAAAATCCAAAACCGCATGAGACAACAAGCTCCAGCCAACCGAGCTCCACCCATCAAATATCCCCCGCCTCCAGCTACTACGCCTTCCTCTGGCTCAGATCTGAAAAATGGTTTGCGGAATCACCTTTAAGCCCCCAATCGGCGAAGCACTCGCGGAAATCCAAGGTTCTTTCACCCTCATACACCGTCGTTGCCTCCCCGGTTCTTTTAATCTGCTTTGGCTGTCGGTGCCGAGCTCCACAGCTTTCCGGTCAACTTCGGTGGTAGGTTCGAAACCCCTTGTATACGTTCATATGAGGTATACGACCGCCAAACGTGTCCCTGCACAATAACTGCCCAGTACAAAGAAAATTAGCCTGCAATCTCGACCACTTCTCCATATCGGTCAGACCGCCAAAGCCCATCTCGCCAACCGTCCATCTTCTGTCACCAATCATCCATATCCCTTTTACCAGTTGGTCACCACCGCCAATCGGTCATAGTCCAGCATCCGCCCAACATCTCCTAGTCGTTCGCCACCGAACTAGTGGAGCTTGCTGTTGGATACTTTGGGTGGTCATAAATTCAAAGACTTGGAGCCTTCGTTCTTATTAGAACCTTGTAACCCCGTAGTCATCCCACGTCGCTCACCTACACGCCCAACCTATGGCATTCAGCTGCACGCCAAACGGGCACGCCAAACAGGAGAGGCTATACTTGACTATTACCAGTGGAATTCACGTGAAGTTAAGCTAAGATTTAAAAGTTTGAAATCTTTCCTTCTTACATATAATATATAATATTATGTTACATAATATTGCATTAGAATGCTTCTTTCTTCTACGTTGACTTTATTCACAGCAAGACTCAAGTTAACCAACCACTTGCCGACCTGAACTCCTTCACGCCAACCAGAAATGTGCTTCATACCAGTCGCCGGTACAGGTCGCCTCTCTACCGATCGCCAATACGTATCAGTCGTCCACTTGCAGACTCGGTCGGTCTCAACCTGCAACATTCACGCATGGCGAGGGCTTCAAAACAGATTAGGTCGCCAGCCAAGCATACCGGTCGCCAAACGTGTGGATCAATAGTTACCTATCTTGGTCTCGTAAGAACGGAGACATAGTGTGGATCTCCTCTCAGAGATATTTCAACCAGTCGGTTGAACAACCAAGAGCACCATCGCCGGTCGCCTACCACAGGATCGAAGAAATGCCTAGTTAACTTTTGTATCAGCCGCTGCCACAACCAGTTTTCCTTTCCAACCGGAAGACCCAAAGACACCACCGCCCAACAAGCGCCCCACCGTCCCAAGATGACAACCGCCCAACTAAGGCCATCGCCCAAAGGAGACCACCCAGAAACCCCCACCGCCCCAAAGGCAGTCGCCCAAGGAACCCACTCTGCCTAAGATGTCAACCGCCTAGGAAAACATCAACCTCCAAGGAAAAAATCAACCACTCAAGCAAATGTCAATCGCCCAAGAAGATGTTAACCGTCCAAGAAAATATCAATCGCCAAGCAACCACATCTCTTTGGTATCTCATCAAAAGAGAAGACGACCTTTCGAAGCAAAGTTAATTTTCCGGTCAGTTGAGCCGGCTCACGGTTGGTCTAATCATCCCGAAATCTTTTCCAAAATGACCGGTCATCCAGAGCCCACCTCGCCGCTTGCCTGCCAGGCATGACCGCCCAACATATTGAGCTCTTTTGATCGCTACAAACCCCAACGAGAGAAATCAGAAACAAACTACAAAGATTCACAACCGCCCAAGAACCCACGACGACGTTCTTCCCGTCGGCAAACAATACCTGCCTTTGGCTCCTCTGCAGATCCATCATCATTCCTCAAGACCGGATCCAGCAGAACGAAACCCCTCCAAAAAAAAAAAAAACGGAGCATATTTTTCCTTGTTGATGAAGTCTCATGCCCGTCGAATACACCCCCTGGAGACTCAATTTCAAAGAGAAGGATAATCAAAAAGCTCCACTTTTGACGGTAAAGGGCTGGGGCCCACGGTTTTTAAGAGTTGAATGATATATGAAGGTTTGAACAGTTTGTGATGTGCTCGTATTGTCACTTCAACTATTAGGGCTAGTCTGAGCCACTTGAATTGGCTTCTTAAAACCCGTGCATAGTAAAGGCCGATATTCAAAGATTCAGCATCTACATTGCGGCCCATCATGTAGTATTGCTTGCAAATGGATCCAAAGAAACTATTATTAATCCAACCATGTGGATTTCAGCCTGGTAATGCGTGAAGACCAAACAAGTTAGTATTTGAAAGCTTTTAATATTCATCTTGGGACCCGCATCATGTCAAGTTAATTTTGAAGAAAATGAAACCGTAGGGCCCATGCCTAAATGCCTTTTAGAAGTATACATTAAATTGAATTTACAAAGCATCACGTGATGGTCACGAAGCAGATAGTGCACGAAGGCTATAAAAATCATTATTTTTTAGAAGAATTCACGTAAAGCAAGTTGCATATCCAAATATTTTATATTGACCAATCGGTTCAGTTATTTTGTGAGGAAGATAGACTCTCCCGTCCTCTCAATAGAAAGACCAACATTCATCAAAAGGCGGTCTAACCAACATCTACACATCAAAGTGTTCAGCAAGATCCACACTATCAGGTTTTATTATCAACACCTAGTAATAATATCTCTTCACTAGCATATACATGTTTCTCTCTACTGCATCGGTATTAATTTCATATGATTATAAATTTCATATGAATTGCTTAAACATAATGAAGGCCGGGATGGTTCTCACCCCCGGTATACAATGAAGACCGGTAGCCCGGGACAAAAATGTATGAAGACGGGGACGGTTCTCACCCCCGGTAATTAATCACGAAGGCCGGGATGGTTCTCACCCTCGGTAATTAATCATGAAGGCCGAGACGGTTATCACCCCCGGTAATTAAAGTCCGAGATGTGCTACCCCTCGGCAAAAGTCCTAGATAGCCGGCGCCGGCCAACACCCCATCTAGGCACATTTTTATCGTTATTTATGAACTACTGTATCAGTTGTCACAGGTTTTAAATCGGAGCAACCGGACATCAAAGACCGAAGTCACTGGGCATTATTTATTATACATTCATATCTCCGAGTTTTGTTGTTAAAGGAAGGAATATACATATCTCTCTCTGGGAACACATTCTTTTCTCGAGAAGCTTTCGTCCACTACATTATTTGTCACCAACGAGTTTTATTTCTAAAGAAGGGAGCATATATATTTATCACCAGGATCTTCATCACATCTCTCTCTTGGAAAAATTATCTTCCCTAGAAGCCTTCATCTGCAACATCATTTTCTTATTATCATACGGTCAAGACGTCTTTATTTTAGCGGTTAAAATCTTCAGGCTGCTTGATTCCACATGGGTGTTATTTATCATACATCATATCATCGACGAGTTTTATTGCTGAAGAAGGAAAATTCCCGAAGAAAGGAGTAAATATTTATCATGAGAATCTCCATTACTCTCTATTTTGGAACACATCATCCTCTCCGGAAGATCTCATCTTCTACTTTATTTATCTCACGAAGCTCGAATCTGCAATCCTGTCAACATTGTTTTATTATTATCATACGGTCAAGACACTCTTGTTCCAATTGCCAACATCTTCAGGCTATTTGATTCGACATGAGCTCGCCAGCTTATGCTTACAATTAAAGTTATTACCACTTCAACAACATTTGAAGACCTTCCTCAACAACAAAACGCATCTTTGAAGACAACAAAAGTTCAGCACAATTGCAAGCCATAATAGAAGATTCTCTTGAAGCACTTAAGCATCGCCAACCAGACAATTCATACCCGATGACAACAAATAAACAACTTATGAAGGCTGACGTCTTATCGATCGGTTACATTGTATCCTACTTGGAACACTGCACACTACAAGCAACCGGCTTAAGCTGCCATGCATCTTGACACCCTTGCTTCGCAAAGCTACCAAACTTGGGGGCTTCTGTTCTGGATAGCCCACAAGCATAGGCCCACTACTGGGCCCAACCTAAAAAACCCACATTCTAGAAGGCATCATAGGATGCCCCCTCTTCCCCATGCACTTTGCTGCCCCTGCACACTGCCAGGGGTTCAGCATGCCTAGCCTGAAAAGGCTAGACTGGCTAGGTTGACTAGAGCTCTTGCTCTAAATACCCCCCTCTCACATTGAGGAGTCATCCATTCTTCTCCATTCAGCTTCATGAGCTGCCTCCAGGAGAACAACCCTAGCCATACACACACACTCCCCCTTGAGCACATACATGGGAAGCTCTACTAGTGCCTTGGTCTCTACCATTGCTACTATGGAAACCCCTACATCAACATACTTCACCCTTCATGGGACACATCTATGTACCACTATGAGTACACAAACCATATCCATTTCTTTTTCTTTATTCATTTTACGTTTAAACCCTATCCAACATTCTGATTTCTAACCCTCTTCTACTACTGATTCTGAAATCAGGGTTCTATTTTCAAAAAGCAAACAGGATCAACAGCCAAGGAAGCGGCACATTCAAGTTTCAAATCACGGAACAAGGACCACATTGCTCACCTAGGTCACAACCTCTGTATCAAATGAAGCGCTGGGCAAGACAAGACGATAACTGTTCACACTCACTTCGGATCCAACAATTCGCAATCTGGAAATTTCAATTTCTGAATCCATAATTCAAATTTCGTAAACTACGAGGTGGGATTTTTCCTTGACCAACATATATACATTATATAAAATTGAATTTTTTTTTTTTGGGCACAAACAAAATCGAGACATACAGAAACTTGTACGCGAAGCTAATTGGGGATATGATGCGGAAGAAAACGAACAAGAGGTAAAGAAAGGGAATTTCGTAGAAAATATGTGTAACTAATAATTATCGGGGAAGAAAGATAAAAAGAAAGAGCACCTTAGTTGATGTTTCTTTCTTCAAATTTGAATATTTGATAGCAGCGGTTTCTTTCTACTTACTGTTGTTACTGCTGTTCCTCTTTCTTCTTCTTCTTCTTCAGCTTTGGTTTCTGCAATTTGAGGAGAGATAGTGGACCGCATTAAACCAACTTCTGTTTCTTTTTGTTCTTCTGTGATTTTGTTGTTGTTTTTTATTTTTTAACTTCATTTCAGAGCAATTTTTATTTTGAAAATACAGTTTTAATTCACCCTTAAAGCCCTTTGAAGATGAGGAGTGGCAGAGAGTATAAAAAAAAATTGAATATAAAACCGGTTCGTGGTTTATAACCGGTTTCGTTTTATAACCGGTTTGAAGTCAAAACCGGTTATGAACCACAAACCGGTTTTGAAATCGGTTTTAAACTGCTTTGTACAAATTAAAAATCGGTTTTAAAAAAAAAAAGTTCGATTTAAAATCCAAACCATTTAAAATTGGTTTGGTTTGATTTTTGACAATAACTCAACCGAATCGCTTCATGCACACCCCTACATAACTAGAGACACCATCTTTAACCATAAAACAAAACATGCACGAATTTTTAATTTAACGCAAATTTGAAAATCACCATTGAATTAAAGAGAGAGAATGTTAAAAAGTTTTTCAAAAAAGAAAAAATGTTGATCCAATGGTGATTAGATAGGTAGTAAGTTGGTAGTAAAAGAATTTGGTAGTAAGAATATCCATCCTCTTGGTTTAATTTAACGCAAATTTGAAAACTTAAAATTTCAGGATGGAGGCTTACAACATCCCACCAAACTAAATGAATACCTTCTTCATAGTCCGGACACATTGTTGGAATATTCAAGTGTGATGAGTATCACATTGGTTGGTAATGGGCTAAGTGAAATCAATATAAGTGGGAGAACCCATGAACCCAATGTCTTAAGGTTTTGGGTTGAGACATGGTATTGTACCCATCTGATATGGTGGTGTAGCCTTAGTCCATTGGTAGTGATCCCCCCGCCATAGGCTTCCCCTGGGCCTGATAGTGGTATCAGAGCTTCGTGCTCTAAATCAGGTGAAAAACCAAAGAGTGAAAGATCCATAATCCAATGGTTTCTTTGAATAATGAATTGCTACTTGAAGGAGTGTCCGCAAATAGACCACCTTTTTCAATTGAATTGATTATCCATATTGGAAGAGTAAGATGCACATCTACTTAGAATCTAATGATCTTAGGGTGTGGAACATAGTTAAAGAAGGATATGGAGCCCCAATAATCAAGTTCCTAAAAAGATCGGGGAGTTTAATAAAGATGAGCTAAATAATGCAAATTGGAACACGAGAGCTAAAAACTTAATCACGGTTGCCTTAGGAAGATATGAGTATTTTAGAGTTGCAAATTATAAAACAACTGAGTAGATGTGGAAAGTTTTAGAAGTGACTCATGAAGGTACAAATGAAGTGAAAAGATCCAAGCAGAATGCCCTAACTAGAGAATTTGAAACATTTGAAATACTTGAAGGTGAATCTATTTATAATATGCAAAAGAGATTTACTCAGATTCTCCCAAACTTGAATGCTTTGAATGTTTCTTATTCTGATGAGGTATTGGTGAACAAAATCTTGAGGAGCATGACTACAAAGTGGGACTCTAAAGTCTCAATCATTTATGAAGCAAAGGATTTATCAATAATGTCAGTTGTAACCCTTTTTAGAAAACTCCAAGAGCATGAAATGGAACTAAACAAAAGAGCGAGAAGGAAGCAATCAAATTCAAAGAAGAAATTTCTTGCACTAAAAGCAAAGGAAGAAACCGAAAGTGACAAGAGTTCAAGCGATGATGAAGAACTTGGACTTTTGCTCAACAAATTTAAAAAGTTGGACAAGAGAAGAGGCTATCCAAGCAAGTGGGACTTTTGGGTTTTAATTACCGAAAGTTGGACTTTTGTAATTACTTTTGGTAATGCATGTGTATTGAACACAAGTACTTGCTGCTCTTCTTGTTTTCATCCAAACAAGTAATTAAAACCCATGCCAATAAAACCTTCCTCCATGCTTGAAATAAATTTCTAACCCAATCTCCACTCAAGTCTTGGAAACCGATTCATAAAATTCAAATCTTGAATCAGATCATTCCTGATCCATCAAAATCCTCCAAAGCAGAAGTTATGGTTTCACAAGATTCTTGTTTATGGCTTTCCCCTAGATGTACGACTAAACCTATGAATCTCACCAGCATTCCAATTTCAATATCCTTCTTCTTTAGTAAAAATAATTTACAATGCTCCAAAGTTTCCCAAGTTCCACGACCCATAAAAATCAATTTATTCAATGAAATCAATAACCAAGTTTAGGTCTTGAACGCAGAGTTAATGCCACCAATATCTCCAATAGGGTAAAAATCACAGGCAATTGAAACTAGAATCAAAGTAAATATTCAAAAGCTTATATGGCTATAAAGTAGACAATGATTTGCACCTTTAATGTTAGGAAAGATATAACAAACAGTAAAAGAAAATTGAAGAAAAACATGAAAGAAGAGGAAGGAAGCATCACCTAATTGGATCAGAAATGGGAAGGGAACGAGCAAAGGGCTTGCATTGAGTTGAGAGTTGAGACCTCAATACCCAAACCCAAAGAGTGTCGTGCCCCGACTCACGAATAGGTTTTAACTTTTTAAGAGAAGCCCTTCCCTTCACAAATATCTCTCTATATATGCTAATACCATTCAAACCTTAAATGCCAAAAAGCAAATAACCCTTCTGTTTCTTGATGGATCTTGTCCCAAAACCTGCTTGCAAAACACACACACTTTGCCTCAGAATTACACACAAAATTGTATATTTATATATATCATGCCATGTATGAATACTAAGGACGCACCTTTCTCTCCATTCAGATTTTCTATGAATGTCACTTGCCTTAGCCTTATTCTTTATTTACACAATCATGCACAAATTTATAGGTGACTTTAGAGTCATTTAGCCCCACCAATTTCCTCTGTCAGTTTTAAACGGTGGGGAAGTCCTGCTACATTTGTGCTATAGTCTACGAATGTTTTGTGTCCTAAATTAACGTTAGTATTAAGAATAATTAAATTGTGTAAGGTCAAAATATCTTAATTTTTTTTCTTTTTTTGCATTGCTCATATTATAATATTTATTTTTCATTTTTGACAATTTCAAATTTCACTTGCTAGGAGTGAAGGAGGATAGGAAAATGTGAAGCTTTATTTAATGTGGGAAGCAAAATAAATAGTTCATACAATTTTAAACGACATTTAGGTTGATTTGGACTAAAAAGAAATATAAAAAACTTAAACGATAAAATAATTTAGAATAAATTAAGAATAAGTGATTTGGGTATAAATAATGAAAATTTCTTAGGTACAACAGATATACCCACTTAGGTATATCTTTTTTTCTAAAAGTGAAAAAATTTCTCCCCTTTAAATTTAGCTTTTAACTTATATTTTTATTTACGTCCTAAATTTTTTTCTTTTTTAGACAAGATATATCTACATCTGTTGCACACAAAATTCACTCATAAAGGACATGTTTTTAATTTTGTATTTACATTCCTTATTCTTACATTTTTTTATTATTATCTCTTTACCATGTTATATTTTTATGTTTAGTTGGAAATGATTTAAGATATTTTTTAAGGCCAGCATTTAATATGTTCCCCTTTCAACCTTGAATTGGAAGAAAATTTGGTCTTGGCAAGGTCTTGAAAGAGTTAAAACTTAAAACTACTATGTGGTTGGCCATGTTAAATAGACTCCCTGTGAGAAGTATAACATGTCATTGGAGTAGAGGGCCAAATGTTTGTAATAGTTGTCCTGACAATGAAGAAACCTTAATTCATATTTTAAGGGATTGTAGTCATGCTCAGACTGTTTGGAGAGACTGGCTTGGTGCTAATATGCCTCGTGATTTCTTTGTCTTGGATTCAAATGATTGGCTTCTTGAAAACGTTTGTAGTTCGTGGAACCGGGATGATCACTCTGATTGGAGAGATATCTTCTTTCCAACGTGCTGGTATCTTTGGAATTGGAGAAATCAAAGAATTCATGATGGGGACTTTCGTAGGCCAATAAGAGGAAAAATTATCATTTCTTATTTTACAACTCAGATTGTTGCAGCCAGGAACAGTAGAAAGATGCATAACAGTATCATGTTCAGCGCTCAGAAGGGTAAGTGGAGTCCTCCTGCTCAAGGTTGGTTGAAGATTAACACTGATGGAGCATCTTCTGTTTCTAAAAAGGATGCTAAATGTGGTGGACTTGTGAGAGATCATTTGGGCTCATTCCTTATGGGTTATAAATTCAAGCTTAGATATATGAATCCTTTAGATGCTAAATTATGGGGTATCCTTAAAGGTTTGGAATTGGCTTGGGGGTCAGGACCTAGGAGAATAGAAATGGAGTGTGACTCAACAGAAGCTATCAGGTGCATACAAAATCTGGATCCAAATCCTAGAGATTCCCAGGTTGTTTAGCGCATAAAAAGATGGCTTCTTCAAGATTGGACTGTTGTTTGCAAGCATACTTGCAGGGAGAATAATATTTGTGCACATTGGATTGCTACTAGTCCTCTTGATGAAGATAGGAGTTTCTTTGTTTTCTTTAATCACCTTACCCATCTTAGGGGTCTCCTTTTAAAGGATTCTTCCAATTGTATGTTTCTTAATTTCTTTGTTTGTTATGGGGTTTTAACCCAAAACCCCTCTTTGTTTACAAAAAAAAAAAATGTTTAGTAAGTATAAGTTTCTTAAAAAATTATGTTTGTGAAAAACTAATTTTGAAATAAAACTGATGCTTAAATGTTATATTTTCTAATCCAAAATTTCCAATTTCTTATTTTATTTTCTTTTACTCTCTCTTATTTATTATCAAAAAATAATTATTGGATAAGATACAATTTTAGTGACAACCCAATAGTTAATGAACATATTAAGTTTTTAAATTTAGATATGATCTAATCAGAAATATAGACAACTGCATGGTGATGAACAACCCAATAGAAGAACGACAATACCATCTCGTAGAACGTACAAGGTAAAATCGCAACCATCAACCCCTGCATGATGATGAACAAGTTCAATCAAAGAAAAACTTCCCAGGAAAACAAGGAACATAGAGCTTAAACTTACCTCGAGCCCATAATTATATATATATATATATATATATAAGGTTTATCATCTATAATTTAACATGACAATAAAAAATTTCCTACACTCACAACATTTTGTGGGGCCCACAGCAAAAAAAAAAAAACTCTGACACGCAAAACAAATCTCTATAACATAACACAAACACTTTTCCTACAACATAACTCTTATTAAACCCATATATATATATATATATATATATATATATATATATCATATCCTGAAGGAAAACCCAACATACCTCCCAAACCTCTAAGATAAAAAATAATCTCGAGTTATTAACCCATTTATTATCGAAATAATAGTCGCGCCCATGCCAAAGAATATTAAACTTGTCATAGAGAAGTACATAAGCCTTGACGATTATAAACGGTCTCGTGTTAATGTTTGAATTAGAAAAAATGATTATGGCGAAAGGAGAGAGATCGGGTCGCGAAGAAAATTCGAGGAATATAGTCCTTTGAATGCTTCACGATCCTGTGTCCTCGTGTAAGTATTTCATACAGAAAACCAATCCAATCCACACACACACAAAAACCCTAGATAAATCCAACTTTTGTGAATTCCATAAAAGTCACGATCACGCCACATGCTAATTTATGACTTATAAGATGCAATTGAAAAATCCATATTGACAAGCTCAGACAATTCTTATGGGGTTGCAAGCTAGAGCCAGACACCAAAAAGCGAAATAAGAGCCCAGATCGAGATAGAAATACACCAACAAGATTTTATGATGACAGAAGGAGATATAATAAAATGATCGAATTCCATCAAAGTGGCCATAATAGGCACTCAGTTCCTCCAGATGATAGAAGATATCAGCCGAATAAATAACCCCAACATGAAAGAATTAACAATAATGATCCAGCTATTCTCAACTCGACTGCAGGTAGTTTTGCAAGAGGATGAGAATCTTACTCATCTTGAAAAGGACATTTGAAGCCAATAATGACCATATTAGAGCATATAACTCATATTCTTCCAAAAAAATCTCTCCTCAATAAGCTTCGATGATAAAAATATGAAAGGTGTACTTCCTGGGCAATGCGATTCGTTGGTCATCACTGCATTCATTGCAAATCTCCAAGTTCGAAGGATATTTGTTGATAATAGAAGCTCAATTGATATTATTTGTGGGAAGCATTCCAAAAGCGAATATCTGAAGCGAAGAAATGAGCCTATGTTAAGGTGATTTCATAGGCTTCTCAGGCGAGCTGCACATGCAAAATGACTCATTAACTTGTGAGTAGCTTTTGAAATGATGTCTCATGTCAAGATAATGAAGATATGCTTTCATATAAAAGATTACCCTTAAATTACAACGTGATTATGGGTAAGCCTTCAACTAATGGCCCTGGTGCAATTATTTCCTTATCGAATTTAGCTGTGAAATTTAGATTCCATCATGTCGAGGTAATCATGCTAAAGGGCAACCAAAAACTTGCTCAAATTTATAATCGTGTGAGCCTAAAAACCTCAAGACCTCCCCTACATAGGATGCATGCCTATCCCATGACTCTAAAACAAGATCACTCTAATCCACAAAAAGGCCTCCATCCACTTGACAGACATTAACATACGCGAAGAGCTGCAAATATAAGAACATAACTTGATAGAGAATTAAAATAATCGTAGGTAAAGGCATAACCAAAAAACATTAAAAAGATTGACAGAGACTTTCTTGAAGAAGAAATATAGAAGCCGATTGATACCTTATTACAAAATAAAGATATGTTTACATAGACAGCAACTGAGATGGCTGGGATTAATCAAAATTTTGTCCACATCATTTATCCATAAATCCGAAAAAAAAACTAGTAGCCAAGAAAAAAAAAGTGGCACAAGAAAGACAATATTATTGATGCAATGGTTAGATGTTACAAGCATGTGTCATCAAGGAAATAAATTACACCTTGTGGCTCTTAAACGTGGCCATTGTTAAAAAAAGCAAATGAAAAATGGAAGATACGCGTGGACTACATAGATTTAAACAAAGCGTGCCTTAAATATCCTTACCTTCTCCCAAATATTGACAAATTGGTAGATAACTCATTGGGATACCAAATCCTATCATTTATGAATGTGTACTTAGGTTACAATATGATCCTATCATTAAGGAAACTAGATCTTGCGGGAAGAATTATAACTTGGTCCATTGAACTTTTTGAGTATCATATTTCTTTTGAATAAAGACATGCAATCAAGATTTAAGTTTGGTAGATTTTGTAGCTAAAATATCATATCAAGCATCCCATGATAGAGATGATACTTGGATCGTATATATAGATGAATCTTCTAACACCAATTACAATTGCCTGCTAAAAATCTCTATTGAAAATGTGTTTGATTTGTTGAATTTCTTACACTTATACATAATTTCAATTCAGGAATCCACTGTTCAGAATAAAGGTTGATGAGTCCTGAATATATTGAAAAAAATTCATCTCAATCCGACGAAGGACGAATAAGATATCAAATATGGACGAAAAATGCTCTTTCTCGTTGTTCACTTGTATTTTTAGACACTATTACTACTTTCACTTAATTCCTAATGCAATGTGACTATTGTCACCTTGTCTATCACTTCAAAAGCTACTCACTCTCACTTCTGCAAAATAAAACCTAAAAGTGTCATTAGACTGGACCTCTGGACTATTATGAGAAAAGGCCAACATAAATGATGAGCTTAGCCTTATTTCTTATGGAATATGGCACCTTATTTATTAGATACCTTCACATGGAAATTTTCTTGGCTTGGAATATTCCTCCATTTAGCTATATGAAACTTAATGTTGATGGATCTACATAACCTTCTTCAATGAAGACAACATGTTTGTAATAATGAAGTAAAAAAATTAATAAAAGGGATCGAAGTTGAACATACATTATTTTTTTATAAGTTACAACTATTTACTTGTAAAGAAAAAAGAAATTCTCACAATTAAAAGTTTGTATGAGTTTGGAGGGTGATTACTATTCATATGACAAAAAAAATACTTACAACTAATTGCTTATATAAACTTCGAGGAGGGCAATCGTCCACCCTATGCCCCTTGTTTCACCACTATTGAAGTACTATAATATTCCTTACATAAATGATATCTTTAGTATTTATTTACTATCAATTAAAAAATATGATTCATGTGGTGTTGATTATAAAAATGAATAAATAAATATATTTTTTGTTCTAATAGGTGATGTGTTGGATCTAATACTACGGGAGTATAAAAATATATTTTGTCGAAATGACACAAAGTGAAATCAAACTCAAACAAATTGAAACAACTCAATGTTAACATAACTAAATTAAATTACAGCGCGGAATAAATTATTTTACAATCCTCTTCGTCATGAAATAACAATACAAATGTAATTTGTTGGCGTCCTAACGAAAACCAAATAGAAAACAAGAACAATATAAAAAAAAATTAGTTTATGCTCCACAATCTTGTCTCTAAAATTACCGCGATAAAGAATAATATGACAAGGACAATTCCGTACCCGATCCTCCACTCACTTGCTTCCTTACCTAAATGGAGTCCGTAGAAAATATTGGATATAGCAAGAACTATCAAAATTCTCCCAGTCGTATGATGGTACAAATTCCAAGACTTTCTGACTTTTGATTCCTTGTGTGGTCGAGCAAGAAAAGCCATAATCTGCAAAATGTAATTAAATACAGCAAGTAAATTATACTTTTGTGCATATAATTTATAAACTTATCTCATATACGAGGAAAAATATACTTATAATCTAAGAAATTTACAATTTTTTACTTAACAATTAATTTCGTCAATCTAACGGTTATAATTTATTGAGAATTAATAATTAATGAATGAGTGTGACCTAATAAATTATAACCGTTAGATTAACAGAAATCAACGATTAAGATTTGATGATAAGAGGTTGTAAAACTTTTAGCTTATAAGTATATCCTCCATCATGTCATATAATTTTTTGGTGAAATTATTAATTTGGTCCTAAACTTTTTTAGTTATAAAAAATGTCTTATTGTAAAAGGGTATGTCAGAGTAAAGTGTAAGTGAAATAGTTCGGATGCCAGTCACAATCAGATCAAGTGGTAAAGACACTTAATGTTACTTGGAGAGAAAATGTTAATTTTCAATTGCACTTTTCTCTTGTCCCATTTTCCCTGATTTTACCCTTCGATGCCTCTTAAAATAAGGCTTTCTCCAAACTCCCCTAAATAAAATATGGTTAAAACTTAATTAAAAAGCTCAAATATTCTTAAAAGAGATATAAGGTCACTTATCATAAAGCATATGACAAATCATTTTTTTTAATGTTAGGTTGTACTAGATCTAAAAAGGGAAATAAACTCATCTTAAAGTAAAAGAATGACAATAGCCCATTGAAACAAACCAAAAAGGGTAGGAGACAAATAGAGGAGGCATCAAACCCTTTTTATTGACCGGTCAGCCATACCTGTTTTGGATTAGAGATTTGGAGCATTTTTCTAGCTAATTTTTGTTAAGGATAAAATATTTATATATTATTATTTTTATCCTTTGGTACAAAACACCTTCACTACATGTTTATGTGTTTATTTCTTTGGTTTGACATTGCCTCACATGTAGCGCTAACCACTCGCTTCCCTCTCTATATATATTGGCCTCGTCCTTTTCCCATATTGAATGAACAATACGGGTTGATTGACCCCTTACTTTTAGAGCGTGTTTGGTAACAGTTTTTATTTTTTTTTAGTTTCTTGGAAAAGCATGCTAGGGAAAATAATGGTATGAAAAAACACCAAACTTTCTCGGGTAATTTTTTTCCCGGAAATAGCTTTTGTATGTAAATTTGTGTACGGTCCCCATTCGTGGAATGCCATGGATTAGGTGGAATTTTTTGTTGCCCGCGCGGGGAAGTAAAAATTAACCCGTGAAGGAATAGACCACATTATCCTTTGGTTTGTACGATTTATGAAGAAATGGTGTAACGTTTAGACAACTTTTTGAATCAAAATAAAAGTGGGGTTATTTTGGTAAAAATACTCCCACAAAACCACTAATATTTCACAATCAACCAAATACAAACTCAATAAACTTAACCACAAAATCCTTGAAAAATTTGGACCAAACACTTTTTAGTCAGATTCTCGGAGAACTTTTTTTTCCACCATATTCCAGAGAATCAAGATTCCTGGGTAAACAAAAATTTTCTTCTCTGCCAAATGCTCTCTTAAAGATTTATACAATTTACTTTGTTATTCTCAAAACTCATGAACGAAACATTTTTTTTGACCAAATTCCCTATGGATATCTGCTATCGTACAAATCTCAAAAAGTTACGTGAAAAGAAAATTCATAAGTCGAACAATTGAATCAAAAGTTATTATCTTCGAAAATTTACATAATTTTAAGGTATAAAAAGATTAGATGTAGATTGTCCTTGATTGTTTTGGACTTGTGATCACTCATCCCAAGTCTATTTATATATGTACAAGACATTATTAGAACTTGGTATGAATCAAAAAAACTTGTGGATACAAATTTGAGTTGTCCCTTTGCATGACTTACTCGAGCAACTAGGCTAGTAAGTCATTTATTCAGTAACTTGGTCAGTTACTCAAATAACTCACAGTCAAACAGAGACATATTAATATATAATTTTGATTAAATATTTAAATTAATATATAATTAAAAAAGAAGGACAAAGTGGTGAATTTTTTTAAATACAGGACACAATAATCAATCACCCGAACAAGTCAAAAGGAAATGTCTATTTGCCATTTACAGTACAAACTTTTATTTGGTTCTTTAAAAGAAAATGTCATTATAGTATTTACTCATATTATAATTTTTTAATATCACCAATAAATTCAAATTAAATTTCTTTTTCTAGTTATAAATAATTTATATATAAGTTTTGATATCAAGGGTGACATCGTAACCAAATAAATAGATAAAGAACAAAAATGCGTTCAAATTAAAAGATAAACAAAAAAATGCAGTCTCCTCCTCCACCATTAAATAGATTAAAGGGCAGGCAAAGAAGTAAGTACCTGAAGGCAACCTAGAATGAGAATGGTGATTCCAAGAGCCTCGTGAATACTAACGTCAAGATTGAGTTGATAATCCAGAACAAGCCCGGTGATCACACCCATCACTCCCAAAACAAAACCTAATGATTGAACGGAAGCGTGGAAATTAAACCAAAATGGATCCCATTCCTTGAAGTGCCGAGCCACTATTGCTCCAATTATGACCAGGATGCCCCATCCCACGATATTCAACATTCCGTGGCTTCTTTTCAGGTTCACAGATGGGTTTTCTGATGCAAATGAACCTGTTTCCAATAAAATGTTAAATAATTAAACTTTATAAAATTAAGTCATGCCCGAAGACAAATGCAGATTTAAATCCGATCATCCATTAAACTCTGAGCGTAATATTTAAGAACAAAAGAGTTCCTAGCTAGTTTAACATGAATAGCCAATTTGCTACTTTTGTCAGTCCTTACTTTAATATAATTATTTTTGTTGGTACATTACTTTAAAATCTTAACTCACCCAAAAAGAACTAGACACATCAAGTTTACAATAAAACCGATTTGTTAGAAACGTGTGATTACATCCATTTGAGATTTGTCATGGTTTGAATAGGAAACTCCCAGTTCAATTCCATTTGAAAGGATTATTGTTATTACGATAATAATAACTTAATTACTGATCCTGTATTAAAATTATATTTCTAGTATAAATCGATAATAATTGAACCCGAATGAAAATGGTGATCATGACTATGTCCAAAATGATGGCAACGTCAGCTGAGGTCAGTTTCTATATAAAACCGTGTCAGACAGACATTCCCAAATTAAAGTTCCACAAAATTTAATATTAAATCTTGTAATATAATAAATTGTTATGCGTAGTTAATCAATTAAAAATAACTATAATTATATATGATTGTAACTAACTAACATGGTAGAAAATTTCTTTTATCAAATAATGTCGTGTCCAATTAATGTACTAAATTTCTCTTTATCACATGATATATGATTTGGTTTGGTAGAGGGTCGATTCAGATATTATTACATTTCAACCTAGCTATTCTAATTAGCAACAAAACGATAAAAAAAAAAAGTATGTCCACTCAACCACTCCAAATTAACCACCGTTCAAGTCTAATGTAGATCCTTTAAAAGAAGAATATTAGACAGCTAGGTAGAACTTTTTGAAATAAATCAATTTGGTAACTAACCCGTGGCATAATTGAAAGTGGTGGAGACTCTGTCTCGGTGCTGCGCTAAGGCAAAACTTGGTGGGGATGGGAAGAAGGCGTTGGGACCGATAGCGTAAATGAGGCGGGAGGGAGGTTGGTTGTTGGTTTGTAACTGAAACTGAAAGGCCATGTAGATGCGAGATGACTGTGATGTGATTAAGGTTGAGTTGTTGAGGATTTGTATGTTTCCCTTATCAGCCACCACCTCCTTTGCTTTAGTCCCACCTAGATAATATTGCTTTATCATCCCACTCGATGATGAGTCGACCCACCCAACAATGGCACTCGAACCCACCATGCCTCCATCCGGAGAAAAACCCATTGCTATGTAACTATTTGCATTTGGGGCCGACAGAACCATGCTCCATATATTTCCCGAACTCACTGAATACTGCAAATTAAATTAAATTAAGTACTATATAAATCATATATATAGTACAAGATTTCGTGTTTAATTGTAGTTATGAGAATGGTAATAATTATTAAACTTTTGATAAATAATTTTCCGTTATTTTAGTACTGTTTACCTTTTCTTTCTTTCTTTAATTTCTCTTTTTTCCAATGATCATAATGGCACAATCATTAACTATTGCGATAGCAACTTTACTTTAAAATTAATATTGTTAAAGTTCAACAATAACATATATATATATATATACTTACTCTAAGAATGAACCCTTGAGCATTCCAAACAGGAAGACAATTGAGCTTGGTTGTGTCAAAAGGGATGGGAGTATTAATGAGGTTTAGCCCGTTGCCACACGAGTCTACTAGTGAACTTCCATTTCCTAGTGAGCCTCCATTTTCTTGCGCGCTTCCGGGATTGGCTGAAGCATGGGAAGGAATTATGAATATATGAGGAATGCTACATTAATTAGTCAATAATACTTATGACCAAATTAATATGAGAAGCTTAAAGAATGCTACAAAGTTAGGTGGACTGGGGTCAAGGCTAACTTAAACAAACAGAAACACTTTCATGGATATAGTACTTATTTTAATTTTTTTTACTAGAAAAAATATATATGAATAAATGTTTTTTTATTAGATTTTTTTTTTGTAATTCTTAAGATATTTAAATATTTTTTAAAAAAATATATATGAATATATGTTTTCTTTATTATATTTTTTTTAAATTTTTTTAAAGATATTTAAATATTTTTTAAAAAAATATAAAAGTCAATAGAAAACAGTTTCATTTTTTTATTTTTATATGTTTTTAAAATAATTTATGAAACAAATATATAATTTTTATTTTTATTTTTTAGAAAACTTATCCCAATTAACACACCCTATATATCTTCTTTCCCGTGGCACTTTGATGTTTTCGCTTTTCCTGTTTTTGATTAAACACCTCACCTACTCGACCGATATGCATGATGCCAACCTAATAATGTCCACTTGCATAACTACAGGACCATCGATCGGCTAATTATCGTGCTCGTGTTTACCAATGGAAACAAGGAAAATAAGAATAAAATAACGAATATGATTTCTACTTATCCACATGGTTGCTCGCGTTACTTTCCTGTTTTTTGGTTTAGAAAAAACAAAATCACAACTTAGACACAAAGTATACATGCATATAAAGTTTAGATCTTAGTAATTTCATAATTAATTATCTTAATATTGCTCGTACTTCATAATGTAAATATATAATTTACTTTTTATTAAGTATTAAGAGGATTGTTAGAACTTAGAAGAATGATTTTTTTAAAAAAAAAATATATAGCATTATTCGTCTTAGAATTAATTAATTGCAATATTTATTTTCCTAAAACAATTAACAGAGTTTACGTAATAAATGCAAAATATCGGTGATAAAGTACTATTAATTTAGTAATAATTTATTTAATTACCTGGAAGGAGTCGGTTCGGTTCTATAAAATAAAACCACAGCTTAATTAAATACTTATTTAGTTTGTAGTACTAATTACCTGTTGATGTTGAATAATATTGTATCCGGGTGGATAACTTGTGTAGGTGTTTGGTTAGTTCATAACTTGGTGCTGAAGGGAATATAGCGGTAGGTCCAATTGCATATATCACCCATGACTGATCAGGTTCAGTGATTTCTAACTGAAACACCATGTATAGACGAGATGACTGTAAAGTAATGAAGGTTGAGTTGCCTATAACCCCAAGATTGCCTTTATCAGGAACCACCTGGTTTGGTGTAACCCCACCTACAAAATATTGCTTTATCCCCCCTCCTCCGGATGCCACCCACCCCACCATGGCACTTGAACCCACCATTCCACCGCTGGCCGAGAAACCCATAGCTATGTAGGAATTTGTTTCTGGGGTTGAAAGAATGAAGCTCCAAATGTTTGTACTAGTCTCAACATACTGCACAAGTAGATATGATACATATATAATATATTATATTATTAGTATATATATCGGGTTGTAATTGGAGTAATGAAGCTTTAAAAAAGGGTGCACTTACTCTGAGGATGAAACCTTGAGCATCCCATACAGAAAGGCAGTGAAGATTGGTTGTATCAAAAGGGATAGCAACTTTGAAATTGAGATTTGCAGTACACGAGTCAGCTTGTGGACTTGCTAGGAAGAATGAGCCGCCAAAATTACTAGTTATGAAGATAAGGAATATTGGTAGATATGCCTTCATGCCTGTCTACCTATTGGTGGGATTGATCACTGTGCTTCTGCTGGAAAAACGTGATAAGCTTCACCAAGATTTTATTTGAAGATTGTCATAAATTTTAACATTTGTCTTAAAATAATAAAATAACAATGTAATGAAGTAATGATTGCATGTTCTGTTGCAACTAACACGGTGCAGGGCACTAATGTCTATATATGTTGTTAGCATAAAGGTATATGTTGTTAGCATAAAGGTTGCAGTAAAAAAATGAGGATATTCGATCACGAGAAAGAGAGAGAAATTCGGTAAGTTTGTCGAGGAGTGGGTATATATACATGCGAAAGTTATATTTATAAACTTTGTTATGATCGATCATATTTCAATTAAGAATGTATGACTGATTATACTCGGTGTAATTCGTAAAAAAAATTTGTGAACGAATCATTTCCCTCTATATATATATATATATATATATGGGATAAGATTCTTTGACACCGGTGTCAAACTTTAAAATTTGATACCAAATCCTAACCGGTGATTTTCTCCAATCAACGGTTATCATTTATTGGAATTAATAATTAATTAATAAGTGTAATTCCCAATAAATGATAATTATTGATTGGCGAAAATCAATGGTTAGGATTTGGTGTCAAATTTTAAAGTTTGACAACGGTGTCAAAGGATCCTGCCCCTATATATATGTAGGATCCTTTGACACCTCACCTGATAGCCGTTAGATCAAAAAAGATCAATGGTGTCACGTGCTTACAAATCAGAGCCGTTGATCTTTTTTGATCTAGCGACTATCAGATGAGGTGTCAAAGGATCATAACTCTATATATATATATATATATATATATATATATATATATATCAACAATACTTCTGCGGTTAATGCATATAAGTTATCTGCATTTTCTCCCAAAACGACGTAATTTTGGGATTGAAATATTAAAAAATTATAATTATAAATAATATAATAACACTGAAATACATTAAAATTATAAAAATACCATGATTTCCGCTCCAAAACGACGTCGTATTGGGCTTACTGCAATAACTTATCTGCAGTAACTGCAGAAAAAGCGAACTATATATATATATATATACACGGGGCATGATATTCTTACACTGGTGTAAGAGTTAGAAGACTTACCCTCAATCTTGACCATTGATCCACTTGTGGAATCAGCGGACAAGATTGAGAGTGTAACTTACACTGGTGTAAAATGATCCTAATGATCCTGATTATATATATATATATACATATATATATATATATATATATATATATATATATATATATACATATATAGTTTTTGTCAACGTAGTTATCATATCGATAATGATGCATAATAAAAAGGGTTTTCATTTTATCCTTTAACATAACACAACAAACTTTCCTACATACACAACATTTTGTGGGGCCCACACATTTTAAAACAAAAAAAAATATGGCACGTAAAACGAATCTCTATAACATTACACAATCATTTTTCCTACAACATAATAAACATAAAACCCTAATAAAAATATGGGAAATCATCCATTTACAATTTTTTTTATAAATTTTTGCAAATTATATCATGTACTCCTGAAAGTACATTGTGGAGTTCGTAAGAGTTTATAAACAAAAAATTTATAAATATAACTTTCCCCTAATATTAAAGGATAAAACAAATATATTCACTCCCAAAGTTTATTTTGACCAACGTTAACAAAGTATAACTTGCATTTTATATTGGGTTTTATTAATCTCATGCAATAGTAAAGAATCTCTCTCATGTGTAGAATTCACCCATTTATAAAAAAAAAAGGAAAAAAAATAACACGGAAATTGATGTATTTGTAGGAGAGAAAAATATTCGTCTATAACATAAGAACATATTTTTCCTTTTATATTACCTAAATTCCGAAGACATATATTTAGAGGACTTGGCCTGAACCACAAGAATTCGGTTGAGGGTTCTCCCCTTTGGAAATGATTTTTTAGGTTCATTTTTGTTTTATTATCTTTTAATTTTTTTCACCCCTTTGTTTATCTGAGTTTAGCAATGGCTTTAACTGTTCATTTGGAAAGTTAAGAAATGTGCTATTTGATATGTTTAATCATACCAATTAAGTTAAAATAATATTATCTGATCGAATTTTATCTTATAAAGGTATAAAAATATTTTAAAATAAATTAAGATTGACAGAACGATATCCTTTTAGCTTAATTAAATGGGATGAATATCCTATGTCATCTTGTAATATTACAATTGTTTTCAAGTTAATGACATTTAATTTAAATAGATAAGATAAAAAAAATCAAAACATAAAATTTTAAAAAATAAATTGATAAAATTTATATATAATGAATTAAATTAGTAAATGATATATTTTTTAAGGACAAAAATTAAAAATACAATTTTACTTTTTTTTTTAAATTAACTACCTCCTTAAATAGAAAGATGGGGATACCCGAAGTTCGATTCGGGACTGATTACAAGAATTGTCGTTTACTTGTTGGATTTTCATATCTAGTATAATACTTATTTAAAGAAACAAATCATCACCTTCAAATTAGAGTTGTGATGTCTTTACTTAGTTTAGACGTAACATAACCCCACGCCTCACGTTGTGTTTTAAATGAGCCTTCTCTCAATTCAAAAGTCAAAGTTCCCATAGTTGTGTCTTAAAGTTCACGCTTTTAAAAAGCTCTAACCTTGGGTCAGTCAGTCAACTTTGGAAATGATTTTTGAGGAATGCATAAGCATATTTTCTTGGTCAAAAGTTATATTTATAAAAAAAATTATAAATTCTTACGAACTATATTATATATTAGAAATAGTATTTCTAGCATATAATATATTATCCCGTCCGTAATTAGAGATAATAAGATAAATTAAATTTGGTGGGTTAACCTGCCAAAATGAGCGGGACGGGTTATATATTTTAACCCATCAACTCATCCTGTCAAGTAGTTGGTTAAAACGGGTTATAGGCGAAATGGGATGCGGCGAGTTAACCCATAGGTTATTAATTTATTTATTTTTGAATTTAAAATTTAAAAAATATATTATGTTATTATTATTTTTTATTTTGAAACTACAAAACAGCCTTTGCATAAACTTTGCTCCTTTTCATATTCATTGTCTTTGTTTAATATTAGCCAGGTGCAGATGGTGTGAGAATGAATATATTTTGCTCTGATACAGTTTGTAGCTATGATCCACCAACACCAATACTGACATGAGACACGACACGCCGACATATTAATTCTAAAAAATGTCATTTTCTAACACGTTAAGACACATTTTTATATTAAATAATATTTTTAATATATATAATATAATTTATATTTAATACATAAAACAATACACAATAAGTCATAGAACCAATCAAATATTCAAATCTCATATTATAAATATAAAACAAAAGTAATTCTTCATAACTTGTTAATTTTTCATGTCAAATTCCATAATAGAAAAAATTTGACTTATAAATTTTTTATTTTTAATTAATAAAAAAATTAGACCTTAAAAAAAAGTGTCGGATGCATGTCAGAGTATTGATCACGTGTCGAAAAAAGTTGACCGCGTGTCCAAAAAACGTGTTGAAGCATTGACTGCATGTCCCAAAATATTGATCGCGTCTCGGACAAGTGTCGGTCGACATGCAATTTTTATTTTATTTTTTGAAATCCCATGTCTGTGTATTCTAGGTATGCGGTGTAAAAGCTTACAATAAAGTGTGTTTTCGTGATTATTTGTTGACATTACTACAGTTACATATAGGGTGTAAATGGGTTAAGATGGCCTACAAAGGCCTACGGCCTAGCTTATATTAGGCCAGACTTGAACTATTATAAATAATAAAATATAAGAAGCCTAGGCTTTTAAAAATACCCATTTAGAAAATAGGTCATAGGTTTTTTTTGTACATATCTGGCCTATAAGCCTACAAGACGACCTGTATCATATTATTTATTAAAATATCATAAATTAAATCATTATTTTAATAATCTTGAATAATAAAATAATATTATTTTAATTATTTTTAATTATTGAATGTTTAATTGGCTTAAACAGGCTAACAGACTTACGTTAAAACTTTTATTTTTTAAATATAGGTCACAGACTTGTAATGTGGGGCCTACATAAGCTAATAGGCCAAGTCATACCCAATATTTTTTACACAGGTCTGACCTATTTAAGCCGAAGTCTAGCTTAGCCCAACCCATTTACACCCGTTACATATATCTCGTTAATGTAAATATTGTGAGAGGTTTGAAGTACCTACGTAAACAACATTGAGAAATGGGTTTTACAAGAGTCATGTTGTAGGAAAAATATTTGTGTTATGTTATAGAGATTCGTTTTGTGTGCCAGAATTTTTTTTTGCTGTGGGCCCCACAAAATATTGTGAATGTAGAAAATTTTTTCTATTCATTTTAAATTATAGATGATAATCCCTTGTAAAAAAAACGATGGACTTGTAACTTTCGAGATAAAAAAATGTTATACTTGTTGAATTCTTTAACATTAAAAATCATTAATGGATAGCATTGATAGTTTAATCAAAATAAAAACATAAATAATTATTGAAGGGTTCATTTTATAATTAATGTTACTTATTGTTTCCGTTGAAAGAGTTGTTATCCAATTAGTATAGACATGTGCTATTTTTTTTATTTGTAAATTTTTTAAAAAAAATTATAATCATTTATTTTGACCGGTCAATCTACCAATCTAATGATTTTTGTGATATGAGAGCCAACTCACTTTCAAAACGGGTGGGTTCAATTTTTCAACCCATTATCCAATGACGGGTCAACTTGCCTAATTTTGTGTTTAGAGGGTTAAGGGCGAGTCGGTCCGTTTTATCACCTCTATTTCTAATAAATAATATAGTTTGTAAAAATTTTAATTGGGTTCTTTATGCCTAAACAAAAGAGAGAAGATACTTTCACCAAAAAAATGAAAAAAAGAGAGAAGATAGTTGTCAATATAGGCTAATTCATTCCACCAAATGGGTTAAGTCTAGAAGTCTATAGGATCGAAGTGCCCACAAAAACATAAGCTCACACGAGACTCAACCCCAACCTCCACGACGCACAAAATTCTATGGGGGTAGGGTTAGGCCATACTTACTAGATTGAAAAAATTAACTCACATTTAAGTAAGCTGATTTGTATGGACATCCTTTGTAGCAAAATCACTAGATAAACTGCAACCATTTATCATGAATACAAAATCACTAGGCTCTGTACTTGTATGTTGTATTTATTTAGTTTTTATTTTATGGGAATAATATTTTTCATGTCATATAAGAAGCCCTCCTTATCTTATATTGACAAAAAGCATATAAAACTCAAATATTAGAAAAAGTCATATGTGAAACCTATGTCAGCACAAAAATGAAAAGATGTATAAAAAAATTTCTTTTCTTATTTTTCACGAGGAGTGTAAAACCCTTATTTTATTTAAGGGTAAAGTGTGTATCATTTTAAAGAATGAAAAATTATGTTATTTTAAGAGAGAGAAATAGATAGATAGAGGAAGAGAGGGAGTTGATAAAAAAAATAAAGGTGTGAGTCTCACTTCTTTGTGAGAGTGAAAGAATATAAATTGTGTCATTTAAAAGGATAAATACTTTTCCTCCCGAATATATTGGCTTAAAATTCAAAGTGCCAAAAAAAAATAGAAATAAGGAACCACGTAAAGCTATGTAAGATGTTGGAAGAAAAGTAAAGGGTAAGGCAGAGAGAGGGAGAGAGTTTTGTGGAGGGAAATGGATTTCACTCTGTCCATCTCTCCGCAGAGACCCAAATGCTCAAAGTCAAATCCATCATCGCTTGTTTCTTCCTCCAACTATCGCCCTCGCCCTCGCCCTGCTGTTATTCTCCCGGTCAGTTAATCTCTCTCTCTCTCTCTCTGTCTCTGTCCACAACACAACCATTTGCCATGTTATATTTATTACTGTGCTTGCTGTGCTTCCATTCATTTTCATTTTTGATTCTCATGTGATGTTATGTGATGTGATGTCAGGGATTAGGGAACAATTCAGGTGATTACCACAAGTTGGAGAAAACGCTTAACGAGAAGTACGGGGTTCCCACCGTCGTCGCTAAGGTATCAAGGCTTGATTGGTTCCGGAATGCCGCTGGTTTGCTCGACTCCAATTACTGGCGTGGCACTCTTCAACCAAGCCCTGTCCTCGATTGGTATTACTATTACTCTTTTGACTAAAGACACTTTTTGGTCACTTATCACCTTTATAATCGCAAAAAAAGGACAATATATATATATATATATATATATATATATATTGACAGAAGGACTAAAGTGGTAATTTTTTCATAATTTTAGGGATCAATTTGATCCTTTTTTATTGTCCGGGACTAAAAAGAATTTTGTAAATATTTGCAGGGACCAAATATATATATACTCTACTCTTTTTCTCTTTCACTTTCACTTTCACTTTCACATCCAATCAATATATATATATATATATATATATATATATATATATATATATATATATATATAGGAAAAAATGAAAATTCACCCGGACCGTTCAGTGCACTAAATTCTCCCGTGAAAACATAGTGCACTAAATATCGTAACGGTGTTCTCCGGGAAGAACATAATTATAATATTTATTATAACTGTGTTCTCCCGATGGAAAAAATGAAAATTCAGTAACCGGACCGTCCAGTGTAATTTTATTTATTTTTACACTAAATATTATAACGGTGTTAATGCACTCGATAAATTTTGTTATCCCGGTCACTGTACACTCATCGAACCCTATACATATACCCGTTTTCTTTCATTTTATTGACTTATATATTCATTTTATTGACTTATATATATATATATATATATATATATATATATATAGAGTGACAGTGTGCTTCTTTTTTACTAGGTATCTCAAGAGGGTTCATGATGCTGTTCAAGAGGCTAAGGACTTGGCACAAGGTTCGACTATAACATTCCTCTTTTTTGTTGAATGTATTGTTTGGAACACCGAGTTTATCAGTTTGATCGCAGAGGAGAATGGTCTTATAAAACATATCTTCCGAAACTAAAATGATGAAGGATTTAATTTTGATGCAAACTTCCTTTACACTATCATCCAATCAATGTATTGCCAAATCATTCACCATGTCTGACAAATGACAATTACAACTACTACCTATGATTTTAATATTGTATTGTGTCAACACATTATTCGATGATAGCATCAATTTTCACTGATAATGCATCAAATATTAACTAAAGATAATTGTAGGAACAACTCCCTCCCACATGCGGTTGGAGTGAGAAGAAAACAGGAGTGTGAATAAGGAAATAGTGTGCCGACAACACCCATCAATTAGCGATAAGTAAACCGTGAAATTTGAGCCAATTCACTTGCTCTCTCTTCCTCAGCACTTATCTGTCACACAACATTTGTTCACCATCCAAGAAAACATTTGTTCGCCTTACCATATCTAAGACCCTATAAATAATCTTATTTTAGGTGCAACTTTATCATTGATTGGGCACTCAGCAGGAGGATGGCTTGCACGTGTGTATATGGAAGAATTTGGGCTGTCCCATATATCCTTGTTATTGACTCTTGGAACCCCTCACCTGTAATTTCCTTTCTTATAGTTATTGGATCCCAGTAGGATATCTAGCAAATGGTAGAAACTTCCAGCAGTTTATTGAAGAAATACTCTTATCAGTTTCAATCATTCCATCTTTAAGGGTATATTTTGTATTCTGTTATGAATGTAAACTCGTAATCAACTTCTCTTTCACCAATCTTTTCAGCCCACCCCCAAAAGGCGTGCCAGGGGTTATTGATCAAACACGGGGTCTCCTTGATTATGTTGAAAAATATTGCTCAAAAGCTGTTTACACCCCTCAACTGAAGTATGTATGTATAGCAGGAAGGTAAACTTTTACTTGATCTCTTTTTCTGCTTCATGCAATGTTGATTGGATTCCTTGATAGTTGGATAATTACAAATTGTTTTTCCTAGTTCGATTAATGAATTGCTGAGTGCTCTACTGCTATGCATGGTCGAGAAGATTCTACTGAGTTGTGATATGCCCCTAAAAAGTTGTTCAGTTATCTGATCCTTGAGTATCCTGCAGAAAGAATTCTAGCCTAAACAAGGAATACTATGTCATGCCTTTTGGAGTTGATGACTACATCTTGCATGCTTAATATTTGCAAATTTTAATGTTTATTCTGCATTGTTGGGTTAAGCTTATGGTGTGTTTTTCAAGGGAGCGACACCAGTTTTCATTGGTTTGATAAAGTAAAATTAGATACTAGTTTATAACTTGAACAGTGCAGTGAAAAGTTAATAGGAAAGTTATATCCCAGAGAAGTAGACTTATTTGAGACATAATGTCTTGATAATAACTGCTATAATTTGTAAAATGCAGACCATGCGAAAGAAAGATAACTTACTAGAGAATCAGTTATTCATTGCAAATGTGCTGAAATATGGATTTTAATTGCATACTACAAAATGAAGGTATATTGAAGGGGCTCGGCTTTTTGGCAAGTCAAATCCAAATATTGAGGTTGTAGTTCCTACTAATAGTTCTCAGCCAGTTCCCGAGGCTGCTATCATGAACACTGCAAGCACTTCTCCACCTAATACAACATTACGTGCTCGCTTTGTTGGGCAGGGATACAAGCAGGTGAATGCAGTTGTTTTAACTGTTCATTTATAGTGAAAACTAGTACAGTGTTTAAACTGCTGTCATCTGACATGCTGACCAAAGCTATAAGATTTTGTCAGGTTTGTGGGCAAGCAGATGTGTGGGGTGATGGTGTTGTGCCAGAAGTATCAGCTCATCTTGAGGGTGCACTTAACATTTGCTTGGATGGGGTCTATCACTCACCTGTTGGTTCAGATGATGCAATGAGACCATGGTATGGTTCCCCTGATGTGTTGGAGCAATGGATAGAATACCTCCTTGATTAACTTGAAGACATTAGAGCACTTCATCTAAGTAATGTCATTTTATTAATGGAAAAAATGTTTATGCAGTTAATACAGATAAGTTATCTGCATTTATTCCTAAAATGACGTTGTTTTGGTATTGAAATCTTAAATTCTTTTAAATATAAAGACTATTATAACCCTGAAATAAATTAAAAATACAAAGAATCATGATTTCCGCCCCAAAATAACGTTGTACTGGACTTAGTGCATATAACTTATCTAACGCAGAAAAAATGAACCCTTTATTAATATGCCACTGAATAAAATGTTTTTCATTTTTTTTTCTTTTTTATTGTATTTGTGTCATTGAATCCGGTTGTTGTTTAATTTATTAGAAAGTCATCGTTTTATCTTTCTATAATGTTCGCCCGCCTTTATATTCTATTGCTACCAAAGAAAGAAGTTCCGAGAATAATGGCCCCTTCCCAGGTCGTTGGTACTGTATTTCATTTGTCAGTCCGTGCTGTTTTATCTTGGGATGACATAAATTCACTTGACTAGAGCTGATCCAAATGTTTCATTTTCATCACGGTTTTTCTTAACCTTCTTCACTCCTCGTTAAACGTGCCCTGTGATAGTTTATACTGGAAATAATGAAAAATAATCCAGCCAGTGTTAAGGCTTCATGATTTTTTAAAACTCGGCTACCATTTTTAAAAACCAGCCCATGTCAAGAGGCCCAGTTGGTCTCAACCTCACTTCGCCACTGCTTCTGATTCTTGCAATATTTAAACCTTTTATAAAAAAAATTATTGGAAAACCTTTAAAAACAGTTTTTTAATGCAAAAGATTTTAAGTATAAAATAAGTTAATCTAAACTTATTCATAAGGTTTTGATGTTTCTACAGTGAATGTATATAATTTATTTACATTCACTTTTAAAATGAAGTCGGTTTGAGTTAAAAAATTTAAAAAATATAATGAAAAAAATTATTATAATCTTGAAATAAATTATAATTATAAAATATCTTAATTTTTGTCTTAAAATGATGTCATTTGGGCTCAATAGATAATTTATCTACATTGATAAACCGTATTTATAATCTTAAAAGTGTAACTAAAGTTCTATTCAAAATTCAATAATTATATTAGTTGATTTTTTTTTGGGTAAACATTATGTTAGTTGATTTATTGCCATTGATTGTTGCAACATTTGAAAGTATTTTCCTTTTACAAGAAATTCTGTATTTAATATTTGATAATATACAGTGCTTATTAATGGAAATTTAATTATAATATCAAATAATAGTCTTTAATTGTTAATAATAATTAAATACTTTTCAAGGAAATTTTAATTAATTTATTTATCTAATAAAATCCATGCCTTGAATATGCTAAAAATATTAAATAAGTTAAGATATATAATTAACCGCAATTCTTTAGATATATTGAGCTTTTAAGAATTTAAATATTTCAATATAAGTAAATATCAATATTGAATATTAAAAAAAAACTAAATATCTTTAAAGTGTAATTTATGATAAAAATTAATTTAATAAAGGTTTTAATGTTTCTAATGTGAATGTAGATAAGTTATCTATTTTCATTCTTAAAACGATATCGTTTTGAGTTGAAAAATAAAAAAATTATAATAAAAAAGACTAATATAACCTCAAAATAAATTAAATTATAATTATAAAAATACATTAATTTCTGTCTCAAAACGTGATTTTGAATTAAGGGGGAGTTTTACTTGTGAATGAATTGGATTAGGAATTAGGAGAAGGCAGCAAGCGGGGAGGGGTAAAACCGTAAGAGTGAAATGAGAAATTGGGGTTTGTGTTTAGTATTATCATGGGGTGTTCCTCACCTTCTTATCCAGAAGTTCTGTCAAAACACCTATTCAACACAAATCAAGTAATCTGAACTCTTCTTCTTCTTATTTTTCTTATGAGACTCCTCAATCTCAATCTCAATGTTGATAATAACAATACCTTACAATTAACAAAACAATACGTTCTTCTTTGCTCGACTTAGTTTGTTGTTCGGACAGACAAGAATGTCGTGTTTGTTGCCACACTTCAAGTGCCACCCCGACACTTTCAGACCTCATCCTCATCCTCTCTGTAACTCTTTCTCTCGTTTCTTTCTCCCATTTCCCAATTACTATTGCTATTGCTATTCTATCGTCACTTATTATTATTTATTTATTTTGCAGCAAAATCAAGAGCAAATTTGTATTTCCAGCCACAATGTATTTTGTCTGCTACATCTCCTTCACCTTCATTATCAACAGGATCAGCCGCACTGCTTAGTTTGGAAAAAAAGTTGGCGTTAGATGCTCCTTCTGATCCAAACACACCCTGGCCCTATATTCCTTCTGTTGCTCCACCCACACAGGTTACACAGTCATCTTTATACCAATTCAATTTCACCATTATTCCGTTCAATTCACATCATGACATGTAGTGTGTGTTACATTTGTATATTGGGATTCTGAATGATGTAACCCCTACTCAAGTCATCTTTCGTGCATGGTAATAACAATGTTCAAGTGCTGCCTGCAGCTTATGATTAAATTATCTAGTTGTCTTGTTCATGGTTTCGTTAGGTCCTGCGTTTAACAAAGTTTAGCCGCGTTTATCATCATTTCATTGCTAAAATTAAGAGTTCGCAGCCAATGAAGGTTTGGTCCAACCGGTAGGATTGAACTGCTGGTGGCCCTTCATTGGTAGGTCCTCCGTAAATAACCATTGGATTGGAAGCCCTCGCTAAAGCTAAAGCTTGTGCCATGCCCTAATCTTTGAATGGGGCAACTTTCTCCCCTCCTCCCAAACACTCTTCCTACCAAAGTAATAAATAAGTAAAATTTCTTTTTATTTTTTCTTGATTTCTGGATATTGAAACTTCACTTACATGCTCACATGGTTTTCATTGGCAACCAAGTCACAAGTAAGAACTATTATAGAATTGTAGTATAAGGCGATTTCAAACTTTCTTCTCTAGTTTATTCATATGCAAATTTCAAGAGTGAATAGACATTTTATTTGTGGACTGATTTTTTACTTTTGGATCATTTCTACAGTTCTCTAGCCTTGCAGAGAAGTTTATTTATATCAAGCTTACCCAGAAACTAATTATATTTATGCATTTAATCAGGCGAACTTTAAAGCAACCTTATCTACGGAATCACTTCTTACTAGTGAAGAGGCTGTAATGGCTGCTGCTGCTTCTGAAGCTCTTGCTCTTGCTAAAGCAGCTGTGAAGGTTGCAAAGGATGCAACTCTACTAGTAAAAAAGAAGCCCCCAGCAGAAGCAGTGTATAGAATGCATGTTTCTTCCAAACCTGATGATTCACTTCTCAAATGGTTTCAACATGTGGAAGCAGAAGATGTAGCAGGAGGATCCATGGGCACTGGATCAGAAATAACAGAAGATGTTGGCATAAGCCCCAGCGAAGAGGAGTCTGATGATGTGGAGCCTACCAATGAGGAACTTGAGTGTCTGCAGGTACAGCTTTCCGATAGTATAGCTGTAAGATCTAGGCGTCAAACAGAAAGAAAAGATAAAAGAGTCAGAGCAGCAGAGAAGGCTGCCACAAATATTGTATCTTTTAAGTTTGGCTCCACCAGCAGGAAAAAGCGTGTTCCTATGCAAGAAGTTGACTATTCTGATCCACTTCGTCATTTAAGAACAACAACTAACACTACTAGGCTTCTTACTCCAACTGAAGAAATTGAGTTGTCTGAAGGAATACAGGTGGGATTCACATGTTAATGATATTGCATTAGTATTTAATCTGGTGGAGAATCAACCATGCTCTTCAGGCCCTTGATATTTGATATGCTCCTAAATCACCTAATAATCAGGATAAAATATTAATAAAGTGCATGCTGGTCTTATGATTTTGTGAATCATATTTATGTCATTCTTAAAATATAAAAATAACAAAACCCCATGAAACCCCAACTTGTGAGGGTAGGAGTAAGCAAGTACTTGTATGCAATCTTACCTTTGCATCTTTACAAAGAGACTATTTCTTGATTTCGGATTCATCTCAAAATGCCACAAGCCTCATTCATCAAGCTTTTCATGTCCGGCACCAGTTACAACATCACATAGTCAGTTGCTTCAAAAGATGCCAAGTGAACATAACATACCTTCTTTGGCTGCTTAAATTCTGCTTCCTTTTTATCCTACTAGATACACAAAATTGAAACTTTTAAATTGAAGTTTTCTTCTCATATGATGATCTGTTATATTTTCCTAGAATTGTCTAGGAGAATTAAGTTCTCACATTTTCATGCTGTTATCTCTTACTTCTTTCTTAATTGTGGGCAGATAAGAGTGTACATTATACCCTGACCTTTATTTTTTAAGAATAGGAAGGCTTTTTTTATTGGGTTGGGATTCTCTTCAAGATACTTCCTACTGATTAGTTGAGAACCATCCAGAAAGGAAAATAATGTTACAAGGAATTTTGCAAATTATTCATTTAATCACAGTGAATCAAGTCATGCAAATATTATTAATCATAAAAGATTGGGCAAGATATTCTTACATCGATGTAAGAATAAGAAGTTTTACACCCAATCTAAACTATTGATCCACTTGTATCCAATGACTCACATTACTAAAAAAATTAAAGCCGTTAGATCTAAGTGAGATCAACGGCCAAGATTAAGAGTGTAATTTACACCGGTGTAAAATGATCCTGACCCTAAAAGATTTTATATTTCCGGTGATTGTAATACTAGTTATAAATAATTGCCAACGTTGATTCTTTCTGATTATGGAGTAAAATTTTATTATATTTTTGTTGTTATCTAATTCATTTGCTTCCTCTTCTGTCAACCAATATAATTCAGGACCTCCTAAAGCTTGAAAAACTCCAGGATGATCTTGCAGAAAGATGCGGTGGTCAGCCCACATTTGCTCAATGGGCTGCAGTAGCAGGGGTAGATCAGAAGACACTGAGGACACGTTTAAATTATGGCACGTCTTGCAAAGACAGAATGATTAAAAGCAATATACGACTTGTCATATCAATTGCTAAGAATTATCAGGGGTCTGGGATGAATCTGCAAGATCTTGTCCTGGTATATTCTCACCTATACAGTTTTTTGCTTAAATGGATAACAATAACGGAAAACATGGAAACTTTAATGGTTCCAGTAATCAACCAATTAACTCTTTCTCATTGATTTACAGGAAGGATGCCGAGGCCTTGTAAGAGGTGCAGAAAAGTTTGATGCTTCCAAGGGTTTTAAGTTCTCCACCTATGCTCATTGGTGGATTAAACAGGCGGTTCGGAAATCACTTTCTGATCAGTCGAGGACTGTTCGCTTGCCGGTGAGTATTATCTATATCTTTGATTAGTTTCTTTCTGACAATGAATCTAAGTATTTCCTTTACAAACTGTTCATGGGAAAAACCATAAGATAATCTTGGTTATATAAATTGCTCTAATGTTTATAAATGACTACATCATTGCAATATTTTTGGCATAACAGTTCCACATGGTGGAGGCGATTTACAGAGTGAAGGAAGCTAGAAAACAGTTGTATAGTGAAAATGGAAGACACCCTGATGATGAAGAAATTGCTGAGGCAACTGGACTGTCAATGAAGAGGCTTAGTGCTGTACATTTGGCCCCAAAAGCTCCCAGATCTCTGGAACAGAAGATTGGGTTCAACCAGAGTCTTAAACCTTCAGTATGTCCTAATCTTAATCTTGTTCAAATTTACGCTTCAGGAAAAACTCGTTTCATATGATTTTCATTTTACTGATTTGTATGCTTTTGACCAACCAGGAAGTAACTGCTGATCCTGATGCTGTAACAACTGAAGAACAGCTCATTAAGCAGTTCATGAAGAAGGACCTGGAAAAGGTACTGGACAGTCTCAATCCAAGAGAGAAACAGGTCATAAGATGGAGATTTGGTATGGATGATGGAAGGATGAAGACCCTGCAAGAGATAGGGGAAATGATGGGTGTGAGTAGGGAGAGAATTAGGCAAATTGAGTCATGTGCTTTTAGGAAGCTTAAGAACAAGAAAAGAACCAAGCATTTGCAGCAGTATTTGTTTTCATAACCCTACCAAATATTGATATTACACCGCTGGATGAGTTTAGCTTATTTGATGCCTTCTGTTCTTCCTCCATTTTTTTCTTCGTTCTCCAAAATAGAAAACAAAACTTTATTTTTAGTATAGTATTAGTAGGAGTTGTATGTACACACAAAGGAATAACTTTTGACTAAGAGTTCATTTTTTTAATGTACGTCATTGAAAAAATGTTTTAAGGGAAGTACTATACTAGTTCTTTTCATGTAGATAAGATAACAAGACTAATATGATAAATCACTTGAATACATTAACCAAACTGACTGGCCTGAATTATATTGTCTGGTTAATACTTTAAAATCAATGGTGGCGGTGATAATCTTTTTACCGACGGTTGTAACAAGTTTAATAACAGTTTGCTACAGTTCTTTACAGCAGGGCTGTTTGGAGTTGTTTCTCATCCTGGAAATACTTGTTAAGAGAAAGAAACAAAGCCATTGGTTAGCCTCCGTCTCTATAAAATGTACAGAAGCACGTGCACTGGATATAGTTCTTTTCAGATGTTTCAATACTTGAAAATTATTAACTGATTTGGACATTGTTGGTTGGATCAAGCTACAACTAATAAACGGGAGGGTTTATTTTATTTTATTTTATTTTTTTGTGTGTGTCTGGGTTTTTTTTTTTTTTTTTTTTTTAAGAGGGTACTTTACAAGACAATTTTAAAAAAATAATTCTCATATTTAAGTTGAATCCGACAGGAGCTAATTACCTCGCCGTAAATAACTAGCTTCGACAAATGAGGATGATCGGTTGCAGATCAGATCCATTTGGATTTGGAGGAAACAAAGATGATCAACTTATTTAAAATACCTACGAAATTTTGCAAGCCATGTAAAGTTCTCTCTTCTTCCTTCCAAATGAAACCAAACCAACTAGAGTTTCTTTTTATCCAAATGCCACGGTTGCAAGTTGCCACGGTGACTATAATATTATACACATCACCTTGTAATCTTCACCATTAAATTAATTGATTCTAATATCACTATTTATTCATTTTTAATGCATTAATTTTAAATAAATTAAGAAAATCTATTAGTGTGAATCAGGCTCAAATTGGTCAAAGTCAGTCTCTGCAACATTAATACGCCCTACTTTTTCTGGTTCTATTGGTATGTTTGGGTGTGTGAAATTTCAAATATTTTCTCTTTAGGTGCTGTTTAGTTTAGTTCAGGAGTTCTTAAAAGTTTCCTATGCAAATCAACTTGGTAATAGCTTGAAGTTCTTGTTTGGTAGATAGTTTCATAAAATTTCTCCTATTTACATAGCATTTTGCCATTAGGTCATAGAAAGCGAGCCCTTGTCACTATTAGGAAAGAGATCTTGGACGTGATCTTCCATTATTAGCCGGTTAAATAGCAAAAGAGCAACCCAAAGCAGACCAAAATATCCTCTGAAGCTCGAAGACAGATGCGAAGATATTAGTATGGTCAGCAGCGCCGGTGAGTAGATAGAGTGCATAAGCTTATCTTCCTTATGTGGGTTGAAGAGCAAATCTGCACACGGCAACTGGAAGAAGTGACATTGCATGTTAGTTATGAACAAACTCTTGCTTTGTGTGGTTGAGACTTGAGAGTACCCAAACATAAGCATTGTTGAACACTAAGGCTCTGTTTGATTACTGTTCTTAAAAACAGTTTTTTAGTTTTCAGAATAAAAAAATTCGTTTGGTAAGACCTGTTTTGTAAAAAATGTTTTAAAAAATATAACTGTTTTTTTTTTGTTTTTTAGAATCAAATTTAAAGAACATGTCTGAATTATTTTTATTTTCTGTTTTGGTTTTTAACTTTCAAAAAAAGAAAATAATATAGAAAATAACTGTTTCCATAACTATTTTACAAAACAGTTTTAAGAACAAAAAAAATCAGAACACAATCAAACAGGCCCTTAGTAGCTTTTATTTGGTTTGCTTTCCAGAAATATCTGCTTGACCCTTCCCCTCTTTGTTTATGTTGATTTGACAAAATGCATGGAGGAAGGAACCAACTTGTCGGACCCGAACTTCACATTTGTCTCTTGCTATTTCGTAGATCCTGCATCCTTTCCGTATCTAGTTGCACAGCGGAGTGTCGTCAGATCAGAACCATCACTGACCGTATCCAGTTGCTATCCACCGTTTGTGGTCAAGTCCGCTCGGATAAGTTTTCCTTAGAAATACATCATATGAGTTGTATTTATTTTGTGTAGATACCTAAACTAAAAGCATATTGTGGATGACGAAAATCTTCGTTGCAGGACAAATGGCATACGCTCGCCACTTCTATTCATAATAAGATATTAATACTGGGGTTAAATTTATAATTTTATATTATTTACCCATCAATATTTTATCCTAAACCAAACATAGATTTCAGAAAGTTTCATAAATTTTTCTGGTAAAATCTCGCCCAACCAAACTATTTTTTTTAAATTTTCTTATTTAATTCACTTTTCCTATTAATCCCTAATAATTATATTTTCCCAATGAATTAAAATAAAGCCCTCAACCAAACACCACCTGGTGCATGACCAAGATGAAAGGTTTTCGTTTATCATTTATGTTCGTTTTGTTTCCTTAGCTAAGCCTATACTCAACCAGAGCGGTGCACTATTCCCTTTGAATGAAGAGTTCTTGTAATAAAAGCAGTCTTTGAGTTTTTTTTCTTTTCTTTTTAGCCTTAAAGCGCTAATGGGTGCCCCTTTTTTTTATCAGATTTTATTTTGTAAGTAGTCAAGCAAAGTTTTATCAAGCCCGTGATTTTTTAAATTAAAATTAATGCATCAATGACGAATTAATAATCATGTTGAAATTAACTAATTATGAAATATGCAAAGTAAATTACCAGAAATGAGTGAATTAATTACTTAATTATTAATTTAAATAAAATAGGAGTGGCTTGCTACGTACTGCACATGGCAGTAATGCCCGCGCATTAGTTATATCATGCTACGTGTCATAACTATACCACACCAAATAAATATATTAAAATTACCCTAAATGGCAAAAAAATTCCCCCAATCTTATTCTAAAACGGTCAATCGGTCACTAGATATCAGATAACAAAATTAGAGTTGCATTAATTTTTTTTTTTTTTTTTTTGTGTATCCTGAAGTTATTCATTAATATTTTAGAGCGACGGAAATACTTGTTTACAATTTATTAAACCTAGAATTTATTGTCTCTGTGGGCTAAAACAGTTGTTTAGAGTTTAGACTTTAGATTTGATTATATATTTCTTTTTCGGTAAAATAATAAATAATAGAGCCTGCGTTTTATTATTACTTTTTTGGTTGTGATCTGGGGTGGGGTTCCATTTGGAGAGAGAGAGAGAGCGCACAATAGCATGTGGTAAGTATAAAGAAAGAAATAGAGAGGATAGTAGTATTCAAAAAAGAGAAACAAATTTATGATTTTGACTGCAATGAAGAAGACGAGCACTTCAGTTTCAGAGACAATTAATGGCGTTGCTGAGCCTCAACCACCTTCAGCTGCGCCTTGTGTTGAGTTGCTGAGAGGGAAAGGGGTGGAGGAGGAAGAGGAAACCCTTTTGCCTCAAGCTCAAGAGGGTCCGAAGCTTGATGATGGCTTCTATGAAATCGAAACCATACGCCGTAAGAGGGTCCGCAAGGTAATTAATTACCTATAAACGAAACGAACTAGTATTTATTTATTTATTTATTTCCTTTTCTTTCTTCTGAGGTGAATGGTGAATGTTGAATGTTGCAAATGTAAATGCAAATGCAGGGTCAGCTCCAATACCTTATCAAATGGTGAGTGCTCGTGTTCCTTCGTCTCTTGTTATTCTTTTACTACATTCCATTCTCTCTTGACTCTTGTTGAGGCCTCAACGGCATTTCATTTCAATAGGCGTGGATGGCCCGAGACTGCCAACACTTGGGAGCCTCTTGATAATCTACAATCAGTTCCTGATGTCATTGATTCTTTTGAGGACAGGTTTTCCCCTTCTTTTTCTTCTCTGTATTCCAATTTCTTTCCTATCTATCTATCATATCATATCATAACAATAGTCATAAAAATAACAACTAAATTAATAAGCATATGCAAAACCCTCCCTCTTGATTTCTTCATGCTTTTGAAGCCTCAAATCAGGAAAACATCGCAAGCGCAAACGCAAGCATGTGGCTCATCACACCCAACTTAACAAGAGGCACCAACGTTCTACCACTTCTTACAGCCTCAGACATTTTCCAACTAGTACAATTGACAACCATCCACAGTCTGCACCTCCCAATGATCTTCCTGCCCATCCTCAGACTGTCATCTTTGCTGATGATGAAGGAGAAACTAATGGTGATCCCAAACAAGCTATTGTAAATGGCTTTGCTAATACTTCAAAACAATCCGTTGTGAGGAATGAGGAAAATGATTATGATCCAAAGCTTAGTGAACTTAAAGCAACAACAAACAATGGGGTTGATGCAGATAAGCTTGCAATACATTTCCAACAAGCTAAGGTTTCAACAGGCAACGCTCACATGGATGGTCAATCCAAGGGGGATTGTGTGGAACCGGTTCAGGATGGGCGCTGCAGAGGAGCGAAAAGGAGAAAATCTGGTTCTGTGAAGAGGTTCAAGAAAGAGACATTTGCATGTGATCCTGCTGATACTCAGAAGGCAATCAGCATGTCTGTTGGTACTGTTGAACCGGGCTGGACAGGAATTGGTGGTTATATGGGGAATAATAGTCATAAGAAGACGGGCGATGCTAAAACTCCTTGCAATATTGTCAAGATTATTAAGCCAATAGGCTATTCAGCTTCTTTATCTAGCAACATACAGGATGTTTTAGTGACCTTTATGGCTATGAGGTTAGTCACTCAACTGACAACTCCAAATTTTATTGTTACGCACACCTTTGACAAAAAAAAATTTAGTAATTGCTTTAGCTTTCTTTATGAGTATGTTTGCTTAATTAAATTTATTTTTACCCAGATTCAGCTTTAAGGGTTTTTTTTTTTTTTTTTGTTTAGTTGGTCAGTTTAGAAACGGGAATAATATTGTCCTTATTGGATGCATATTTCCAATCAATAATAAGCATTGGTTCATGAACTCAGAGTAAAGAAAGACCTTAAACATTTACAAGCGAATTGAATTAGCAGAATTTTCAAAGTACTGAAGTTCAGTCATGCTCAAAATTTACTGTACATTGTTGAAGGGTTCAATCCCGTATATCAAAAGTTCAGAACTTTGTAGGACTTGATCCTCTCTGGGTTATTCCTTTAGTACTACAAGGATTAGGTTAATGGTTAATCAGTTGGCTATTTATACTTTAAAAAATAATTTAGTAATCTATTTAAACGTAGAGCATAAGTTATAGAGGGAATATTGTTAATCAAGCTTGATAGTATTTCCAGTTTAGCTTTTTTATTTTATTTTAATAAGATTGTTCACTTTTGATTGTTAAATGATGATTGATAAATTAGTTAAAGTTTCACAATCTAAGGTGTAACAGAAATCACTTTAGAATTGTATGCCAAATATTGAAGCATTCAGTGTCAAAAGGGGCACACTTGTATTAAAAGACATTTTAAGCCACTGTATTATATAAGGAATCTCTTTTGCAGTCACCTCATCCATCTATTAAGACTGTTTGGTGTAGTAAGAACATATTTGAGTCAAGGACTAGGTTGTCAGTAGCTGCCCGTAGCGCCGCTAAACCGCTACCGTAGTGACGGTCGGCCGCTACAAACCGCGACGCTACGCGACATTGGCCGTAGCGGAAGGTAGCAGCGTGGCGTAGCAGCAATACCACTACCCGCTACACCGCTACACCACTCCCATGTTGGAATTTGACGGAGAATCTGGAGATGATGATGATTTTCTTTATTAGTTCACTTCTTGTACTTGACTATTTGACAATTTTATTGTTCATTTGTGTTTAATTTTGGATCCTTCCTTTATGTTCCTTGTATTTGACATTGATTGTGGAATTATGTGTTTGATTTTGTGTGACTGTTTGAGCATTAATACTAAAAGCGGTATTGCCTCGTTTCTTGACTGTTAGTATAATTTATGTGGAATTAATACTTCACCGTAGCGGTAATACCGCTACCCGCTACACCGCTATACCATTTTCGGGGTCAGCCGCTACCGGCCGCTAACTGCTATTGACAACTATGGTCAAGGAGAAGATATCAAAAGCTGTTGTTATTGTCCTTAGAAATTGATTCTTTGACAAAATTGTTAAGTAAATGTTAAATGCTATTTTAATGGGTTTAAATTTGTTAGTTATGGATAGTTTATGAGTCATGGGATTAACATTTATTTTAAGAGTTTTGAAAGGTTAAGAGTCAGTCGTTATTTTTGTTATGAAGTTAAAGTGTTATGTTTATTAGGGGTATAATGGCTGATGTTATGAGTAGTTAATCAGTGATGTTATGAGGGTGTTATGAGACTCTTGATTAGCTTTGTAATGAGTCTTTTCATTGATACTTTCAGTCTTTTGTGTTGCCTATTAATAGGCTTTGATGTAATGAAGAATATAGAGAAGTATTTAGTAAAATATTTCACAGAAGATTGTTCTCTTTCTCCACCAGTCCTCACGACATTGTTGAATAGTTGTTTTATTTGTTGGTTCTGTATTTGAGCGATCCTACAAAAATTGTGCTGGTGTGTGCTCATTGGATGATTATTGCACGATTTTTCCGTAAACCAACAGATTATGTCAATTGATTTTAACTAATTTCTTGTAATTTCACATTACCCATGTCAGCACTCATCAATGATGGTATGATTTAATAATTTGTCCTTCAGTATGCAAGATGGTTTAATCATCTTGATTATTAAGCAATTTGTATTCTGTAAGTTTTTGTTTGAATGGAAGGGGAGTCTTGGCACTACGGTTGGTATTGTTGCCATATGACCTGAAAATCGCAGGTTTGAATCGTGTAATTAGCTTCTTGCAAATGTAAGGTTAGGCTGCTGACTATAGACCTATAGAACGGGTATGACCATTCCCTGGGCTCAGCTCATAGAGGGAGCTTTATAGCATGGGGTTGCCCTTTTTATGTTTCTGTTTGAATGCATGAAAATGTCTAGTTATTAAATCAATTTTAACACATAACTTTTTATTTATTGTTATCTTTTGGAGAGAGAAAATTTGATCAATTTTCTGTTAACAAATTAGACCAGTCACTAATATTTGCATGATCATTTACTTCTATTGTAGATTTTAGTTGATAAACATTTATTTTCATTATAAATGTAGAATGGAATTTTAAATGTACCTTGAAATTTATTGAGATTGAAACTTCATTTTATAGTGAGGTGTTTTTTTATTTTTTATTTTTGGTTAATAGAAGGAAATGATGTTGATAAAAAAGAAGGGGAAGAAAAATGCAATTAAGAGGATGAGATTTCCTGAACTCCTTTGTAAGGAAAAAATAATACAGTAGAAAGAAAAACTTTTAAGACTACTAAAAATCCCCAAAATTTAAACACTAGTGCCTTTCAGTTTTGTGATTCATTTGCTAGAGGATAGCTCTAATATAAATTAAATTTAGATAAAGATTCATGATTGGTTTTATCTCTCTAAAATGCCCCTTCACACGAGAGTCCTATGGGCTTAACAAGTCCACCCTAGTGACCCTACCTTATGTTGAAAATTTACAATTATTTATTTATTTATTAGAACAGTGAAAATGAAAATGATCAAACTCCTACTAGCTTATGCTTCTAGATAAAGATTCATTATTGGATTTATATCTCTAACGAGTATAAGTCACGCCCCATGTAGCTAACTCTAACGGAATAAGTCACACCTCATGTAGCTAAAAACCCTACAAGTAGTAGAATTACAATGCAGTTGTCCACTAAATTAGCAAGTAAAGTGGTTTTGACTTTTGACTTGTGTTACTTAATTTTGTGGGAGCTTAGGAATTCATTTTCTATTGTAATTTTGATGCCAAATTTGTATCTTTTCCACCTCTTCTATAAAAATTGGGGTGAACAGGATTACTTTTAGTAATCATATAGCATGCTTCCTTATATAAATGCTAATATGATTAACTTTACAGGTCCGATGGAACAGAGGTGATGGTGGATAACAGATATCTCAAGGCATACAATCCACTTCTGGTAATCCGATAACTCTTAGCAATTGATTATTTCTTTGTTAATTTTGCATGGCTTCACAGACCTCTGAAAATGTTTGTCTTTTTTCACCTGAACCTAATGATTTTCTTAATTTTCCAGCTGATCAATTTCTATGAGCAGCGTCTCTTGTACCGTCCTACACTGTGACTTAACAGATTATTGAAGGAGCTTCCTTTAGGCCTAGGTATTCCTGAGTTTGCTGTTAGGGATATACGGTGAAATTTTAAATGAAATGCATTGTTGGTTAGTGTATGACTATATAACCATTAAACCAATTGTTTTAATTCCTACATGACTATGAATTTCAAATATCTGGAGACCTCTTGAATCTAGTGACTCTAGATTCCACTCTATCCCCTTCACATATGAACACTGGAGGTGTGGAATTGCCTAGATGACAGCTGATGCATCTTTGGTCATGCATTGATTTGTGTTTATTTATATTCGCCTAATTTTGATAAAGGGCCAGTTTGTCTCAGCGATAAGCTTACTTGCCGTGGTGTGTCAGGTCGCGGGTTCGAATCGGTCTCTCTGCAAAAGCAGGGGAAAGACTGTCTAGAGTATTCCCTTCCCCAGACACTCACGAAGTGGGTATTTAAACTGGGTCGGCCCTTTATATTCACCTAATTTTGTGAACGCGTCGATCTCATATTTGGATCTTCTCGTGTTCTTACTTTGACGTCAATATCATGTTCAGGGTTCACTATTAGAGAAACCATTAGATTTACATTTGCAATTTTTTTTATTTTTTTATTTTGGATATTGTCATCTTAGTAAGTCAGGTAAGAAAGGAACCTGAGAGGGTGCAAGTCCCTTATCTTTCTCTCTGGATAAAAACCTCCAAGGTCTAACTGTATTTCGCAGCCCTACTTATGCAAAAACATAGTGGCAAGAATAACAGCTATTAGTCATGTCCCCTGCCCTAGTAAAGCGTAGACATACAAATATTTCTATTTAGAAGCATTAAATAGGTGGGGTTTTCTTAATATTGGTGATTATCTATAAAGAGATAGATGTAAAATTTATACGAGAAAAAGTCATGTGAAAATAATTTGCACATAATATGAATTTTATTTCTCAGTAAATGGATAATCTTTTGTTAAAATTTTGCTCATATAGTACAACGCGTAAATTGAGCCGCGCTTTTAAAAGCATTAAACAAATGGGGTTTTATTAACATTTATTTGTGAAAAAAGAAATAAACACAAAATTTATATGAGAATTCATTCTCAGAGGTAGGATCCTATCAATATTTGTAAATATCTGCAAAGAAATATAGATGTCATCTACGCATGAAAAGTATGATGCACTTGAGAGTTGAGAGGATTCACTTATGTTTATTAGTAAATTGATATTCTCATGTTGAAATTTCACATGACATTGTTGTGTGTATATAAATTGAGTCTCTCCTTACAAGCATTAAACAGATGGGATTCTATTAACATTTGTAAATATTTATGAAAAGATAGATAGATATAAATTTCACTTGACAAGGATCATGTATTAATTGTGTTTATTTCTCTCCTTATAATTTGTGAATATCTAAGGAGAGAGAGAGAAAAAAAATACTGTAAAATTTACACAAGATAATTTACTTGATATTGTTATGTGCGAGTTTTGTGTCTATATCCTGCTTATAAGCATTAAGTAGCTGGAATTCTATCGATATTTATTATCTAGAGCAAAATTTGGTATTTTATCTAAGTTTTGTATTTTTTGTTTTTTGTAAATGATATTTTTTGGTTTTCAGTTTGAATAAAATAAGGTAAAAGCCCAAAAGACTCAGTAGCTAAAAATTGGCAACAAATCCGTTAAGTTCTGTAGAGATGCAATGGTCATGAATCTAGTTGATATTTTGGCTCTGTTTGATTGGTGTTCTTAAAAATAGTTTTTTAATTTTCAGAAAAAAAAAAATAAAAAAACTCATTTGGTAAGATCGATTTTGTAAAAAATATTTTGAAAATTATAACTGTTTTTTTTTTTTATTTTTAGAATCAAATTTAGAGAACATGTCTGAGTTGTTTTTATTTTCTGTTTTGGTTTTTAACTTTCAAAAAGAAAAAAATATAGAAAATAACTATTTCCATAACTATTTTACAAAACAGTTTTAAGAATAAAAAAAACCAAAACACAATCAAACATGCCATTTCTTTTTGTTTCTTACGAGTTGGACTTGACCTAATAATGATTACGTTAGGATTGAGCCAGTATGATATTCATATATTATATATTACTAAGAGCATTTTGGCCATTTTTTTAAGTTAAAAATTACTTTTAATTTAAAGTTAAAAAAAAATTTAAAAATAAAATTATAAGTTGTTCGATAATTATATACAATTTTTAACTTCAAATTACTTAAAAATTATTCATTTTAAAAAAATAAATTTTTTTAAAAAAACTGATACAACTTAAAAAAAATCTTCCTAAAAGTTTTTAACTTTTGATTTTTTTTTTCATTATAAAAAAAACTCTATTATAAGAATTTTTGTAAAAATCTATGGGAAAAATGTTTATACTTTTAATGACAAAACTTATATCCTTTCACTCTCACAAAGAGGTGAGACCCACACATTTATTTTTTTTGTCAACTTTCTCTCCTCCTTTATCTATCTCTTTCTCTCTCCTAAAATGACACAACTTTACATCATTTAAAATGATACACACTTTACCCAAAATCTATTTGACCCAACATTTACTTATAAAGAAAAAAGAAATGAAAAGAAAAACCTACCAAACAAGCACTAAATCTTAAAAATATAAAAAAGTATAAAGGCAAACTAAAGAATGATTTACAATATTTATTTCAAAGAAAAATTATTATCATATAATGTAAAATGTATATAAAGTTAAAAAATCGTATGATTATCTATAAAAAAATTATGGGTTTATCATCTATCATTTAACATGACCAGAAAAACTTTCCTACACTCACAACATTTTGTGGGACCCGCAGAAAAAAAAATAAAGAAAATTCTAACACGCAAAACAAATCTCTATAACATTACACAATCACTTTTCCTACAACGTAACTCTTATAAAACCCAAAAGTTATATGATTTATTTATAAAAAAGTTCTGAAATGACATGACATTAGGTTGGGTCAAAATGTGACCCAAACAGTCAAACTTAAACCAAGAAGTTGGCAGATATAATTACTTTCGGTCTGGGCCGGTTCTTGAACACCTATATCAGAAAAACCAAACAAAACTAACTCCAAATAAAGAAGGCATGGTAATGAAAGATGGAATGAGCCAGGTTATTCATACATTCCTCTAACAAAGTCAGTGCTAGAAAAGAATGAGCAAGTTTGCAATATCAAAACTCACGCTGCGTCTGTAAAGGATTTCTAAGTTCATTGATAAATTGAGTAAAACTGCACGACAAAATATTGGGCACAAAAAGTAAGCTAGGGACATACAATTAAAGGACAAGTAACAAGTTTACAAAAAAAAGAAAAAAAAAAAAAGACAAGTAACAAAGTCTGCAAATAATACAACTATTCTAGACTATATTTTCTTTTCACTATCATGTGAAACCCTGAATTTCAGGAGCAGGAAACCTCAAATTCTTTTAGATCCCGCTTCTTCTTTTGTTTAATGTCTTGATAGGCTAGGTCCCGCTGCAAAGTCTGTTATTCTTATAGTTTTGTCACCAAATATATTGACATTTCCACTATCAATAACCGCCATGGGATTCACTAATAGGTAGTAACGGCAACCACGTTCGATTAATCAGTAGTACATAAAACCCATGGATCCATATGAAGCAAATTAGAAGTCTAAAGTTCCACATTGTTTGCTCTCGATGCTCTTTCCTCCCTGCCTTTCAATTCCGTCCTTACAACCACTACTGCCCCTCCGCCCAATTCCCAATTTAGGCAAACCTCGATTCAATCCGTCAAGCAGAACACAAGCTTTACACCATTTCTGCACATGAAATAGATACTGTATCTGAGCTGTTCTAGATCAGACGCCAAGTGTGAAATCAAAGCAAGACAAAGACCAAACGAGACCTTCAGAAAGGCTACAAATGCCCTATTAGAAAACTAATCATGACAGGCCAAAGAAAAAAAAATGGAAAAAAAGAAAAAACTAATCTTCAAGGTAAATTGTGCACGATTCAGTTGATAGGAGTCAGAATACAAAAGTCAAAACTGAATTTAGCAATAAAAATAATAACTTCATGTCCATAAGGCACAAAAGGAGGTCAATGCAGAAAAATAAGTACAATTTGGTTATGATGTAAAAAGAGGCCGTCAGATAACCCCACAGACCTGCAAACTGCAATAATAAACTTTTATTTTGGGAAGGAATTTTAGAAAAGAAAAAAAAAATCATTTTGGAAACAATACAGGTAGAAAACAATGTTCAGCTAATGGTTAATTTATTGACCGTATATTAACTGAATCAATCACTTACCTTGCCACCCAAGTCAGTTAGGGCTTAATTACAGTGGCATTTAAAGTAACATGAACTTGCACGAACAAAACCTCTAATGCTGATTGAAATGTACCATTGTATATATAAAAGTTTACATCAAGTTTGCATACCCATGGTTCATATTCATACCTGACTAGAAATATAACCACACCGTTCACATGTTCCCTGCTCTGGCATTTTCGTAGTAGTGGAAATCCTGAAATTCTCCCCTGATTTGATGATGTCAAGAATGGCCCTGGGTCTGCATTTCAAGATAAGGGCCATCGAAATTTCAGTTCAGGAATTTGAGGCATATTGTGAATAACTAAAAGATTGAAGCAAAGCTACTCGGATGCTCACCTGATTCTTTCCAAATCCTTGATGAACTCACGAGCAAATCCGCGATAAGCATTTGGAGAATAAATGCCTGCAATTCTCAAGGGAATATTATAATTGGAAGTTGGATGGACCAAAAAAAAAAAAAAATTATACAAATATAAATAAATTATAGAAAGATAAAGATTACATTCAGTGGAAAAGTAGTCGAGCCTCTTGAAATATGCATACGTAATCTAGATGTCAAGGATTTGCAAGTAAGAAGATCCAATAGCAACAAAACAAAGAATAAGGAAAAATGATTTAATGAATAAGGATATATGACAATCTCCTTCTCGTATGTATACTTAAAAGGTTTGCATCTGGGGATGGGGCCATCTTCACCGGTGGTTATTGAAGTGCATCGACTCAATCTTATATATAAAAAGTAGAATTGTTCAATTAGTTGAGAAAGTGAACGAATGGAAAATCAAAGTAGTAAGTTAGTCGTGAATGAATAGAACAGAACAGAATACCTAGCAATATCTCCTCTTAATATGTTGAGGAGAACGGTCTCAGCAATATCATCAGCATTGTGACCAGTAACGAGTTTATCTACTTTCAAGAAAGCAGCACCTCGATCAAGGGCCTATCCTACATACATGGATCACAAACTATTAAATGAATGAATGAATATGTTAGGTTGCAACAATCTGAGGTCACACCTGGCGACGGAAGACACCACAGAAGGTGCAATTGTTTTTGGTACCAATGAGGTTGACGATTTGATCCATAGTCCAACCGTACAAGTCCTTATAAGAGACGACTTTGAGAGGCAAATCATACTGAATTTGGTTTCTATGAACAGTTTGAAGGGAATCGTCACGGTAGCCGGTGATGCCCTCATCAACGGACAAGAGGAATAGATGGAGACCGTAATTGTGGACGCGGTTCAGTTTGGATAAGACATGAGCAAGAACAGTGGAATCTTTACCACCAGAAGCACCGATTGCGATACGTTCGCCGCTCCTAAAAAGTTGTTCGCCAACAATGAGTTGATGAATCTCATCCTCGAATACATCGTAGAAGCAATCCTTGCATAACTGTTGGAGAGTTTTAGGTCTTTTAAGAGAAGCTCTTCGTTCATTGCATAAACAGCACAATCGCCCCTTGCTTCTTGTCTTCTCCTCCCCTTCCATACTTCTACTTCTAGTTCTAGGGCACCACCGATTCAAATCCAATTCTTTTTCATTTTTATTATACAAGCTACAGTATCTCGTACATTTCATTCAACTCATCTTTTTTAATTTAAATAAAATATTCTAAAATTATAATCGAAATATGAATAATTAATTTTGTAAAAAAAAAAATTTACAGAATCAAGTCATTATTATTAAAAAAATACACCCTAATTTAATATATGTAGTGATGAATATTAATTATTAAAAAATTCTTATAAAATCAAGTGGGTAAAACTAGCTAATGTACGCGTGAAGCCAGAATAGGAAACAACATAAACACGTGTGAAATCTAATTTCACTCAAGGTTTGGCTAAGTGCCCAAGAGGGGAAGACAAGAAATAAGTGCCCAAGGTTTGGCTAAGGCATTGTTGGCAAGCCAATCAACACAAATATTCCTTTCCCTATCAGCAAAGATGAGTTTTATCTTATAATTCTTGTCAAGCCACGCTCCTATCCTAATTATTAAGGGCAGTTTTCGAGCTTCATTACCTAAGGAGTTAAGCAAGTTAATAGCTTGAGAAGAGTCATTCTCAACTATCACTTTAGTTATGCCAAAATATCAAGCATACTCTAAATCATGAAGAATAACCCAGAGTTCAGCTTTAAGGGAGGAGCAAAATTCAAGAAAAGATTGAAAACCACCAATCCAATTACCATTATGATTAGGAATGAGGCTACCACAAGCAGCTTTAGTTTTAGAAACAACACCATCAACATTCAACTTCATCCAGTAATGAGTAGGCCAAACCCATCAGGAGGGAGAGTACTTTCTGTTTGGATCACAAGTACCTTCATCCACTCAAACCTTTTAATTTTACTAATGCATCACAAGTTTAAATCAACTTGAAATTTTTTAAAAAAATGAGAAAGAACAGAAACAGGTAATTACTTTTAAGTATCATAATCACTTTTACTTGCACAATTATGAAATGTTGGGTTTGGATGAAATTTTTTTCTTCATAAAAAAAAAATATTATTAAAAAAAACACTTGTTTTATTTACTTTTCAGAAGATTTCTTTTAAAAAAAATAAAAATAAAAAGCTCATTCCAATCATCCCAGTAACATGATACAAGATATATCAATTATATTTACAATTTTAACAAATCTTTAGCAAATAAATGTAATTTGTTTTTGCCAGGGAAGATGCCTCAATTTATATAAAACGTATTCCCAAGAAAATACAGATTTTCGCTGATCGGGTAAGATACTGAATTCATAATCGAAGGGAACAGTATAACTCGGTCAATCCAATGGGGTTGAGAAGGGCAAGAGTAGTATACAATTACAGAAACTAGGAACTGAGGGGCTAACAGGAGGGGGGCACAACAGTTACAGATAAATTAATCAAAGCCAATACGAAGTTGAAAGAGATGCTAATTCTTTGGAATGTTCTTGCCGACAATCTTGGCTGGAGTTATCCGCAGAAGATTCCCAGGCTTACCAGGGACAGCACCTTTGATCATTACCACATTAAGATCCTTATCAATTTTCACAATCTTAAGCTTTCTTATCTTCCTCTTCTTTCCTCCCATCCTACCAGGCATCTTCTTTCCCTTGTATACATGGCCAGGTGTAGTTCCAGCACCAATTGATCCTAGTTGTCTATGACTCTTAGAACCATGGCTCATTGGACCCCTTTTGAACCCATGTCGCTTGATTCCACCTGTGTGAATATGTTTACAAGTAATAAATCAACGGCCACACATAGTTAACTGTTGAAGGCTATTGTCAAGTCAACTCATTCACATTAGCTGCATGTCACCAAAATCTAAAATCTTACTAGCAGGAAATTAGAGTTTAATCTAGAAAATCACGGCATATTTGAATTTAAAGAACATATTTCAATTGTTTCTGTTTTGACTTTAACTTAAAAAAAAAAAAAAAACACATAAAACAATTATTTCATTAATTACTCTAAGAAACAGTTTTTTCATTTTTTTTTCATAAAAAAAGAAGCAGCAAAGCAAAACACAATCACACAGCCCCAAATTTTACACATTGGAGGCCCCCAATAACTAAGGTTATGATATGATTCCAGTCTTCTATGCTTAAGGTTGATATAAAAAATCAAGGGAAGTGACCATCTACAGCTTAGACGAGTGCGGAAGATAGATATATTTAATTTGGGGATTCAATAGAAATAAAGTAATGCTTTGAGAAATAGTGAATTCTTCTTGTACACCAAATTTTCAGAATTAAATAAAGCATGACAGACATTATTCATACTCGTGACTAGCAAATGACATAATTATGAGCAAAGGGTGAGATATCAAATTATATTATTAAATACAATAAAAGAAGATAGGTTTTTTTTTTTTTTTTTTTTGGAAACAGAGGAATGAAGATAGGTTTTTCAATAACAATGTGAGCTATAAAATAGACAACACAACTTGCACCATTGTAAGATAAGAGCTAAGGAAAATTGATGATTTTATTCACAGGCAACAGCAAAAGTAGAAGAACAAGAATAATATTTCAATAAAGTAAGAAAAATATAAAAAGAATTAAACAGTGCGAAAAGCAAATACCAGTACAGTAATATTAGAAGAAGTTGAAAAGAGAGAGAGAGAGAGAGAACCTTGGAAACCCTTGCCAATGGTGGTACCGGAGACATCAACGAGATCACCCTCGTTGAAGATTTCATCAAAAAGAAGACGTTGGTTAGGGTCGAAGCCATCGATGGATTGAAGACGAAACTCCTGAAGATGGCGCATGGGAATGGCCCCAACCTTTTGGAGATGACCCATTTCGGGTTTGGTTAATTTGCGGTCTCTGAGCCTTCGGTAACCAACCTGCACCGCATTGTACCCATCCGTAGCTTCAGACTTTATCTGAGTGACAATGTTGCCCTCTTTGAAACCAACCACCGTGACCGGAACAACCACTCCATTTTCTTCAAAATAGCTCATCATTCCCAACTTGGTGCCCATCACTCCAATACCTGCTTCCATGCTCATAACCACCACCAAACCTTTCCCTTTTCCTTTTCTTCCTCCTCCTTGCAATTTCAGAAATGGGTTTGGGTTCGGGTTCTTCATTTGCCATGGCACAACCGTTGATGAAATTGAACATGGCACGCGAGAAATTGAAAATGAAACTGATGCCGAATAATAAGAACGGGAGACTGGTGAAGAAATGGATAAGATTGACATGACTGACGACTATCTGTTATCTCACAGAAGGAAAATCGAAGCCATGGACTGACAGACACAGCAAAGCTATAAATTATGAACTCTTATCCAATGGATAGAACTTGCTTTACCATCTACTCGGCCCGACCCGATTCTATTTGTGGGCCTTTCATGTGGATCACCATTTATACCATTTTCCACTGCCTAAATTTGGTTAATAACCACGATTGTGATTTTTCTTAAATAAAAAAAAAAATCGAAACTTCATCCTCTGTATATCTATCATTTTAGAACATTAGGTTTGAAATGAAAAATTTCTTTATATTTTAGTTGTGTCAAAAAAATTTACTCAATTTTTATTGGATTTAAGGTGCGTTTTATCTAATTTTATTTTTTGAATTAACATTCTTACGCTTACTGTTTATGCCACTTAACATATTCTAAGTAAGAAAAATAAAATAAATTATTAACCTAAAAATTTAGTTAATCTTTAATGCGTGCAAACATTTTGAGTTAAATCAAAATAATATGAATCAATTAAACCATTTCGAATTTTAAGTGTTCCAAATACAATCAAACTGATATAAATTTGAACTTTTTTTGCTAGAAATTTAATTCGTTCGTTTTGTTTCCAAGGACAACCTTTACTGGTGCCTAAATTTAACTATGAAGTTGTCATAAGGCATCAATCACCCATAGGCCATAGCGCCATAAGTTTGTTTTTTTCAGGTTGCTTTTACTACATCAGGACTGCTCAAGACAGTCACCCTTTTACATTGACTATTCTCTCAAGACTTTCGAAAGCTACCACTCTGGATCTAATGGTTTATACATATTCGTTCACATTACATTACATAAAGTTGCTTGATAGAAAACGTCCAATATGAGTTAACGACAAAAATGGGTGCGCAGCAAGATAGAAGAAACAGAACAAAACAGTAAAATTTTGTGGTAGCTCATATAAGCCAATGACAAAAATATGCCCTGAATTAACTGGGAGGAAAACAAATACCCGCTACGTATTCTCCAACTCATTGGTACAGTAAACAATTGGTGTGATTCTAAAGTAAAAAAGACCAGCCCAACTGATGTTATTCCTATTCCTTGTCTCAGCTGTGAGATCAACCCTTGCCAAAGTTACAAAATCAAATAAATGAGTAGACACAATTATTTCTCACTACTATGACGCTTGAAAGAAAATGTGTGAGAAATTATTTGCTTCTGCAACCTACTAGTTCCCAGTAAATTGAAAAGTTAGAAAATGGCTGGCTGCCAATGTAACAACTAAATTGTATTGCTCTGCAAATCAAATCAAAGCTTCAGCAATCATGTATTCACTGGAAACAAATCCCAGATACTTCCATGAACCATTCATCCTCAGATATCTGCAGGGTCGTTGATCTCCTGTAAAACAGCAAAAAGTGAGACTATCAGAACATTTTAGATCGTTAAAAGCTTAGAAGTTACTGTTAACAAAGACATTGAATAATTTGTGCTAATGTTCCTGTAATGTAATTGAACTTAAGTTCTCTGATATATTCCATCCACAAAAGTCTATGATGGATCCCCCAACACGGTCTAAGGAATATATTAGGAAGGGATTTAGGAGAATCAGGGGTAAAAAGGGAATAGAATGTGAGAAAGGAGAAGGAATGCTGGAACGGATAGGACAACGGCATTAAAGAGGAAGGAAATGGGCTGGAGATAAATATCCAGAAATTAAGGTGCGGGGAGAAGGGCGTAGGCACCTTGAATAGCCTACAGCACTATTTTCATTCCATGTTTTCCTTTTCCAGTTTGAGAAATCTATGTACTACATAACTTCTTTCTGATATCTCTTATTTTCAGTAAGAGCAAATTTTAGTAAATAATACAGTGATATTTTAGTTCTCATTATCAGTTTCTATCAGTCTAAGACAACTTTTGACCAATGGAGAGAAACAATTTCTAATTGGGACAAGAAAATATTTGAAGATAGTTGCAGAATCAGTATCTTTGTGGTATTCAATAATTAGACGATTTGAAAAGCTAGATAGATGTGAGCAACGAAGTTAATCACAATGAGCTAATTCCATGGCTGTCCGTTCCAAATCTATTTTTGTTTTAAAGAATATTAATTAATGGAGGTTTTCAATGCCGCCTGTACATGAAGTGATTTCCTCTAATGCCAGGAAGTTCTAATGTGAATGTTGAGGGTGCTGTAGTTGCCGATTCAAAGAAAGCTAATTCAAGATTCATATGCCAAGGCAGTTTGTGCTCTTGAACAACTGAGATCTAGAGCTGTAGCTCCTGAAAAAGGGTCCCGGCTATTTCTGTTGAATCAAAGATTCTCAAAAGAGAGGTTCTGAGGTAAATATATCAAGATTCTGGTTCCTGATTGGAGGATCATTCGAGTTCTACATGAGATACCAGGCAACCAAGGATTATGCAACCAAAAAAAGAGGGGGAAGTGGATATATTTTGAATGTCAGTCATCCTCCACCATCCATCTTTTAACCTTGCACAGTCTGATTATATAACTGAAAGGAGCTCCATCCTGTTATTTCTACTGACACACACCCATTTTTTGACCAGCAACTAGACAAGAAACCAAAGATACCCGTTACACCACTTCAAACAAAACACAAACTTTTCTTCCAACACACACCCCACCTAGGAAACACCACCCCTTTTGGGCCCATTTGTTTGCGCCTTTTCTAAGAAAAAAACACTTTAGGATAATTAGATAAATTTTTGAAAAAAAAGAAGATAAAACCAACAAAAAAAAGTTGTTGTTTTAGTGCTTTTTCATATGCTAAAAAGAGTAGCTTATGGAGAAAAAAGAAAAAGAAGCTATATCATACAAGCACATTTTTTTAAAAGCTTATCCAAAGACATGCGAAAAGGTGAAGTGTCGTGAGAAAGAAACTCAAAAGCCCATAAGGAAAATATTATTGTACCTTATTCTCAATTACCATCCCATCCGGAATTTCCAACTTCACGCCAGGTTTTGCAACAATAGTCACTTGCCCCTGATAAAGTGCGTGTACAAGATTAAACAGGTAAATGCAAGGAAATACAAGTCTCTGAAATAGTAGTTCATACAGACTCGCCCAATACAATCATGCATATTTTTTGGTCGATGATGTAAATTTAGTATCATGAACAACTTAAATTACTGGAAGTATATTGAATTTGAATGCTTACAATAAATTCTCTACTACCAGATGAGCTAATCTCAACCTTCAATTCCATATGAAAAGCTAAAACTTGCCAAGTTTAAATTAACAGAAAACTTAAAGAAAATTTGTGAGAAGAATTCAAGAACATTTTTTTCACGGAGTCTTTGTAAGGTACTGATTGTAGATATCCACTTTAGAATAAATATATGAGTTATCTTTTTTCTGGATTATCCAGATATTTTCCTTTCTCTGATGATCTAGAATAATGAGTTTTAGAAAAATAAAAACCAATCTTGGCCTTCACCTAACAACTTATGGTCCTTGACATGATATCAAAGTCTCTATATCCTAACAGCTTATGATGATCTAGAATATAGCCAGTGTATTGTCCATGCTTTGCTTCTCCAAGCCCAAAGGACTCTTGCAAGAGAGGATGTATTAGAGATACAAAACTAATATGAGGAGAGAAATAGAGAGAGATGAAGCATGCCAATTTGTTACCATTGCATCTTTCCAAAAGTAAAAAAAAAATAAAAAAAAAATTAGTAAAAATCAAACTTGTATCTCAGTAATTTCAATTACGAGTGTAGTCTGTACTCTGCATATAATTAAAGGGAATGTAAAGCAACTATTCAATATGCTGCATGACTAACATAAAAAGGAACATCTATTATACCTTTAAAGTAATATTAGTTCCAAACCACACATCACCTCTCACCATCAAACTATCCACCTCAATGATGCTTGGAATGGATCTGAAGCGACTTTGGAAGTCAGCAACCTGAGAATGAAACAGGATATACAATTCATAAGAAAGGGAATAACTAGGGAAGGGTAAGACAACAAATAAGTAAATCTTCACCTTTTCAAATTCAGCTCCCAAGTCTATAACAGGATTTAAAGGATTAGTTCTAGCTGGATTACGAGTTAAAACGCCTTCTTTACAAGTGTATAGATCTGACTGCAAGAATACATGATTGGTGAAAAGGAAAGTCAGTCACGTACACCAAAGTATGTTTTTCAGTAACAGAATTTACAAGTACATGAGGTAATTGTGACCTGTAGAATTAGCAAATCTGATGTTGCATCCAAGGGAAGAAAACGGGATTCTGGTACGGAGACACCGATCACATTATCAAAGAACTAGCATACAAACAAAGGAGATAATATATTAAAAACAGCAATCAGTAACTTCAAATCTAGCTGAAATGAGCTTATGTATCGTCTATGAAGCACCGACACTTCAAAAATCCTGACGTATCGTGTCCGACACTTCCCGACACTCCAATACTTGTTGTAAAGACTCAAAAAAGGTTCAAAAGTTACGTTGCATTGCATTTTGAGTTCCAATTATTAGATTCGTTAGATTACGATTACGATTTTATTGAGTTTAATTTAAAATTTTGGGATATCTTATGTTTTTTTTGCAAAATTGATAGGTATTATAAGTTTAGCTTTATTTTTTTGTTAAACTATTGAATACTAAATGTAATATACACTACATAAATTAAAAATATTATATAATATCAAAACGTGTCCTAACGTGTCGAAATTTAACATTTTTTAGAATTAACGTGTCGGAGTGTCGTGTCGTATCCCGTGTCCCGTGTCGGTGCAACATAGTGTATGGTGAACCTTTCAGGAAGATATATACAAGGAAAAAGAAGAGGAATGATCTTAAAGGGACAGATCCAGAGAATAAAGAGGAGGTGGACCCAAATGAACAAATACACACAACAAAGGCCCAAGGACAGAATGGGGAGAAGCAACAAATGGCATAGCAAGCAACAAATGGCATAGCAAGCAACAAATGGCATAACAGAATGTGGGTGGAATGAACGTGGGGTATGGCATGGTTTGGGTTGTTATAAGAGAGAGAAGGTAGGAAACTAGTATATAAGGGAAATTAGTATAGTGAGAAGGCAGGCAAAATTTGGATAATTAGGTGTAAGTTGAAAAAGAGGGACTGGGAAGTCCTCGAGTGGGAGTCAGGCTATGGTAGCCATATCAGTAGTGTCCATTTATTTCTGTTATTTTTCTCTTGTAATGTGTCTCCATTTGTTGGACAATTTTTAATATAATCAGTGTTAGTTTTTTCTCCAAATCAGTATCACTGTTTTATCTGTTTAATTTGCTGTGCGTAAATTGGTTTCACCAAGTAACCCCTTCAATTCATTCCCACATAAGCTAACAGTAGGGTAAAGATAGTTAGGGAACGGTACCTTTGAAACTGAAGGCTTCTTGTGCTCTAGAATATCAGTGTCAACAAGCCTCTTAACGGCTCTTAAACTTACCCACCTATACAGAGTACAACATATAAAATTTAGCACATTTGGTAAATTTCAGCAAGAGATTGAACAAAACTAGCATTTCACTCACATGTTTGTTGTATCGATGAGTTTGAAATTATCCTTCAACTTCAATAAATTAATCAGGAAAAATAAAACAAAATAGAAAAGATAAATTAGATTATGTTATAATATTCTTGTAAGTCTTGTCAGAAAGCCATTATAAAACTTCTAGAACTAGAGCATAAAATGAAACAGATAATAAAAATATATAAAAGTTGTAAAAATAAAAATAAGAATTACAACTTACATGTTTATTGTGATTTTGAGCAATCTCGTGAAGCTGCAAGGATCACAAAATATATAATGTTTAAACCGAAGCTGTTCAAGTTATATATGTCACAGTACCATTACAACAGGATACTAGCAACCAAATTACCCTATTACCTTATCAGAATTTGACAAGAATTAGTAGGTCCTAAGTACTGAACCTCAGGACTAGACCATTCGAGATAAGTGAAAAAGAGCTCACATCAAACAATCTAAAATGTATTTCACAATAGTATCCCCAATGATAAATGAAAATTTTAATTTCAATAAACTTCATTTAGTAGCGCAATGCTTTTCCAGTTTATATTTCTAATTTTCTGAATTCGAAAATTTACAATATATACTCGTATGTAGTGCCACAGGGTAAAACTAGCACAAATATTAATGACCTATTGATCTAGAATCAGACGGTTACAAGTCCTGACACAAATATTGAAGAGACTGAAGGGGGAAGGTAAGAGTGAAGTTAAAGAAAATATACCCTAAAATTTATTGGAGTTAAGATTAAATTAGGTGTAAGTGAATGGCTTGGTGTCACCTGGAAAAAAAGAGAGAAAATGAAACATGAAACTTGGAAACCTAAAATGGGAACTGGCAGTATTACGCGTCATAGATGAAAATATTTACATTACCTCCATGCAATATCCAATGTCATTAGTCATCAAATGATTTAGTATGTCTAAAAGATGCAGTCAAGGTTGACAAAAATCTAAATATTTGAATCTCAATGCTAGGTTATGAAGTAATGACTTCAAACAATATTATAACTAATGATCAAAACTATAAGGATACTTGAATCAATAACAGTAGCCACACTGTCTGAGTTCAACACAAGGATATACTCCTTACCCTGGAAAACAATATGAAAAAATTAGTCAAAAATGCACAAACAAATAGGAGCACTTCCCACACATAAACATATACAAAAGTGTTAGATTATAGCTTTGTGTTGTTACTGTTGTATAATTCAATTCAAGTGTTCTACAGCTCTTGCTTAGGGGTTTTGAAGGACAAAGGAAAAGAGCGGTCAACTGTATAAAAAGTCCATACCTGTGACAATAATAAATCAAGGGTTCCACCAGTTATTAGTGAACGGATCACATCAGCATTGTCAAATGGATACCTTCACATGTATAGAATTAGCAGGTTAATTAAATGATAAAGTACATACCATGTAAGCCAGTTTGAAAGTCATGGAGAACACGATTAAAAATTGAAATATAAAAGCTTTCAATTGTTTTATTCATTGATAATGATAATTTGACTGCTTGATATTGTCAATTTTATAGTTCAACTGCTAACTACTTAATATTTCAACAATCTTAAATTTACGGCAATTAAACTTATATTTTAATTTTTTTTTTATTTAAATTAAAGCATAAATCTCTTTTATTTGGGTTCATCGACTGCCTACTCCAAATAGTTTGGGATGTTGGTGTTGATATAAAGTATAAATCTCTAGGTACTTCAAGGTGCTGTGATAATAAGACTTTCTCAGTTCTTTATAAATACCAATACTTTTTGGCAATCCAATAAACAATAGTTACCTGTCATCTATAATGCCATATACTAGGAAGTCCATGTTAAAGGGATTAAAAATTTTAAAGAGTTGAATGTGAATATATCATATCATGGTTTCAAAATAAAGAAAATTTGAAGAGATATTTTTACATGCATTAATTTTTGCATGCCAAACCAAATTCAAATGTCAGTTAAAACATAATATGTAACTAGACCTCTTTCATAGGTTATAAGTACTTATGGATCAACTACATCTATTTTGCTCATTATAAAATAAAATTCTGGAAACAACCTAGTCTGTCCCACAATAATTCAAAAAAGATTAGGTAAACAGAGAATAGCTTCTTGACTATCTCTAAGCTTTGCCTCTGCATCTAAATTACTCAGTATAAAAAAATTCTGGAAACAACCTAGTCTGTCCCACAATAATTCAAAAAAGATTAAGTAAACAGAGAATAGCTTCTTGACTATCTCTAAGCTTTGCCTACAACAAAGGTAATACTAATCTCAATATTTTGAAAATGCCCAAAACAATAGCGAATAATAACTGAACTTTAGATCTCTTATTCTACAAGCATGCATATACACATCTAGAATCCTATTTAAGAGACAGATATTTGAAGGATGGCATACACTTCATCCATGCTGTATTGTCCACCCAATAACTTCAACTCTGGACATTCAACCTATATAGATTATGATGAACTAATCATGAGAAATCACAAATCAACATCAATTCATTGAAAATATGAAACAAATGCAAACCTGCTTAAAAGTGTGCACATCAATGCCTGATTTCGAATACTTTTCCAAAACCTATGTAACATGAAGCTGAAGATTTCAATAATAGTTGAGATCAAACAATCCAATATGGAAATTGAAATGTCAAATCACCTTTTGAGTATTATCATGAGTGTCATCTTTGTTAAAAAGAAGCAATGGAACCTTGCACCCATACTTGGAGTTGAGGATCTACAAACAGTCAATGGCAATTATATAATAAGGTAAAATAAGAGTTGCAGATACTATATGAGGTATGTTCACAATCTGGATCATTCATAAAAAACTGTAGTGGGACCCAAGGAATAAACCAAAGCCTTGCAGAGGAGTCTGTAAGCAGTATGGTAATATAAGTATGTATGAGTACCATAACTCGTATGTTAAGTATAAATGTCTCACCTCAATCTGGTTTATGATCAAGTCCAGAAATGTCAGCCCATCGCAAATATCAATGGCAGATCTACATGAGATACGAAAAGTCTCATCAGTCTAAATCCATTGTGAGTTTTGAATAATCCGTGGAAGGGGAGCATGAGCATGAGTAAACAAGTGCATGAAAATGACTTCAAACACTTGATGCATATATGTATAAAGTGCTATAATGTTTTACAAGCCTTTCTAATATATTGATTATTGATAAAAGAGAAAGAAGAAGCTAGAAAACAGCAGCAGCACAAACAGAAGGAAATTATAGATGTGCTTTCAACTAGGAAATTATATATAAAAATATATTGCTCAAATGAAGCCAACATTTTATGCAAAAATAACTGAAGCATGAGTATTGCAATTTGAGGAGTTGGATGAATGCTTACTTGGGACCTTCGAAACCCATATTTCTTCCTGGGGTACCATTGAACTTCAAAACAACAAGCTTATCCAAAAGCTTCTTAGTTTCTTCTATATCTGCTTTCGATGTGAAAGTTGCTCAGCTATACTATGTAAAAAGCAATAATCAAAATGGCAGAGAAAACAGAAGGCAAATAAGTTATCCAATGATCGTTTACCTATAGGTAAGGGCGCTAAATTAGCATAGGGGAGAACAGTTACGTTCAACTTGGCCAAATCAACTTTGCCCATACTTTCTTCAGTTTGTGGAGCTTCTTCTCTTTAAAGGTTAATGGCATACCAAATAATCAATTTAACCGAAAATAAAATCAAATCAAAAAGAGGTAAAAAAAAGTAAAAAAAAAAAGGGGGGGGGGGGGGGGGGGGGGGGTATAATACCGAGCAGCATGAATATCGGGAGTGGCAGTAGCAGAGAGTTGCAACTTGTTCTGCTCAAGCAGCAAGGTTTTGGTAATCAAATTACAGAACAAATAAACAAATTGGACAGAATCATTGGCGGGAATAGGATAAGCAATACGCTTGTAAATATCGAGGGGCGTGCTAGAGTCAACCAAAGCAACAATGGGAATTTGAAGTTTAAAAGCTTCATTGATGACGGAAGACTTGCGCTCAGTATCAACAATAACAATACAATCGGGTGGCTGTGTGGGACCGAAGTAGAGCTTCTTGTGGCGAGACCTGAACTTCTTTGGGCTGTTGCTGTTGGTCAAGAACCCACCGGTGCGCCACAGAACATTCGCAGAGCGGCTATAGCACCCAACCTTCTTTGTCATCAGCTCGAAGATATCGTCCAACAGAGGGTTCGTGTTGATGAACATGAACCTGCCTTTTTGCCGTGCCAGCGAAGCCATGAAGTTGCACGCGCTGCGCATGCATATCAATGTCTTGTCCGAATCGATTATGGCCATTTTGTTGCGGAAGCCATACGTGTACACCTTGAAATGATGAGCTGCAACTCGCCGTCCCAACTGGGCATTCGTGCTCAGCAGCTTCTGAATCAAGATCGAATGGATCGTCATGCTTTTCTCGATTGATTCTCTCACTCACACTCACACTCTCACTCTCTCTCGCATTAGGGTTTTTCAATTTTCGCAGAGCAAGGTTTCTCTCTCGAGAGATCTTAATGCTTTGATCTCTTGAGTGACTAATAAATATTTTAAAAAATTATTGAACATAATCAACAATCAATTAATGTTTATTATAAATATATAAATATATATATATTTCTATGGAGTTATTTATGCAAAAAGAAATAATCTATTCTTAAATGGATTTAATCACATAAAATATATTATATATACGAGACTGGCAACCTTCTTTATTTTTAAGGTTACATCTTGTAGGATCTTAAATTCTGCAGTTCATATCCATAGATTGTTGCTAGAGCCTAGAGCCGTGATCTATTTTTATTATTATTATTATTATTTTTTTCTGGAAGAAGTGCAAAGTTTCTCAATTTATTTAGATCTCCTTTGTTTTTTAATCTTTCGGGTATTACTCCGTTTAACTTCACCCGAGTTACTTCTAAGAAAGCCTTTATGCAAAATCGGGAAAGTGCAGTCAGTTGTAGAGAGGAACCACCAAGTTTGTCACTCTTCTTTCCATTGATTCATAAAGCGACTCATAGAGAGGACACAGCATATTAGCATCAGGCGAAATTGAAGTAAGAGACTGTCCGGTGAAGAATTAAGCAGTGCAGCAAGGGTGATGATGACAAATTTTAAGGCCTGTTTGCCGTAGTTTTTTACTTTTTTTTTATAATTTAAAAGTTATTTTTAATTTAAAATTAAAAACAAGACTTTAGAAATAAGATTAATAGCAAATGAAAAAAATGTTATAGGAAATAAAATTATCTTCTTCCAACCCCATAATTACATTAATGATTAGGAAATTAATGAAGGATATTTTAAGAGTTTTATTTGTTTATTTGTTATATAAATTTTATTAAAATACCCTTCATTAATTTCTCTAATACTCAAAATGATATATTTTAGATTGATGGAGATAAATTTATATCATGCGCCAGATAAATGATAAATCCATTATTTATTATATAAAACTTTTAACTTTAAAATTTAGTTAAAACTCAATTTAAAAATAGGTTGTTAGAGAAAATAATTTCCAAAAATTCTCTTTCTTTTTTTGATAAACTCAAAAATTCTCTTTTTTTTGGAAATAGAAAAATCTCTTTTTAATTACATAAACAATTCAGTTTTTAATTAAATTCGGTACATAAATAATATATTGTTAAAAAATTCTACATTATTTACATAAATGTAAATAAAATAATAAATTGTGTATGAACAAAACTATATACTAATGTATTAATTTATAGAAAAATTATTTAAAATATTTTTTATTTATCAAATATTTATTTGTAATAATAAATAAATTTAATTTTTTTAAAATATATTAATATTTTTCAAATAATTTTTTATTATATTAATATTTCATTATTTTAAGTGACTATATCAAGTGAATAAAGTTTAATTATACACCTAATTTTATATGGATAACAAAATTTTACCCTTTCTACTTGTCAAATGCTTCATATTCTACCATTTCTCCAACATCAATACAAAAAGCGTCAATTTCCCATGCTTGAACTTAAAATATTTCCCTATTGTGTTTTTTTTTTCTATAACTCTATTTAAGAAGGAAGATAACCAAAAAAAAAAAAAAAATAGATGATGGAGAAGTCTATTTTGAACACGATATGGGTTGAACCCGACGGGTCAACCCGTCAACTCGGTAAAATTGGGCGGGTTGGATTATATATTTCAACCCACTAATCCGTCACGTTGGGTTGCAGGTCAAAATGGGTTGGTGGTGGGTCAGACGAGTTGGCCCGTCGGGTCAAATTTTTTTTTTTTTACTATTAGATAGTGTTTTATTTGTTTTTAAGTTTTTGTGATATCCAATTTTTTGTTATCTTAATACTCTCTAGAAAAAATATATAAAAAACTTTATTTATGACAAAGATAATTTATATATGGAGATAAAAACAAGTTTGAATATCTGACTAAATATTAGCATACATTTAGACTTAAGATTGAAAAAAAAAAATTAAGGGGAACGTGATATAAAAATAAGTAATATTATAATATTAATAAAATATAATTTATTTTTTATTTTTAATTATTATTTTTTCAAGTGGATTGACCCGCCAACCCACCATAAAACGGGACAGGTTGAGATTTTCAACCCAAATTCAAGAGGCGAGATGGGCCAACCCACTTTTGATGGGTTAGCGATGGGCCGACCCGTTTTGCCACCCCTACCCTCCACTCAATTTTTTTTGTTTAATATAAATTATAACTTAAAATACATGCTCAAATGGAAAGAAAAATAAAATAACCAACAGCAACCTAACATGGAAATCTCCTTCAGAAACGAACACTCTTATTAACATTTTTAGCATTTTGGAAGATTATAAGATAGAGGGTGAAATTTTTAAATACAAATTAAAAATATGGACATAGTTGAAAAATAAATGTAAAAATTCCGAAAACTGAGTTATATCTAACAAAAACTTTCTCCTAAGAAATTCTTAACTTTTTTATTCATTTTAATTAAAAACCCTTTTTATAATAATAACTTTATAAAAGTATATTTGGCTTAAAGAGAGAAAAAAAAATGGTACCCATCTTTTACCATACACATCTTAATATTTTAGAAAGAGTTTTATAATTCTCATTCAACATGAGAATTAAATTTTTTCCTACACACCCTTCAATTTTCGTGCTGACATAAGTCCTACATATAATTTTTTCTAACACATGGGTCTCACATGCTTTTTATCTCTACAACATGAGATTTCAATTCTCATTCAACATAAGAATTATAAAACACTTTTAGAAATAGATATAGCAATGCTAACTTAAGCCGTACACATCTTTTACCTTATATCTATACCTAGCCAAACACGTGCTAAAATGGTACATTATGTGTTGCCAAGGAAAATAAGATAAAGAAAACTGCAATCTGTTATGTAAATTTCCAAACTAAGACTATAGTATAAACTATAAAGCACAACTCCGGCTGCTGGCGTTTTTCTTCACCTCTCAGTTGGACCCGTCAGCTCTGGGCACCATTGGCACAAGCTGAATTCCTGCATTAGCACCCTCATGAGAATTTCCTTGGCCAGTTTGGTTATCAGCTTTTAGTGCTTTCCTCTTCTTTGCCTTTTCCGCCCAACCAAGAACGCCTACTTGTACATGCTCATTGAATATTGCCCTCTTGAAGTGAGTTCCCATCTACAATTGAAAATAATTAAAGTCAACGCAATCACGACACGATTTAAATTCACAAAATTAATATGCATTTTAGTTTGAATAGCTATGAAAACGTACCTGTGTAACAATTGCATAGAGAGGAAGGGTGCTGTAGCTACAAAGTACCTGAATAAATACCCTATAACGCCAATACAAAGTGGCAAGAAAAAGGAGAAAGAGAACAAAGATTGTACTTTCAGAGTTCATAATGCACAAGCAAAGAAAGAGGTCGTTAAGAATAAAGAACGGAAAAGTGTTAAACAGTTACCCAATAATGAGCCTTGGAATAATGTAACGAACTTGTCCCATTATACAGGAGTCAAATCCATATTGAACCTGAGAACACAAGCTGATATGTTATATTCAATACAACTATACGTAAATCTACCCACAACCCTACACCATCCATGACCTCTCTAAACCAAAAAGCAAGATGAAAAATGAAACGAACAATACAAAAAAAGGTCGGTAAAGAGTACTCCAACTTATGCTTCGAAAGAATTTGCTTACCCATATCCAGAAAAAAAATGCTATCTCAAAAGCATTTTGGAAAAGGATAAAGTGAATCAAGAAGAGGACAACGTGGGGCCGATGAAACCAAAAGTGATTATCTGATGGTTGAACAACTAAATCACCTTCTATAGCTGCATGCTTTTCAGCTACTTCATGAGCAAGTTGGGTTATTACATGCTCCAGCTTAGTGCCCACAGCAAGTAAAAGCTGAAAGAATGCAAACCAGAAACTATGAAATTAACAAAGGTCAAAGGGGGAGGTGACAAGAAAGAAATATAGAAAATTCCAAACATAAGGTCTGTGTTAACACATCAACTTGCATGGTAAATTATTCGCATAGACATGCATGCCTATGCACACCTATCCATACAAGGTTAACAAGAAACCAACATTGATAGAAAGGAAAAGACTTGCATAAATACAAGAGTCTTCTATAACCAAAAACTAAAGGGCAACCTGCTACTATAAAGCTCCAACTATCGGACAGGGTCCAGTTAGGGTCATTCTTAGTTAAATGCTACAAAGTAATGATGTGGACATAACTTAAGAATGGGGGTGGGGGGAATTGGCATAGGAACTTTTCTTCCTTAACTTTACTAAGTAAAAGATAAGATATTAACAGAAAACCAAGGTACCATATCAGGTTAATAGAATAAACAATTTAGTTCTACTTTGGAACTATGAGTTAATTAAGAAATTTCATGCAACATTTTTCATTTTTCCTATGCCTTGAACAAAATTTAGAAATGAGGGATTTGCAAGCTGAGTATAATAAATGCATAGCCATGGAAATGCCCACACAAAAAAAGGCAAGAATTTTATCAAGATACTTACAATTAAAGGAAAGAAAGCAATCCAGAAATACGTATGCCAACCTGAAAGAGTTAAGCGTGCTTAATCGTAAGATTTGAAATAATGTTCTTTAATAACTAGCAGAACCAAAAGAAGCAATTAGATCAACTACTACTCATAGGCAAAAGCATATTGGACATTATTGCTAATGCCATTCATTCTTGAAATTCATCACCAAATCACAAAATATTCTTAAGCTCCTTTTCTTTTTAAATAGCAGAAAACATTACTTCAATCAACTCAATCAACAAACATACAAACATAGAGATGGATAGAAGAATGCTGCATTTGTAAACAAGACCACATCATACACGAATACCAACAACATTGGCCATTTTAGCTCAGAGAATGGCACGTGGAAAAACATAAAACAGGTTCCAGATGCCAGTCCAGGAACTACAGAGAAGCATCAGCCATGGCAGAGCCAATTAAATGATGACACACTATATATTAGCATACAGCATAGCTGTTAAGTCTTATAGCATACCGTTGACATTAAGCAACAAGAACATGACTACAAATAGCCAAAGATACCAACTGCAACCATGAAAATATAATTGTTAGTACAAAGAATAGTAGCTTTACAGAATGAGACGATGAGCAAGAATTTTTTTTTTTGGGCAATTTAGTGATATATATATGTGTGATATTATACATAGAAGCAATAAATACATTTGACAAAGTTATTCTACATAAGCACTTACCTTATACCAACAACTTGCTTGAAATCATCTTCAAGGGCCCGAATCATGTACTTGTGAAAATTAAACTTCAGATTTGACTTGCAGTGGGTCTACAACAATGAAATATACCAAAGGATAATATTATGATTCAAGTATGGAAGACACGGGCTAATAGCCAGCTGAGAGGTTATTTAACGACAAATACGGCACGCTAGGACTTTACCATAATGAAACCAAGTCGTAATGTCACATAATCTGATTTTGTCACAGATCCATAAAATTGCTTTGAAAAGCATTTCTGAAAGAAACATAAATGATTAGGAGAAATTACTAAAAAGTAAACAAAAACATGGCCAAGGCACTAGTATTTATAGCACTGGTAGCGCTAAATGTTTACAAACAAATATAATACAAATGAAAAACTTGTAATTAACTTACCAACCAACCCATCACAGCAGAGTCTTTGCCAAAACCAGAAAAACGACTCTTGATAAAATCATGCTGGCGAACGTGAGTCACGCTCGCCTTTTTCAAAACTGCAGTAAACCAATATGCATTTAAGTGGCAGCGGGGAAAGAAATAAATTTAGATAGCTTTTCAGGGATTAAATAAAAAATATAATCTGCAAAATTCTATTAAAATGTTTAATTGTTGACACGTGCATAAAATTAGCCAGTGCATAATAAAAGTAGCATTGTATTGGTTTGAAAAGCATCTTAACTTTAATAGCCGTCAAAGAATCCACACACGAATAAAATAATTGAACATAGAGAAAATAGACTACAATTGATCAAATTGACTCACCTCGCTCTGTTTCGTAGTTCTCTTTCGCAATTGAGTCTTCCCAGTGCTTCCACTGACGTATCTATAAAATGAGAGTCATATGAACAATAGAGAAGTTTTTTTTTTAAAAAAGAAAGACATTTTATGAGAAAATTAAGCATATTATTATTAGGCACTCACTCTTGCAGATCCAAAAACAACAGTGAGAACGGAAAAGGTCACATGGACGACAGCGAGGACAAAAATAAAGATGTGGAGGTGATGCAGTGCTTCGACGGATAATAAAGGTACCTTGTTCTGAAAAGGAAACAAAAATTGAAAGCATCTGAAAGGGGAATAATCATAATTAAGCATATTTATTTTTAAGGAAAAGTCGTAAATCAATTCAATCTAACAATCTAAAGAAAGATCAGATCGTGCACTGTAATATCTAATTCCATAGAATAAAAGCGAATCTCGTTGCTGCAGTTAATGTAATGAAGTGCAAGCAGCAAAGAGTGAGTTTTATAACAAATAAAGTGTAGTGTAGTGTAGTCTAGGGTTACCTTGCGAGCGCAGTATTCGGGTTTAAGCTCCTCAGCGACAGCGTCGGCATTAGCCTTAGCATGAGCGAAAAGGCGCCTAGCAGTTCCAGGGAAAGAGAAAAAGGTTTGAAAATGGGATTCATGCTTTTCTTTAACCTTGTCTTCTAGTCTACAAGGAAGCATATGACGCGTCAAACCGGGTGGAACGCAGATTTTGGTTATGCCGTTTTGTGAGACAGTTAAAAGCAGGGAAATAAAACCCAACAGCATCAACTCTGCCAAAAAAAAAAAAAAAAATGAACACAGATCATAAATAAATCAAGGAATTGAATTGAATGGAATGGAATGAAGAAATGTATATGTAAGGAAATAAGGTTACCCTCTTTGATCTTCTGGAGAGCTTCATAGAGCGGCTTTTGATCTTTCTTTTTGAGAAACTTACCGCAATAATGAAGACAACGTTCAGCTGCGAGTGAAATGGCGACGATAACAGTGCAAACACCAGCCACTACCCATGTCGGAGTGAACTCAAGAGTCGTCTCCTCTTCTCCGCCTCCACCACTCATGTCTCCTTCTCAGTATAACCTTTTTCTTCTCTTACAATATTATCTTTCTAAATATTCATGACTTCTCTTCTTCTTCTTTTCTTTTTTCTTTTTCTTTTTTTAATTATGACCTCGCTTTTCATCTTTGTCATTTTTCAAACTTGATTTCCACGTGTCTTTCGATCATCGCAGGAACAATCCCATTTGCGCTGGGTTCCAATCTCTCTTTGGGAAAACTTAATTAATTATTGTAAATACAGTTTTGTTTGGTGGATTGTGAGTTTGTTTTTTAAACTCTTGGATGTGAGACTAAAGTGTAATTTACGTTACCAAAACATTAAAAAAGTTCATATTTTAAAGTGGAATTTAATTATAATAATAAATTAAAATTTAATATTATTTTTAGCAAGTTATTAAAAAACAAACTACTCAAATAATTATTATACAAACTATATAATATATATATTACTTGAGCATGTACTATCTAAGTATCCATAGTATGTAAATATAATTTATCCTTTTTTAAAATACTATAATAATAAAAAATTGTAAAGATAATAAAAAATTTAGTTATAATATAATAACACAGTCGAATGTCAAACTTTTTACAGAGTATATAAACGTTAAACTTATTTTGCTTTACAGCAAAGAACAATAATCATTGAAATGCCATAAGCAACTTTTAGTAATTGTTGAAATGGAATCCGCTTTTAAGTTGTATTCGGTATAGCATAATTGTAAAAAAAAAAAAAAAAAAATTGAAAAGATATTTAAATTGCATTTTTTTATTTTAAAAAGTTAAACTAAAGTGTGTGTCTGTTTACCAACAACAACAAAAAAAGGTAATGTGTGCTACACTTCAACTAGTTTTAATATTAACAAGTTTTTAGGAATACTTTTTGTTCTCTTTATAACTCTAAACTTTATTGACAGTTACTTTTGACCTTAATATCAATTTTAAAAATTAAAAAGATATAATAATTTTTTAAAATAAATTTCAAAAGCCAATAGTTAATAATAAAGTATTTCAAAATTCATATAATCTTTTGAAATTCCAACATTGATAATAGAGTATTCAAAAATTAGTTGTAAGTGACAATGAGAGTTGTAAAAAGAAGAAAATGATTTTGAGAAACTGGTTTATTGGCGTTAATTACTGTTGAGAAGTATTTGTATTAAAATAAACTAAAAAGTAACTTATTATCTCATTTAAAAAAAATAATGAAAAAATATATATCCTTTTAAAAGATATAAAATTATATACTTTTAATAGAAAGAAAGAGATAAACCATTATTTCCATAAAAAAAAAAGAGATAAACCATAAAACAAGAAAATATATCTTTTTTCCTCATGAAATTTTTTTTCCTCATGATTTATCTGTGTCCCTCCTCTTTAAAGGACCTTTCTTTGAAAGTATATAATTTTCCCTATAATAATTTATAGAAAAAAGAAAATGTAATTTAAGGACACTTGGACAATTTTTCATTTTTTTTATACAAACCGACAAGCTAAGATACCCCAACACGCTACTTTTGGGGAAAATTGCTTGTGGATACGTGTCTAACACCGACACGTTCCGACATGTGATCAACATTTTGAGACACGCGATCAATTTTTTGATACGTTTTTTCGACACACAATTAACTCTTTTCGACACGCGGTCAACGTTTCAATACGTATCCGATACGTTCTCACAAGCGTCCTACACATTTTATTTTATTTACTCTTAATTTTATTTTACTAACTAAACATAAAAAAAAACTAATTTGTAAATCAATTTTTTCTATTATGAAATTTGACATTAAAAATTAACAAAATACGAAAAAAAAAATATTTATATGAAATTTGCATATTTAATTAATTATATGATTTATTATGGATTGTAATATGTATTAAATATAAATTATATATATATTAAAAATATTATTTAATATCAAAACCTATCCCAATATATTAAAATATGATATATTTTTTTAAAATTAATGTGTCAACGTGTCGTATTCCGTATAAGTGGATTGCGCCGACAAGTTATTTATACTTCATTAAGAAGTAACAACTCACAAGAAACTAAAAAGTTACGCTCAAAAGGAGAAGATAAGTGTACGGACGGCGATCAGTGCGATTTGCTGCTTAACTAGTAGGAGCACAGTGAGGAGTGGGGACAAGACATGTTTTTAAATTAAATATCAATTTTTTCAAAAACGGGCGAACGGCTGGCTAACTCATGCACCGTGTTGGGTGGCCGTTCCCTAATGATTAAATTAGGTACAAAATAAGGGTTTTGATAATCTCACACGGCTTATTTTACTAGAGGATCTCATCTTATATAAACTCAAATCATCTTAGTCATTAATGATAAATTAAAAGTAACATCAAGTAAAAATTATATGTAATTTTATTCCTAAATTTATAATTATTCATTACTCTGCTAGTAAAAAATAGCAGAATCATTTTAATTATTATTTTAAAAATAATATTTAATTTATCATTAAAAATATGAATATTTTCACAAGTGATATAATCATATTGATAAGTTTAATGTTATAAATATATATTTTTTAAATATTTTTAATATAATTTCTATTATTATAAAATATAATGTAAATTCAAATATATAAATTTTTTATGTTATTTAATAAAATTTGTATAAAAGCCACATATAATAAAATATATTTAAAAAATTATGTTACTACCATTTCTCAATTAACACGGATATAAAATGATCCTTACCCTATATATATATATATATATATATATATATATATATATATATATATATATATATATATATATATATATATATATCCTATACACTTGCTTGCATCATATCCACGAGGTACTCGGGTTTGGTATGAGAAATACTTTTTTATCAGAAAAAAAAAAAAGTTACAGAGAATATGGCAGATTTTTTTTTATCTTGGGCAACTTACAAAATGATGTTTGGTAAGCCAAAAATTTTGCCAAAAAAATTGAGTTATTATATTAATGCTATGTTTGATTGATTGTAAAATATATATGGAAATGTGAAATAAAATTATAAAAACACCTCTGGTGTTTGAAAATTTATTTGAAACCTACTTTTTTTTTTTTTTTTTTTGGTACAGGAAACCTACTTTTTATGATAGGGTTGTCTTTGTCCAAGATTTTTAAACGTTCTTTTTATATAGTAGGCCAAGATTCTCATTTCTAAGATAAAAATAATGGGTTTTATGTTTGTTATATTACATGATGTAACATAATCTTCCCACACACATAATTTTATGTGGGTATCATCCTTTGATTTTTCTCTCTCCTTTCTTCTCTCTCCTCTCTTCTCAAATGTGTGAGTAAGTTTATTATGTAACATAACAAACATAAAACCCAAAAATAATACCACCTTTTGAATTAATTTTTTTTTTCCAACATTCAGTTAAAAAAATTATTCATGGAAAATATTTTATATTAGTATTTTTGAACTTATCTCGTACCAAACATGATAAATATATTTTCTCTACCCATTTTCCCAAGAATTATGTGAAAATCTTCATACCAAACACCCCTCAAGACAGGTAATATGTATGAATGTTTAAATCCTTCGTACATTTCCATGTTTGTGCTTGTGGCAATCTAAACACATACATTCAAATTATTGAACATCTTGCTTAATGCGAAAATGGCGGCATATTAGACACATACTGTACATCTTATTTGACTGTTGTTTCTAAACACAAAATATCTTATTTTTATTAACAAAGTTACTTGAACACATCTATTTAATAGACCGGCGTGGTTGGTCTCCGCTACAAGAACAAGCATTTATAATGTTCCACCAAATAGTTGCACATGTTTGCTACTTTTTTACGGATGAATTCTTGTACCAGCTCATGAATTTCGCTATAAACTCTGTAATTAAAAAAAATCCACTAAATGAGTAGATATTCACTTTGAAAAAGATACGAAAACTAGAACTAGTTCAAAATGATGAATAATAATTTAAATCAAGGCATTAATATATATATATATATATATATATATATATATATTTCAATGGAGAAAACAAGCGAATTAAAAGAAGAAAATGCTGAGAAAAATATATCATCATTTATTACTCTTATTTAATTATTATATTAAATTCATTACTATACAAAAGTATCGTTATTTCCAAAAAAAATGATGGTTAAATTATCAACTTTTATGTCGCAAATATTAGTTTAAAATGATTTTTAGATATAAATTATAATCTATCATAATCCAAAAAATTATAAATAAATAAATTATTTAGTCGGATACAGTTAATTATATTTATAAACCTTATATGTTTCATTAGTTTATGAAATTAATAGAAATATTTCTTTATAATTTTGACATGAAAAGTTATACATTAATTCTTTTAAATAACAATTTTGGATAAACTACATCGATCTTTCACATAAGACAATCATGCTCGAGTCGGAAATATCTACATCATGCAAAACTTTTTTTAACATCCACATCATTTAAAATTGAGTTCGTTTTTTTTACGGTCAATATAGATAATTTATTTACATGACTACATTGAGACATCGTTTTGTAGCAGAAATTAAGGTATTTTTATAATTATAATTTATTTCAAGGTTATAATAATCTTTTTTATTAAATTTTTTTAATTTTTCAACGCAAAATGATGTCATTTTGGGAACAAATATAAATAACTTACCTACAAACATTAAAGACTTTAAAAATATAATTTTCAAATGAACATAACATGCAGGACTTTTTTAAACATGGAAAATATAAATTATTTTGTTTTTTATTTGACTTCTAAAAACTTTTATCTCTTATATATAGTATATTTTTTTAGATATAATGGAGTCACCAAAATTCTAACATTTAAACTTATACAAATTATTCAAACCACTTACACTAGAACAATTAATGGCTTATATACGGTATTCTTTCTTAATCATACGATTCCTCGTTTTCCAATTTGATTTAATACAGCTGGGCATAGTTTATTTAATGAAATAAGAAAAATAATTTTAATAGTAAGAACGGACTTATCAGTTGAGACAGGCCCATGAAGGCTATGAAAGCACATGGCCGATCAATTTATTTAAGGATTTTATAAGAGTTATGTTATAGGAAAAGTAACTTATATATATATATATATATATATATATATATATATATATATATATATATATATATATATATATATTGTGTGTAGGAAAATTTTTGTGGTCATGTTAAATGATATATGATAAATCCTTTATTTAAAAAACGAGTACTGGTATGTGATTGGACTTTTACGTTGCTACGAAGGTTACACCAACAATTATATAGAAACCGTTTATAAATTTTTTATTATAAATTTTTACAAATTACATCATGTATTTCCGAAAGTATATAATATAACTTAGTGTATTTCTGGAAATACATAGTATAGTTTGTAAGTGTTTTTAAATAAAAAATTTGTAAATATAACCCTTTCATATATATGAAAAAGTATTTCTATAGAACTTTAGATAAGCTTATCTACAGTTACCCAAAAATTATGTCATTTTGATTAATGAATGATATTTTTATAATTTTAGGTGAGTTAAGGAGGGATATTTCGGTAAAATGAGTATGATAAAAAAAAAAAAATTATGGAAACACTTTTCATTAATTCACCTAAAATTATAAAAAAACTCTTTATTAATTAAAATGACATAATTTTTGGGTAGCTGTAGATAACCCAATCTGAAAAGGATATAGAAATGTTTACCTATATATATAGGGCTTTACATTTCTCAATTGACATGAGTTTACAAAAGTTCACACACACATAAAAATTTTGTAAACCATAAACAAAAATATATATAAATAAAAAAATATTGCACGCAAATAAGGTTCACTAACATGAGAAAAATTCTGTCATTTTGATTAATGAGATATTTTTATAATATATATATATGGGTTATCTAAAATGAGTATGTTACATGAGAGAAAAAATCTTATGTTATAGAAACACTGGTGGGGCCCACTATTTACAAAAAAAGGAAAAGGAAAAAGAAAAATTAATTAAAAAAAAAGTGTCACGATCTCCGATGGGTCTATAGGAGATGAGAGTTTACCTCTCTCTATATATATGTTAATTAACATGATCATGTCATGTGAGACAATCATAACCATATATAGGTGGGTTAATGGTGATAAGAGAGGAGAGAGAGAAAATTTAAAGATAGGAAGTTACACAATTATCATCGTTGATTTAATTATTAATGGTTAAGATCCTCCCACATGACAATATCATGTTAAATTAGACATGAGATAATCGATTTCCATAGGAGATAAACTTCTCTCTATATATAATTAAATAATTTTAATTTAAATGAATTGTTAGCGTAAAAGTACTTTTACGTTATCACATAATTTTATATTGAAACTTGGTTTAATGAATTTTGATTCTATTAAATGAATTTATGATATGTAAATTTTTGTGCAAATGACAGTCTTATCTGCAACAATGTAATACTCATTCTTAATTTTGAACTAATTTATGCATTTGATGTCATTCGTAAGGCAGATTACTAAGAATTAAACATAGAAAATGGCAAGGGGGGAATTGTTAGAAAGTGTTTTACCTTCAACTTTCAAGTAACTTAACGCACTCTTTTTTGTTGGCTCCTTGTTCCTTTCATCAGATTCCACTTGTTTGTTTTGAACATGACCGATTTGCTTCATAGTCTCAAATTTGATTTCACTAGCTTTCTGAAATATAATAAAACAAAATTATTTGTTTATATATTGTCAATATCGCCTTCAACATTATAAAAAAATGAGGGGGAGGGAAATCTATTAAACACGAAATAAACCCAAAATATTTTAAAGTAAACAAAACAGTTTAGGTTTTTAATTACGTTGTATTCCTTGTCGAGTTTGGCAACCCCTGAGCGCAGTGAGTCATCAACTAGACTCGTTAACCCTGCTACCAAAGACTGCATGAACCGAGACAACGTCTTAAATTCGAATACATCTAAAAATTAGAAAATCAAAATGGGTTTTATAATTCTTATGTTGAATGAGAATTAAAATCTCATGTTGTAGAGATAAAAAACATGTGAGACCCATATTTTAGAAAAAAACTATGTGTAAGACCTACATCAACACGAGAATCAAAGGATGTCTAGGAAGATTTCAATTCTTATGTTAAATGAGAATTATAAAACCCAATCAAAATATATCGTAAGAATTATGAAAGTACACAACTAAATTCTTACATTGTAAATAAACCCAGGAGCAACATCATGAATCATGAGGCTTTGGAGCTTTCTACGAATGACGTACAACCTATTAACAATGGTTGTCAAGTAAGTTGATCGCAGAATAATAAAATTTAATTTCAATTTATTTTCACTGTATTCTTTTTAGATGTTTGTTTAATAATACATTACTATATATTAAAAGAATTTGATTTTTCAAATAATTATAATAACTATTGAACTCCTCTGCTGATTTATAAATACGTGATTAGATATTCAGTTTCTAATTGTTAAACATAGATAATGCACTTTTAACTTCAGGTCCTATAGAAGAGAAAAGAAAAGAAACTTCAGGTTTTTAAAGGCTTATAGTATGAGAGTGTTTAAAGGTGTATTAGCACAAATTACTGAAATTAATTAAAAGTGTTATTGATCATATAAAAAAAATACCTTCGTAATCTATAAAAAGAACATAATATTTTATGTAATTGTATAACGGGCAGGTTATATTTACAAACTTTTTAGTTTAAAAACTCTTACAAACTACACTAAGTACGTCCAGTCATACTTTAATCATGCAGTATATGACTGGTCGTACTTAGTGTAATTTGCAAAAAAAATTTGTAAACGGATCCTATCCCCTTGTATAAATAGGTATGCTGATTTTTTTTTTTTGAAGGTTGGGTACAATGATTTAGGGGTAGGATATGTTTACAAATTTTTTTTACAAATTATACAAAGTATGACTGGTCATACACTCTTGATTGAAGTATGACTGGTCATCTACCTAGCACGGACACGACAACTTTTTCAAAATTTACGTGTCGGACACGTGTCCGAAACGGACACCCTACGACACGCGGTCAACTCTCCGACACTTTTTTCGGACATGCAGTTAACTTTTTCTGACACGCAGTCAACGTTCGGACACACTAGAACACGTTTCGGACACGCTGTGACACATTTTTTTTAATCTTAATTTTATTTTATTAACTAAAAAAAATTATAAATTAATTTTTTTCTGTTATGAAATATGATACGAAAAATTAACAAAGTACAAAAAATTATTTTTATTTTTATTTATGTTATGAAATTTAAATATTTGATTAGTTATATGACTTATCATGGACTCTTATATGTATTAAATATAAATTATATTATATATATTAAAAATTTTATTTAATATCAAAACGTGTCCCAACGTGTCCAAATATGACATTTTTTAGAATTAACGTGTCGGTGTGTCGTGTCGTGTCTCGTGTCCGTGTCCGTGCATTATAGCCGGTCATAATTAGTGAAATTTATAAAAAAATTTAAATAATAAATTTGTAAATATAACCTATCCTCCGATGATTTATATATCAGGATCTACGATAGGTTGGGTTTGCTTTCAAAGACTTGGTTTATAAATATATAGGCTGACATATATATTTTATTATTTATTTTAAATCAAAAAATTATCATTTAAACAAATTTAAATGACAAAAAATGCTATTTTTATTTTTTCGTACTAATTTTTGACCGGCTTATAAAGTTTGATAGGTAAAGTTGGATATTTCATTTTTAAAAATTAATTAAACCAGATTATAATTTAACTCATTAATCAATTAAACAAGACTCAAAGTATTTTTATATAAATTTAATCTATTTAACTCAAAATCTACCTAACGTAATATATTTTTACCCTTAATCCTAAGCATTCAATAAATATAAGACAGAAAATTTACTTACTGTCTTGGACTTTGCTCTTCAATTATATTTTTAGCAATATTCAAAATATCATCTTCCCATCCAGTTAAAATTAAATCGTCGTCTTTTAGGGAATCCCTGCATGCAAAATAAACAAACATTTGAATAAGTAATGACATTTGTAAGTGCGCGAGCTCAATAATATTCTTCAAGATATTCCTAAAGAGTGCTATTTAATTCTTATACATTTTACTACAACATTGATTAAAAAAATGAAGTTGATTAACAAAAAGTCATTTAAAATTTCATCCCTCACTCTTTTTTAAATATGACAATAGATATAGCATGCATATTGAAAGCTGTATAAACTAGTTACATAATTGTACTAATTAATTAACATAGTGAATATTTGTAAATGACTTACTTGTTTCGGCAAGTGGCCTCCAATGAACGAATGGCTTGGCGGAGATTGTTTCTGGACCTCAAAATAATCTTCTTTACTAAGTCGGGTGATAGTTTTATCTCTTCTTCTTTTCCAATATATTCCAATATCTTAACAATCTGTTTATTAAAAAACAGAGAAAAATTGAAACTTCATCATCAAATACTTTTCGTTATATGGTTAATGGGAAATACTCATTTTTTTATATTTTATATAAAAAAATATTATCTCCTAAGCAAATAATAAATATGAGAGAGAAAAGAGTTGCACGTTAGAGAACAAATTATTGTGAGACCTATTTGAAAAATGTGAGTATAGGCAGTGGTGGAGCCAAAAGAAAAACTCAGTCAGTGTCAACAGATCCACAAGGTAGAATTCAGTCAATGTTAAAGTTGTATTATTTTTAAAAGCTCAACCAATACTAAGACTGTACCATAATTTATGAAGAAAATATGCACCATTTTTTAAAAATAGCTAGTGCCAAGACACTAACTAACATGTAAGTGGCTCCATCAATAAGTGTAGGAGATAAATTTTTATAACGTTGATGAAAAATTAAGAATAAATTTTTATATCTAATTAGTTGTATTAAAATTCATTTCTAAAGTTCTTATCCTAAATTTTTTTAAGGCAAACTGGTTGTAAAAGACAAAAGACCCACTGATGTGATCGATCTCTAAGCATTATATAAAAACTAATTATAGATCTGTAAAAAAGAAGAAACGCATACTTTCTCACATTAGTCTGATTCCATTTCTATCAGTCATATATCCCTAAATTTTACAAATTTATTATTCTAATGCTATTCAATTTCGGATTGTAATTATATCGTTATGGGATTGCATTCCAAAAATAACGTACATATAAAAGGTAATGTGCTCAAACCCAAATGTCAGCAAGATGAGACTCTGTCCATTAGCACATTACATTTTTTTTTTTTTTGGTTTTATAATTTTCATGTTATATGAGAATTGTAATTTTCCTACACACCCTTCGATTTCAGTGCTGATATGGACCCCACACAAGATTTTTTCTAATATATGGGTCTCACCTACTTTTTATCTCTTTGACATAAGAATTCTCTTATCATGTAACATGAGAATTATAAAGCTTTTTTTTACATATAAATGATGGGTTTTATTTTTCTTATGTTGCATGAGACAAATTGTCTCATACAACACACAAAAAATGGGTGGGATTCACTTTTTATTTTCTCTCTCTTTCTTTTTAGTGGGTCCCACCAACTTTTTGTGTGTTGCATGAGAAAGTTGTCTCATGCAACATAAGAAAAATAAAAGCCATAGATGATTGGAGTAAATGGAAAAATAGATTAGATCCTGAAATTGCACAATAAGGTCTACAAGTTGAAAAGAAAAATGATGGAAATCCTAACCTCTTGGGTTGATGGTGATGAAAGGCGGACAATGGTGCAAAGTGGTTTGACAAGTTGGAGCTTTGATTCATCAGAGCAACAAAAGAACACCTTATTACAACCTTTATACTTTTCTAGTAGCCATTTTATATACAACAAGGATTCCCTCGATAGCTTCTCCGCCTCATACAAAATGATCGCTTTCACATAATTAAATACGTAAACATGTTACTATTGGTCCATAAGAATTATAAGAAACAACACCTTTCAGATAATTAGAACGTACCTTGGCAATTTTCAGGGTTACAAGGCATTGAGTTATTTATGATCTTCCCATATGTTTCTTTGAATAAATCAACAATTACATGCTTTTCATATCCCTTTGTCTCTGAGAGATTGACCTCAACATGATGTAGTGATTTCTTTATGCGCACTTGGAGATTATCAATCATTTCTCCCTATGGATGTTAGCGGAGGAAAGAAATTCAAACACGCAATAAATTCATTTTTTTCTCTCCATTAATCATACTCTATGAAAATAAATAAATAAAATTCATTTGTTGGTTTCATACAAATAACTAACGAGACATGATAAAAAGTTAATATATACATGTTATGAAGTAATTAATGACTCCATTTTATAAGCCTAGGGTCTGAACGTGAAAGCATAAACTTCCTAAATAAATTAGGCTTTGTTGATGAAAATGACAGCTGAGAATATTAAGTCATGAGGCATGGCGAATTAGTTGTATTGATCTTAAGGCCCCCACTCAGATATTTGGAGCAATTTGCTTGTAAATTGATTTGAATTAAGGAACATTTCATTTATCATTCTGTTGAAGAAACTGATGAGAAGAGAACATAAGGGATGGAATGATGATAAAAATGTAATTCACAGGTCCTCTAATGGTGTTTCTCTCTAAAAAACACAGAACACACATATTCTTTCTGAATATACCTCTTACTATTACTGTATATGCCAAGCCACTTTATAATGGTTTACAAGGTGCTATTTAAAAGCATTAGCAAATGATTTAAGAAAACTAATGACCAACTTAGGAAATCTAAACATAATAATGACTACTTCATAGAAACTCTAAACTCATTAACGTCCACTAACAAATTCCTAAGGACACATCCCTTCACCAAAAACTCTTCATTTTCTATTTTCTTTTAATTAAATAAAGTTTAAACCAACAAAACTCCCCCTTAAACTTTAATATCTCTACCGTCCTTCATTCCCATCTTCTTCTTGCAATTCTCAAACAATAACGTCGGCAGAGGCTTTGTGAAAATATCTCCAACTTGATCTCGGCTTGCAACATGAGTGAGCTCCACCTTTCCTTCTTTGACTTGATCTCGGATGAAATGAAACCTGACATCAATATGCTTACTTCTTTCATGGTTGACCGGGTTCTTTGCTAACTCGATCGCAGATTTGTTGTCAACTCGGATTTCAGTTGAACCGACTTGCTCTTGCTCCAACTTGCTCAATAAATTTCTCAGCCAAATTGCATGACAAACACACCAGGAAGCAGCAACGTACTCGGCTTCGCATGTAGATAAAGTCACAATAGGTTCCTTCTTTGACACCCACGTGAATGCCGTGTTTCCCATGAAAAATACATAGCCAGCCGTGCTCTTCCTGTCATCAACATCTCCGCACCAATCACTATCCGAATATCCTGTCAGTTTGTACTTATCCGACTTCGAGTAATGACGTCCTTGCGAGATTGTTCCTTGAACATATCTTAAAATTCTCTTTGCCGCCTTCCAATGAGTATAGCTCGGCTCTTCCATAAATCGGCTTATTATTCCAACACTCAGACACAGATCCGGTCTCGTACACGTCAAGTACCTCAGACTTCCAATTAGACTCCGATAAACACTCGGATCTACCTTTTCACCTCCATCATATCTTGAAAGTTTAACACCGGGTTCCATAGGGGTTGAAACCGGGTTGCAATTACTCATTTTAAACTTCTCTAAAATTCCTTTTGCATAGGCTTCCTGAGAAACGAAAATCCCGAATTTGTCTTGTCTGACCTCCAGACCAAGAAAATATTTCATCAGACCGAGATCCGTCATCTCGAACTCCTTCGTCATTTTATTCTTAAAATCTTGAATCATCTCTTCATCATTACCCAAGAAAATCAGATCATCAACATATAGAGCAACAAGTAGAATTTTACTTCCCTTTTTCTTCACGTAGAGTGCATGTTCATACGGACATTGTTCAAGTCCATCTTTCTTGAAGTAATTGTCAATTCTTGTGTTCCAGGCTCTTGGGGCCTGCTTCAATCCATACAAAGCTTTCTTCAGTCTCAACACTTTTCTTTCTTGTCCTGCTTTCATGAATCCCGGAGGTTGTTCCAGATACACCTCCTGTTCGAGTACTCCATTTAAGAATGCCGACTTCACATCCATCTGATAGATCGGCCATCCGAACTGGGCTGCTTGAGAAATTAACAGCCTGATAGTCTCCATTCTTGCTACGGGTGCGAACACCTCGTCATAGTCAATGCCGGCCTTCTGTCTATACCCTTTCGCCACCATCCGGGCTTTATATCTTTCGATCTCCCCCTTAGCATTCATTTTCTTTTTGTACACCCATTTCACACCAATGGGCCGACTTCCTTTGGGTAGCTCGGCTAACTCCCACGTCTTGTTCTTTTCTATTGCTTTAATTTCTTCTTCCATGGCTGATTGCCATTTCTTATTTCGAAATGCTTCTTCAAAGCTCACTTCCTCAGAGTCTGCTAACAAACATACCAGGTGTGCTTCACTGGTGGAATCATACAAATCATGTAGACTCCTCATCCTTGGTTGTCTCAACTCTTCTTCACCATCAGAAACTTCAGGATTTGCAGGGATATAGGTCGAAGGTTGTTTGACCTCAATTGATCTATTTCCGGGTTCCACATTGTCCCCAGATAGACTGTTCCAGTCCCAAGCATCTCCTTCATTCACTTTCACATCTCGGCTAAACAACACCTTTTTACTAACGGGATCCAACAACTTGTATCCCTTCGTCTTCTCATCATAACCAATAAACACAAACTTCTTACTCTTATCATCTAGTTTTGTTCTCAACTGATCCGGTATGTGTGCATAAGCAACACTCCCAAAGACTCTAAAGTGACCCACTGAGGGCTTCAATCCGCTCCATGCTTCTTGCAGAGTCTTGTCATTCAAATTTGAATGTGCACATCTGTTCTGCACATATACTGCACATTGTACAGCTTCTCCCCAGAACTCTTTTGGCATGTTTTTCGTTTTTAACATAGATCGGACCATATCCAGGATAGTCCGGTTCTTTCTTTCAGCTACTCCATTCTGCTGGGGTGAGTACGGTGCGGTCAGGAACCGCCTTATCCCATGTTCTTCACAGTACTTCTTGAAAGCTGTTGACACGTACTCCCCACCTCGGTCTGAACGGACCGACTTGATGTACCTCCCAGTACCATTTTCTATCATCACTTTAAAGCTCCTAAATGCCTCTAGCACCTCGGATTTTTCCTTCAAAAAATACACCCAAGTCTTCCGACTAAAATCATCAATAAACGTTACAAAATACTTCTTACCACTGAATGACCCTGGAGTAATGGGTCCACACAGGTCGGTATGAATTAATTCCAGAGGCTGCCTAGCTCGGTATCTCGCCATCCTTTGGAATGGGCTCCTCGCATGTTTTCCCAATACGCAGTCCTCACAAAATTTTCTTTCAGAGTTAATCTTTGGCAGTCCCACCAGCATGTTCTTCTTCATCATCTCGGTCAGACCACTATAATGAAGGTGTCCAAACCGTCGATGCCACAACGACATTTTATCCTCCACCTCGGCTTGCAGACAACCGACCTCCATACTCCTCAGACTCAGCTTGTACATTCTATTTTTCTCCATCTGAACTCGGGCTATCAGACGCCCTTGTTTGTCTTTCAACAGTAGAACTCGGTCTGTCATTAGAACCGAGTAGCCTTTCTCCATCAATTGTCCAATGCTCAGAATATTGCTTTTGAGCTCAGGCACGTAATACACGTCCCGAATTGTACCAATTCTTCCATCTCTTTGCAAGAAACAGATCGTACCTCGGCCTTTCACATCAATTTTGGACGCGTCTCCAAAAGAGACATGTCCAACTTCCACCGTTCTCAACTCTTTGAACAAATGTTTGTAACCACACATGTGATTACTGGCACCAGTATCCAGGTACCACTCCGACTCAACCTTCGAGCTAGTTTCACCATGTGCTAACATCAGAACTCCATCTTTTATTTCTCCTTCTGCAGTGAGGTTTGAAGCCTCGTCAACTCTTCTTTCATCACGGCAATCCTTAGCGAAATGCCCAACTCGGCCACAGTTATAACACTTGTCCGAGTTGCAATCTCTTGAATAATGTCCATACTTCCCACATTTGTAACATTCCACGTTTGATTGGTTTGTCCATCGGCCTCTTCCACCTCGACCACGTCCTCTACCTCTCCAATTTTGCTGACTCGTCTCATCTCTTTCTTCATGTTTCACTTCCTGACCTCGGCCACGACCTCCTCGGCCATTTCCACGTCCACCTCGTCCACGACCTCTACCTCGGACATTCTGAGAGTAGAGTGCCTTTTCATCCTTGATATTTGCTTTTGACTGAAGTGCTTGCTCCAGTGTCTCTTCTTTCTTCTTTTTCTTGCGCTGTTCATGCGCCTCAAGAGAACCTGCTAGCTCTTCAACAGAGAGCGTAGCCAAGTCCTTAGACTCCTCAATTGCACATACCACGTTCTCGAAGTCGTCTGTCAACGACCTCAGAATTTTTTCAACGACTCTGGAGTCGGTCAACACCTCTCCATTTCGTTTCAACTGGTTCACCACGGTTTGAACCCGGGTGATGAAGTCCGACACTCCTTCGGTTTCCTTCATCTTCATCCCCTCCAACTCTCCTCTTAGAGTTTGAAGTCGGACCTGCTTCACACGGTCCGCGCCTTTGTAAGTCGTCTCCAATATATCCCAAGCTTCCTTTGCCGTCGTCGCACCTCCAATCTTTTCAAGACCACCGCTTCCTTCAACGGCTTGAAACATCATAAATAGTGCCGCTGCATCCTTTGATCTCAACGCACTCAATTGCTTGAGTTGATTTGCTGAATATCCTTCCGTTGTATCAGGTTCTACGAACCCATTTTGCACCAACCCCCAACTGTCATAAGCTCGTAGAAGGGCCTTCATTTGGATACTCCAGTTTTCATAGTTCACCTTTGTCAGGCGGGGCACTGGCAGACTATTACTCATATTTTCCATTGGCTCAAGCTCTGATACCAATTTGTAATTCACAGGTCCTCTAATGGTGTTTCTCTCTAAAAAACACAGAACACACAGATTCTTTCTGAATATACCTCTTACTATTACTGTATATGCCAAGCCACTTTACAATGGTTTACATGGTGCTATTTAAAAGCATTAGCAAATGAATAGAAAACTAATGACCAACTTAGGAAAACTAAACATAGTAATGACTACTTCATAGAAACTCTAAACTCATTAAAGTCCACTAACAAATTCCTAAGGACACATCCCTTCACCAAAAACTCTTCATTTTCTATTTTCTTTTAATTAAATAAAGTTTAAACCAAC